>JAVYIG010000092.1:600000-959454 GCA_035222895.1 Strongylocentrotus droebachiensis
TTGGTTCCTCAGCATTTATTTCAATTTCACAGTTATTACCATTTTGTGAATTTTTTCTGTACTACAATATTTATGAAACTTCAAAACAAGCAGTTTTTTTAACACATAGTTGGGTTTCCTTTTTATTATTCTGTGCCAGTTTGATTCATGTTCAATGATTTAGAATCATGAAGAAAAAAAAATATAAAAAACAACCTTTTCACCTCACTTAAATGGGATATATCACTCTTAATATATTCTGTTGTAATTGTCATTTTTTTATGAGATTATAATATTGCTATGTTATTGATGAATGAGATTTTAATGAAAATTGTTAGAGGGTACTTGTAGTGGCCATTGTAAATATTTGATATTTGTTGAAAATCTACCTCACTAACTAATTGAAATAAGAGAGATAGGCCATTTTAGGTTCGAATATATCAATCTCTCTGCCACTGTAGTGTATTTTGAGAGCATTTATTTTGTTGTCCTTTAAACTTAGAGGTATGAGTTTGTATAAATGGAAGATTGTTAGATGTTTTGTGGATTTCTGCAGGGAATATAATTTGTTTGTCTACATGCATCCACTTTTCGTTGTTCTTTGTCTTCGGCCCCATTGTTCTAACGGGTCATATTGTATTATCTTTTTTTGCTGTAGAATTAAAGTTTTTTCCATTTTGAGTGTGACATTATCTCTCACCAAATGATGTTTTGATTGGATGAATGTATACATGTATTATAGGCTTGTTTGCTTCTAGATTCACGCACAGTGTTTGGTGTAGTGAAATGAGATTGTATAGTTTAATAGTAGCATTAGTAAGTTGATGTTGTATAACCGTTATGGTATGTGTAGACTGTAAGCAATTCAGCCACATGGGTCTCCAACAATGGATCTCAAACAAATTACATCTAAGAGAAAAAAGGAGGAATGACAAATTATTAACCTTGCACTTCGTAGGAAGTTGGTAATAAAGAACAAAATGAATTAAGTCAAGGTAACATTTGTTTAGGGATCATATCTTATGATTTTTATTTCCAAAATGCTGCAAGATCTATTGAAATAAGTATCCTCACTTAATATACGTATATGTGTATGTCACTTTATGATACTAATTATGAAGAAATCAAGTTGATAGTGATATTACTCCAGTCAGTAATAATGAACTTAATATTGTCAGTTCACTATTTCTAAAAATGAATCGCCCACTGCTCAATTTTGATCATCAAACCTTGCCATATTGTCACAGCCAAAATGAATTATCAAACTCTGGCCAGTATAACCTGAAAGAAAGTAATAAGAATCTATGTGGAGCTAGAAGGGCATTAACACATATATTAATAACACACATGTAATACCTTCCTGGCTTCAATCAGGAAAGATATTCTGTGAACCTGTAAGAATTTATGATGCATTTACTAATAGAGAGATTGTTTGACGGATAAAACATTTTGAGCCAAGTACAGAAATAAGCAGCCATATTCTTAAAGAAATTGTTTGTAATTTGGTGTCCAAGTATGTATTGATCACACACTGGTTATGCAATACTTAAAATCATGCTATTTGTTGCAATTGAATTTTATTACAATTGAAATAGAAATAAAATTCATCCTTTATAACGGGTTGAAATGTTTTCTGCAACTCTTGATCTTTAGGCACATTTTTAAAGGATAAAATGGTGTTTTATCCCATATCCATCATGTCATTACAATGAGTGAGAGATGGCTTCTGTTTGAAGCTGTCTTGACTGACTGGAATAAGAAAAGGCCGCTATTTATGGTCAATTTGATCTTACAATCATTCCCATGTGACATTCTCTCATGTACTTGTTCTATTGGGCCTTGCTTCCTAAAATAATGCTCATGTCTTTATTTCTCTATAATAATTATAGCAACGTTTTTAACAACAGAAATTATGAGAAGATGAAAGGTTTAAAGTTCATATGACAAGGGAGGATTGTGTTTTGTGAATTCAGTACTAATGCCCTTTCATGCAGCGAGTAGATACAATTACTACTGTTCTAAAGAATCGAATAAGATTTTGTTTGCAAGTTAAGAAATTTAAATTGATAGCAAGTCAAAATGTAGTCAAAATTAGTCTGTAAAGCAGTTGGTGTAAATACAGAGCATTTCGGTTCTGGTCCAAAAACTTATTTGGAGAAAAAAAATTCAAATTAGTGATGAAGCACCCTACCAAAATGTTTGTGAAACGAAGCATTCCTATTCGTGGTCATTGAGACTATATCATTTCTTTTCAAAAGACGAATTTTGATTGTGAAATTTTCAAAAGAAGATGCTTGTTTGAATACCTCCACATTGGTACGTATCTCTTGTATCATGCAGATAATTCATTTAACTCCCAGAAAAAAAATTGTTTCTAGATCTGCCATGTTGGCTGTTTTGCAAAAGAAAGGAAGAAGAATATATGTGTTTTTAAAAATTGGATAGTTGTCATGGATGGGTAAGTGGAGGAAAATACTGAAAACTGAATTTGATTATATAGGTAATGGGTTATTGAATGATCCATTTTAGAAAGCTAGATTGTAGTACATTCGATCAGTAGAGATAGTGCGGTGTGTATGAACTAAATACAAATTGAATTAAATTGAACTAGTAATTACTATTACATTAACCATTGATGGTGTATGGAGAAGAAATCATTTGTAAAGTGCATGATGATAAAAACACTATTTTGTGAGGATTGAGTGTCGGAGGACCTTGTGGGCCCTCTATCAGATACTCCCCTCCTAATTTGTATCTCAGGGAATAAATGCTATATGTTAAGATAAATACCTGAGCCTTTTTTTGTATTATGCATGCTTTTGTTTCCCATGTTATAATGTGTGATAACAAAAGATAGAAAGTTTAATGATGTCTCACAGGAGAGATATATCAGGGATATCATTCAGGCGTTATATAGGTACATATATATGTATATATATATATTTATGGAATATATATGTGTGTGTGTACCTATATCATCGATCCTGACTTTTTTCTTTTCTTTTGTCTTAATTATATTTGTACATTTGTTGAATATATTCAATTTTATACTGTGTAACATGCTTGCTATTTTCTTTCTATCTCTTGCATTTTTTTTCAAGCTTCTTGCAGTTTTAGTGCTATTAGATGATAAATACCCTGTTACTATACAGATTTTGAGTAACTTTTTAGCATGTATCAGTAGTGTGTAATGTAAGAGACAAAATAAGGGAAGACTTCAAATCTATTTGAATGTGTGATTTGAAGCACTTTTGAGGATAATGCTGTGTATAGTTGTAGCACACTAATGAAATGATTGTACTGTTCACAGTGTATTTACTGATTGTGGGTTTCATGTCATAGCCCAACTCACTGTATACCAGAGAAATCACATCAAGGCAATGGAATCCAATCCCCATTATTCTGATCTTCAAACAAATGGACTTGCTCCTTTTTGTTACAGAAACGGGGCATTTCACTCTCTCACACACATATATATGTATTGTATTTCTCAGGGAGCTCTCATCAACTCAAATTTGAAAGAACTGTACTTGTAACCTTCTGTGGACGAAGGCACAAGTAGGTGTTGTAAGAAAATGAAATCATTGCCAAACTTGTGGATTATTTGTATCTTTGGATTCCATTGTCTTTATTCTGTTGTTTCTGTCTCTCTCCTTGATAACTATCTTATGGGGCATGACTTCCTGGTCATCATCTTAACATTAGATTTGGGTTTCAAACAATATTCCATTAATTGCAGGGCCAACTGACCCTGTCCAAATGATATGTGGTATAACCGCTCCCATCTATCGTCACCAAGGAAGCCTTCAAAGATCACACAATTCCATTTCATCATGCAGAAGGGTGAAGGCACTGGAAGGGAGGGGGCCCACCCATACACAATGTGAATAGAATACCAATATTTGAAGTTGTAGAATTGTCTAGGCAACTACAACAAGAAAGAAAAAATTGTAAGGGGGGGGGGGTGATTCATATTGAAATGAAAATTTCGTATCTAAAGATGTCATGCCCCATAGGTATAGGAAAAATGCACCATACACTTTGAGCAAGTTAGTAGTAAAGAAACAAATTACATATATCTTGTGTATAAAACTTAACACATCAGTGTGTACGGTTATCTAATTTGTTGTGCTTGAATTTTTTATTTTCTTCTTAATTTCTCTCTACTCTCAAAATTATGATTCTCCATTTTAAGAAAAAAAGATATTGTTATATTCAGTATTGGTGAAGGAAATTGTGTTTTATATTTCACTACTGAATTCAATTCTGATTGTACATTTGTTGTTATTTTTTTCCATTTCTAATGATATCAAGAATCCTGTTTGTGTCTGTTTATGTTTGTCTATTCTTGTACTATGAGGTGTTTGGTATGTCATGCACAGCTACAGGAGATGTATCATATATATTTATACAGTGCAAGTGCCGATACCTTCAATGTACAGTCCAGAAACACATTAAATTTAAAGATACTCTGTAAAATTTTCATGGTGTACTTGTGTCATGTGTAATTTGGTTATTTTCCGTTTCTCTTTCCAAAGTGAGATATTTTTTAATATTTCTCTTTTGTCTTTGCTTCTCTGGGGTTCTCTCTCTCTCTCTCTCTCTCCCTCCTTTTCTTTTTTTTTTTTTTCCTTCTGTGTGATTTTATTTCATCAACAATTAAAATAAAGTTAAAAGAATAAGAGGAAGAATAAGAGAAAGAGATAGTAATGCATTTTTGAAAGCTAATGGGAGATGGTGGTATTAAAAGTAGATTTATGAACAAACACTTTATTGAAATAAAATGAGAGAGTAAGAGAGAGAGAGATGAACCATAAACATAAACAATGTCAGAGGTTAATATTACATTAATAATTTACTTTATTGTAAATGAATTTAAAAAAAGGGTAACCTTTCTGACCCTCATCACAAGTAGACGTAGGAATACACTTGCTCAAAACTTAAACTCTGTCCATTGTGTAGTTCCATTTTGTGAGATAATTTAAGCACAATGGCATATTTTGATAATTACATACAATTATATGTCATGTGGTATATATTGAACATTACATGCATCGGGCGTAAATTAATGTGAAATATTTTGAATATTATAATGCAAAATCATGCAAAATAATTTCAAGAAAAACAAAATCTTTATAGCACGTCAGTGAATAACAACCTTTCATGCCTTCTTATGAAGCTGGGCTATTAAAGCGGGATGTTTCTTGCAAACTACTAAGTGATAAACCATGTACAAACATTGATAGTAGTATGAGTAGATGGAAGATTGTCAGGTCATGTACATATCTTGTTTTCACAAGGTCACATGCCTTCATGTCCCTTTGTTTCGTAATATAAATTTGCTCAGCATTAATCGTCAATTAATCATCAATCAACAAATTCACCTGCACGAAGTTTAAAATAAAATGCATTAGAGATTTCGAGTATCATATCGTTCGTGCTTCATGAATGATAAAAAGCACATTTAGAGAGAGATGGGGGGGGGGGTGAGAGTAAAGATATTTTGTAAAAGATGGTGAATGTGATTTTTTTTTTGTGATTTTTTTTTGTTGTGATTTTTTTTGCGATATAACCACCATTTATAATGTGTAAACTAATAGAAAAAAGGCAAGAACTACGTATAAATAATACGCATGTTCAATAAGAATATAAAGAGATGGGATGGGGTTATATAAAAATCGTTTTAATACATATCAGTTTCATTATCAATTTTCACTTCATTTCATTTGAATCTGTTAATCATTACTGACAATGATTTATATGCTATGACAGCAAGAGAGAGAGAGAGAGAGAGGACGATATACTGTATAGTACACAAATACACAAACAGAGTGAGTGGGAGGAAATCAATGTCCATTTGAATTTCTAAGAAATGACATGATCACGAATTATATCAAACAATACAACGGGAGGACGAAAAAGAGAACAAAATAAGTCTCATAGGCCTACGTCATAAAGACAGGTGTAAAGTAGAGGGAGAGGGATAGAAAGACGGAGAGAGAGGGAGAGAATTGAAGATTCATGCCCTTTTCGATTTCTGAGAAATGACACATCACGTTGAGAATATGCAAAGTTTGCCAGTTCCCGTCCAAAACAGTAAGCTGAGTCACATAACTAATGCTATACATGCACAACATGTACGCTATAAACCAAATGCTTCCCGGTAAATACTCTACTTGCGTAAATACACTTATGTAAATAACGATAACAAGAGGTCACCTCATTTGCAAGTCGTAATATATGTAATATTTATATGATATAATACAGTAATGATATATAGTTCACCACATGATATTATAAGATACACACGAGAGGAGAGGAGCATAATATTAACTTCGCAAGCGCTTTCAATTCATTCTCATCAGGTGAAGACTACATAATACACACACACAAATATAAATATACATATATTTACACATGTGTTCTGATGCATAATTGCCACTGATGGCAAAAGTGAATTAACATCTTCTTTTTAGTCTTTGTATTTTACGCCAATAAATGGTAATTTATTCATTCATGTTTATCGGAACTTCGGAAGACTTTCATGTTTAAATAAATTTCAAAATGGTTATTAATTTGATTATTTATCCATTCCCGACAGATATTAAATATGTTTAGTTCCTGGTACATGTATGTTATGGGTGTATACCCCTTGTATACAGGTCAAACATACATTCATGATCATTACAAAAAATGTTCTTCTCACATTTCCAAGTTTAAAAGATAATTCAGCACCATTTAAAATGAGATGATACTTTATAGTCCGAAATTATTACCAAAATAGGTACGAATTTGTTTAAAATAATAAACGGCGACAGTGATAGATGTGGCGTGTTTATGTTATAGTTGTGTAACATGCATTGATTATTGTGGCTGGTTCAAATATGTGGGGGGGGGGTGTCTCCTAAATCGATTTGAATATGAACATAATAGCTTTGTGAGTACAATACTGCACTGGCAGTAAGATGACCCAGACAAAAGTACCAATATTGCATTTTACAAACTTTTGAAAGCCTTTGGCGTTGCTTGGAGGAATAATGATGTGAAATTTTAAATTGTATGCAAACACAATTAGATTACGTGCTCATCACCATGAATTATCACATGACAATGTTTCACTCAACCGTATACAATGTATACCCTTGTGTACGCCTGAGCGGTCCTATACAGGGTAAAAATGTGTTTGCACATTTTGTTTCCATTGAAGAACTATTGACAACTATCTACCTCCAAACTATATGTTATTCATTGGCGCTGCGGTTTTGTTATATCGTAAAAGCTATCATACTAACTACACAGTGTATACCCTTCACAGTGATGACGTACAACATAGTACTACCAGTATACATGAGTCAAGGACCCCATAGTCCTATCATATGATGTAGGCATTACCAAGTTCATGGATCACTCACTCGTCATATATATTTGCATACAACTGTAGCTTTTTGTGATGAAGCCAGTGGGTTTGTTTTTCTAGCGTAATGATAGCACATCTTATAAAACATGGACACGATCAAACATCGCAACCCTTTATGACGACATAATAAAGAAAGAAACCAATGACCGGTTGACTGTCCATTATATAGGTTCAAAGTTCACGGTCAAAAACATCCATAGTCTCCGAAAACAGACACGTTTATAATCCATAATATTCTGGACAATTCTAAAAAAAATATCTTCTAACATATCGTTGTAACATTTTGTTCACAACAACGTCTAAGTCTTACATTTGTTTTTCTATCTTAATTATATATATATATATATATAATTGTTTTTTCTTCTTCATTTGTGTACTATGATGGTAATTTCTTTGTGCATATTTATAAAATGCATGAAAATAAAAACAAAATATCTGAATATGATTAATTAAAGAATGTAGAGATAATTAATTGATATGGGGCAGGGTTTCTATATTAATAATTGCATTATTGTAGCTTGATTTTTAGAATTTGGGTAGTGTGTGTCTTGCGGGATTTTACATTCTTTGCCACTACGTAGTAACAAAATGTTGGTGTTCGATTATCAAACTACAGAAGATAAACGTTCGATTGGTAATATTAGGAAGAACTCTAACCCTCACCCGAATTAACCTTATCATTGTTTACTTACTAGTAAAGCACCATAATCATGTTTTCACATCAATATGTAAAAAAAATATAGCATGGGATAACACTATAGCAAGTAGATGCAGCAAGTTTAATAACTAAAAGCATAAGGATAACAAATACAGATTATATTCACACTTAGTAGTTATATACTATAAATATTATGTGCATTCATGATTATATACAACTTATTAGAATGGTATGGAGGTATATACGTATAGATTTAGTTATAGTGTAGATACATATTAATTAGTATAGTAATGTGTAATATTATGATGTGATAGCATAAGAGTAAGGATATGTAATATAATGATATTATATGGTAACAATATATTTGAGGGTAGTGCGTGTTAGCCTGAAATAATGCTCTTATCATCCTCGTAGGAAAATTCCCACAGGTTTGCAACATATGAAGCAAATATTTTTATTTCTATCATTGACCAAAAACACTAAGGTGGCAAAAAGGAGAAAAGATATATTCAGTTCAGCCGTGAATGTAACCGAGCTACCAAAGTCATAATGACATCCTTTGTCATTTCAGAAAGGAGGAATGAAAGTAAACATCATGAGAAATGTGCTCTATGTCAAAACGATGAAACAGTACAATGGCTGTGTTTTCTTAAACCTTAACATATATCAAACATTCCCACTGTGTTACTACTCATTGCTTGCACTGAGATGTGAATTTCACGCATCGTATATTTCACACTTCCCAGTTGAACAAAAAACATAAACAAAACCACAACAAATTACAAACCACACAAAGAGGGGAATGAAAAAGAGAACCCTTGATGTTGAAGAGTCTATCTTTTATGTTTGCTATGAGAATTAATATTACACTAATAACCTATGTAAAAATAAACATATTATGCCTTGTGATCATGCAAAACCAATTATTGGGTTGTCTTTGTTTTATCTTATTTATTTATTCGGCAAGATAACGAATACAAAAAAAATTCCAAGTGAAATATACTTTTGATACTCAAAAGCAAATATGGATATATTTGTAACGAAGACATCGTAACAAGTTTAGAAGTAGGACTCGGAGTAACATTAGAAGTAGCAGCATCAGTAGCAGTAGAAGTAGTAGTATAAAGCGAGGTAGCAGTGGTGCTGGTAGTAGAAATAGTAGAAGTAGTACTGTTAATAATTGGTGTAGTAGTAGCAATTTCAGTAGTAGTAGTAATAATAGTAGTACAAGAAGTGGTACCAGTAGTAGTAGTAGTACTTGTAGCAGCAGTAATTGTAGTAGTTCGTTGTTGTAGTAGTAGTATCAGACTATAGCAGTAGTAAATCGTAGTAGTAGTAGTAGTGGTATTATCATCATTATAAGTAGAAGTAGTAGTAGTAGTAGTAGTAGTAGTAGTAGTAGTAGTAGTAGTAGTAGCAGTAGTGGTAGAATTAGTAGTTGTAGTAGTAGTGGTAGAAGTAGTAGTTGTAGTAGTAGTAGTAGTAGTTGTTGTTGGTGGTGTTGCTTGTTTTCTTCAATTTTCTTCTTCTTCTACTTCTTTTTATTTACTAGTAGAATAGTTTTTGTTGCAGCATCTGCAGCAGAAGCTGTTGTAGTAGTAGTAGCAGAAACTGTTGTAGTATTAGTGGTAGTAATAGTAGTAGTAGTAGTAGTAGTAGTAGTAGTAGTAGTGGTTGTTGTATGTATAGGTAGTAGTAGGAGTAGCAGCAGCAGTAGTAGAATTAGTAGTAATGGTTGTTGTTGTTATAGCATTAGTAGTAGTTGTAGTTATTAATGTATAAACAGTAGCAGCAGTATATATAGTAATAGTTATAGTAGCAGTCAAAATAGAAGTAATTTAAGTAGCAGTACTAGTAGTTATAGTAGGAGTCAGAAGTAGTTTAAGTAGAAGAAGCAGTAGCAGTAAAGTAGTAGTATTATTATTATTAGAAGCAGTAGTAGCTGTTGTTGTTGTTGTTGCTTCTTTTTCTTATAAAATCTTCTTTTACCCTTTCTTATTTATCTAAGTGGCAGTATAGTATTTGTTGTATAAGTAATATTATTAGAAGAAGTAGAAATAGTTAAATTCGTCGTAGTAGTAGTAGTAGTAGTAGTTGTTGTAGTAGTAGTAGTAGTATTAGTAGTTGTAGAATTAGTAGTAGTAGTGGTACTAGTAGTTATAGTAGTATAGTAATTGTAATAGTAATGTTGCTAGTAGTAGTAAAATAATGACGATGATTGTATTTATACCATTAGTACAAATATTACAGATCTGAATCGAAGTGGTTAAATTGAGAGTAGTAGTAGTACAGCCATCATCAAATACTGTATGTGATGTCCAGTAATTAATGGAAGAAGAAGACTAAATACAATTACATGTATTTCAATTTCAATGGATGGTCAACAACGATCATGTTATTGACCTTTCAGAACATACCATATGTTTCGCATGATTATAAATTATCAAATATTGTAAGAGTTTATGTAAATTTCATACCGTACGTAAGAGATAAGTGCTTTAACTAATCTATATTTCATAACTTATTCAAAAGACCGTCGGCTACAAAATCTACATATTATTGCCATGTCTTATTTTTCATAGAGTTAAAAATTACGCCGTTCCAATTACGCATTCCGTTTCTGAAATAGTGTAGTTTTTTAATTTTTTTAGCAGATGTTTCTGCATTTATTGATAAATCAAATATAAAACATTCAAATAACAATAATAGTATATAATATAATTGATTTACATAAAGAGTGACAACTTAATACACACAAAATAAAATTTAAAAAAAATGCATAATTGAAAGCTTGAAAGTATGGAGGTAAGTAAAAAATAATCAAGATAAATGCAGAGGCCAACTATCATAAGCAAGGAAGCTTGAGTCGATAGTAGCCGGGAAGGGGGGGGGGGGGGTACATGGCGCTGTTTTAGGAGAATGTAGGGGAATAGAGAGTCACATATAAAGATTTTGTTCAGAAAGTATCTGAATAAAAAGTGGAAAGAAATTAATGAAAGAAAAAAGAAGAAAAATGTGCAAGTGTGTGCAAGTGGGTGTGTGCAGGTGAAGTAAGTGTTCGATTCGTATTGTTAATGAACTGGTCATCTAAAATTAATTTAAATAAATAATCAAAACCTCTGAGACCCTTATGATGTTTTTGAATATGTAGATATTAAATATTAAATATTTTGTTCATCGATGCTTTGGATGAATAAAGAGTTGCAGAGTGTTTAATATTGTCAGGTAAAGCATTCCAAATGTCTGGACCATGATGTCTTATCGATTTATAGGCCATAATAATTTGGGGGTTTGTTAAGTGGAAATCGGATGAGTGTCGTGTGGGATAAGAATGTATATCACTATAATAAACAAAAATATTTCGAAATGCCAAAGGTATAGTATTTATCCAACATTTATACATAAAGATTGCAGTTTGAAAACTGTGAATGTCAGCGATTTTTAATGTTTTTAGTTTACAAAATATTGGATCAGTATGGGCTAAATAATGTGAATGTATACAAAGACGAAGTGCTTTCTTTTGGAGACGATATATTAACATAATTTTCATCTTACTACTATTACCCCAAGCTATGTTACGATAAGATATGTATGACATCATTAAGATATTCGCGTAGAAGTAAAATGTATTAGCCTATATCATCTTTGATACAATGGTGTGTATTTTAATACCCTATTATGTTGCTTACAGGACTCACGCTGGGATTATGTCATACGTCACTGTCATGACTCACATTTCAATAGGTGATATACACAAGGGTTTGGAAATTTCCATAGGCTGATATAGTGATCATTACTGTTTTTCCCACCAATCCGGATATACATTTTCTTGTTTGTTATCTAAAATCAAAGAGAAAACCAAATACAGTAAATAAAGAAAAACATAATCATTTTTGACACATTATCATTCACTGTAAAGCTCTGCCGCGGCTTCGAGAATGTTCCGGAAATAACGCTTATCTTACTGTGCTCATTTCTTATTCTTTTCAAAATAAATCGTTTCTGAAATAAAAACTTACCACGCCCAACAGATCCTGTTCTGAAGCCTTTCATGTCGAAATAATTGGCTATTTCAAAATAGTTTTTACTTTTGATTGTTTATCATATCCGGACAGATACTAACTATGTTTAATTCCTGGTATGTTGTGGGTGTATATAAAAGGTCAAACATACCCTGACGGCCTTCTTTATAATCATAAAAAAATAGACCTGACATAAAACGTTATTCTCACATTTCCGGTTGTAAATTATTTAATTCAGCACCATTCAAAGTGAGATGATGCTATATAGTCCGAAATGATTACCAAAGTGGGCGTGAATTTTTTTAATTAAACGGCGAAAGTGATTGATGCGGCGTTTTTATGGTAGTTGTGTGGTTGTGTAGCATGCATTGATTAAGTGGTTGGTTCAAATCGGTTTGAATATGAACATAGCTTTGTCAGTACAAACGTCAGTAACAAAAATTCCCTGGTATACCAAATGACACAGAAAAAGATACATGTAGGCCTATGTCCAATATTGCATTTTTCACATTTTTGAAAGCCTTTGCTTCTTATCTTTGCATTTATTTTTAATTTATGATACGGTATATTTTTATTACGTGATAAATGATAAATATATACTTTCATTTTCAGAATATACAATGAAGGAAAAGCCACTGTACTTTTTACCAGCCCTAGTAATATTCTTTAACCCTTTTAAAAATTGTATATTGACACGTGTTTTTTGTCAAACACGTTTACTACAGTTCATCATCACGCATCACAGTTATTATGTAGGCCTATAAACCGTGAAACTGCGTTTTGCAAAAGTACTAACTACAATAAATATTGTACCATTGAATGCCCAGTGCACAAGCCGCTCGGTGCCCACGCTATTTGCATTTTAAACCATTCTATCTTACATGCATTCATTCAATATTGATGATTACTACAAAAACATATCACTTTAAATTCAGGGACAATAACCACTGTTGGTTACAGGTATATTCATAGCGTTTGGGATGCTCACTGTGAGTAGCATATGCTATAGTGTAGGTCTATATAAGCACTTATTGGGGGTTTGATTTCACGATCATTATCGATGGGACAATGTCTTTTACTCAATTTAATTCGATTTGTTTTCAATTATTATGAAACAAGATATTTGATGCCCGGTGGATGAAATCACTGAGTGAAGTTAGCTTGGGAATTAATAATAACATATTGTATGAACTAAAAACGAATAGCTATTTCGTGGAGAAGTATATTGAGCTTATTATCATAATTTTATCATGTTAAATTGTTATTTTTTCTATTTTGCAGTGTTATTGATAGCATTAAAACAATCGTACAAAATTGTTCTCATTATCATTTATTATCATTATTGTTATGTTGCGTACAAACGTGTTCTATTGATTTTAAAAAAAGTAATTTATAACAAATTCGATGGAAACAATCAGATTATGCTTCTTCTTTTTTTAAATATCTTGATTAATTTTCTACGAGAGATGATTAATATTAGTATTATCATATCTCACTGTCTTGATCAAGATCAGGATTACTTTCAAAATGGATGACAGACTAGGATCAGCCGAATCCGACTTGTGATTGTCTATTTTTGTTGTCTGCCGCTATATCGGTCTTTTTCTTTATTCGTTTCCATTATCTTAATTACTACTAGCCAGTGTGAAAGTGACCATGGCCTCAGAGAGGGACATAGAGAGAGAGAGAGAGAGACAGAAAGACAGAGAGGGGAGGGAGGCAGAGAGAGGGGGACAAGGTGAGAGAAAGAGAGAGAGAAAGAGACAGAGGGACAGCGAGGGACATATATATATAGAGAGAGAGAAAGAGTGAAATAGTGATTCTTTCTTTCTTTTTCTTCTGTATTTTATCAACGTAAGTGACCAACAACGAAAAACGCTTGATAAATGCAAAAATTCATCGCGTGTTTATTATATTAACTTTTGAAAAAGCAAAAAGATCGATCTTCGTATTCTAAGAATTAAAAAAAATGTATTCTCAAATAAACAGAAAGTCAGCTTCCTACGTCTATTTTTTTTGCCAATTTTTTTCTTTTTCGGTTTATTGGTTATCGAACATATCTTTATAATTTGTATACGAATGTCGCAAAGAATGCATTAGAAATATAAGACTCAAGAAAGAATATAAAACTCCTGACTCAAGAAATATGAGAGCAAGTATAAAATTATGATTTTAACTGAGAAAAGTTTCATTCCGTTCAGTTTACTTCATTGAATTTACATCTAATTCTATCTTAAATAAGATCGTTACATTAATAACAGAAAATGTATTAGAATAAGATAAACATGTACTAGTATATGAAACTATCATAAAAGGGCACAAAGGGCTTGGTCGTTAGAAACACCTTTTTGTGGTTCAAACTGCTTCCCAAATAGGTATGATGTAGCACTGGGGAGAAAACAAAGAACAGATAAAGTATAAGTTAAGGTAGTTCATAAATTAATTCGACTTAGTTTATAGAACAACCTCAACTAGATAGAAAAGAGTGATAGCAAAGAGAAGAGATCGTGCACAAGAAGCGAACCGTGTAGATACATTAAGTGAAAGTCGCGTAATTGCTTTATATAATAATTCATGCTGTGTATGCATGACTTCTCCACGCTTTACCTGCAATTTGAAAGGTAAATTGATATGTAGACAATAAGCACAATTGTTTAAAAAGCAATTGGAGCGTAACGACAGCATACTTTGTTTTGTTTATGTACCGACAAACCATGTGCAAAATAACCCCATAGATTGGGAAAGTTTTAATTGTAACATTGAGATAGTTTACATGAATTTATTTGCTAGAAACAACACGCTATCAAAATAATGTATAGATATATTGACTAAAAATGCTTATATGATTATCAATTAGAACGTTTTTAGATGGTTTTATAAACCAGGTACCCATGTACTGCACCTGGATGGAGAGAGACTTATGGGGGTAAAATGATTTTTCTTATGAAATAAGAACCTAAAAGCTAGGAGTCCCGATATAGTTACACAAAATTACACATAGTTACACAAAATTACACATAAAAGTTGCATAATCTTGTGTTACGTCTTATCAACGATGTGAAGGAAATGAATAAAATTAATTTGAATTTGAATTTGAATTAGGGGTATTAACATGACCCCGGATATGTTAACCACTATTCTTGAGAAAACAATAGAAATATCAGTATTATGAAAGATGATTTGACTTAATTTTAACTCGATAGATTAAAGTTATCAGTTTTATTATGTTATTATGTTTCGATGCACTTTATTTACGGGATAATTTTATTAATTAATATAGGTCTATAATTATGTATGATTTTTTTCTTCTCGTTTTCATTACCAAAAAAAAATTGAATTTCAAATACACGCGTGCATAATAATATTCTTTGTGGAGGATCGGATAGACAAACTGTGTAATATGGTCCATATGCATTAAAGTGATATACATATATATTCTACATTGCAAAGAATACAGCTCATGCTTGTATTTCAATTGTGTCCATATTCAATCGATTTTTACGGGTCAGTTATAAAATATGGAGAGAAACTCATCATGGAAAATTGAATGGGCTCAATTCAGATGAGTGAGCACTGAAGTTGATGTTTTTTATAACAGGCTAGCGTAGATGAATGATAACCCCCTAAAAAAAAAAATGATAGCTTGTTTGTTTTTTACTCTTTTTTTTCCTCCAGTTTTATAGCTAATGGAAACGATGGAACAAATGAGCATAAAAATGAAGCGATATAACCATTTAACACAATTATTTTCAAAAGGATTATAGTAATTTTATTCACCTACCTCATCAGCATCAATGATGTTCTTCCAGAAGGCCCTGCAATTATTATTTCCCCAGTAGTTTCCAGGTACTAATTTACACCTGGGTGGAGGATGGCAAAATTGGATTAATATCTCGACAAAAAGTATTAAAGCCTTCGAACTTTTGTTGAAACTGATAGGGTTAGAAATTAAAACCGACAATCATTTTCCAATTTTTGTCCAATATTTGTCAACGTTGGGATTAAGATTCTTGGGTTTGTTTATCTGCTTTTATGAATTAAAATGATAAACATGTAACAATTCAACTCCTTTTTGACCACGTTAAAGTGTTATATATATCATTCCTTAATATGTTATATATGCAAGAACAGATGTGGGAGGTAGATGTGTGTGTAAATGAACAACAGCTTCCCCAAATAAACAAACAAACAAACGAAAAAAAACATCGACAACAATAACTCAACAAAAACGACTTCCCTGCAGGTTATGTGAAAGGTTGAATTTAATTAATCTAATCAAGCAGCGATAAACCTTTCCTCTTCTCACCCGGGTACTGTGATCATGCTGATTAACTCATGAATAACTAATAACACAGCTTATACAATGTGTATTTTTCACAAATAATAGCTTCATGGCCACAAGTGCAAGAGGAAGTGCAAGGGGGGGGGGGGTTGCTCCACACAATAAAGAATTTAATTAATTAACATTTTGCCGGGGATTGTTATTGTATTAAAGAAAATAAGATCATAGGTAATTTTTTAGAATAAATTGGCCTCGATTAAGCACATACACCGATCAGGGACATATATTGATTAGTTCACCGATACAGTTTTTAAAGTGCTTTATTGCCCCGCCCCTTCCTCTCTAGGTTTAAATCGTACGTAATCAAGCAAATTCCATTTCAAAACAACATGAATGACACTTCAGCACTTGATACTTGATGATCCTAAAACACTTATCTATATGACAATCCTGCATACATCATCATATTAAGTAAAATATTCCTAAGGGTTTTCATATTCAATACACACATTTTCATCATTTTGTTTTCATTCTAAAAGGGCATGCAAAATGTTATGATGTAAAATGACAAACGTCCTTTGCTGAGGGAATTTCTTTCCATTCAAACAGATAAGAATTTGACACACGAACGCACAAAGTGTTGTTTTCTTTTTATTGATTTACTAAAACGAATAAAAACACCAAAAGGTTTAACAACATTTGGTAAATAATCATTTTGTCCATTAACATTTCGTGGACCATAATGATCAACCCTTTTATTGAAGCTAACTTACTTTGCACAACCTACAATCTTTGATCCTTTTGATGCCAGTAGGTTGAAGGCTCTTAAACATTTTTCATTTTCTATTGTCACCGTTCATACATTATATCACAATAATGATAATAATGATATTAATGCGATTTATATAGCACCTTTTCCAGAGGGTACGATGCGCTGTCCCTTAGTCTATCAACACATTAAGAAGAATTTACTGTAGAGGAATATTTCCAGATGTTTTTTTTTTAATAAATAATAATCATTTTAATAATAATGAGCATATCAGGTACCATTAACACCTGGGTGGAGAACAGCAAATGTAGATTAACGTCTTGGCAAAGGACATTAGTGCCGCGGCGGGACTTGAACCCCGTACCTTGTGATCTGCAGTCGGTTGACTTATCCACTAGACCACAACACCTCTAAAGAAGTTATGGGAGTACTATTTTTTAGAAGTGCAGGGTATTTTTTTTTCTGCAGGGAGTTTATTCCCTAGGCATGGGGTAAAGGATTGAAAGGATTTGAAGCCAGTCTGTTTTGGAGATTATGGAATGAGAAGGGAAGGAATCGATTTCTAATATCAAACGTAAAAAGGTACATTATTTTATCAATAGGACATGAATGTTACTTTCATTTCAATTTCAATACAGCTTGGATCTTGCATTAATATACGATATTTTCGACAGGCCTGTGATTGAAAATGGATCTTATTAATTATAAAAGAATTAAAAAAAATACTTCAGCATTAAACGTAATCAGTAGTAAATCAGTTTCCGCATTTTCTATCATGCAGTTACAACAAAAAAAATCAAATGAAAGCTTTATTTGTGTTAAAATGAATTTTCCATGCAGTGAACATATTACTTCTTCGAATATATTCACATGACACTTTGCACCTGCACATACTTATGAGCCTCAATTTTATCCAAATTTGGAAATAAAGAATGTGATTTATCATCGTCGAACATTTCTCCCTAAGACAGTTATGAATTAATAAGTTTACAGGAAATAAAATTAGATTATTCATTTATTCATGAATACATTTTTTTATAATCTTTGCGGAAAATGTTGAATGTAGACAAATATAACATAAGCTTCGGGATTTACAAATCATACAATATGTATAATTTCTTATAGATTGTCCTTTTCAAAGTAGTAGTGAAGTCTCACATAATGCTCAAATTCGTGGAGATAACGGTTTTAATTAGATTGAAATCTTTCATATTATTCCATTGAATCACATAATTATAAAATAAAATTCCAGCCTTGGAAATCTACCTTTTAAATTAAGCATTTTCTTTTCTTTCATACCGCTGCTAAACCTGACCTGGAGAATTCGATCTAAAGCGAGGGAAGAACTAGGGATAAAGTACTGAATTTTCGTTAATGAGAGGTCAGTAAGAACATATTATGTATCTATGGCCGTGTCCTTCACGATAATAGATGAGTTTGACCATCGTAAACAACACACACATATGGAACATGCATCAGCGAGCGTGATTCCTTATTTCCTTTGAGCATTCAAGACTGATTGCCTTCAATCTTAGGCCAATTTCATCCATTTCCAGCCCCCATATCGCATACATTATCTCTCCCCGCTGTCCTCCCTCTCTCTTTCATTTCAATCTCTGTTTTAGAAGATGGCGACGAGCTCTAATTTCTTTCCCTCTCAGCTCATCTTCTTCTCATCAAGAGAGCGGAATTGACCATGAATGACCATTGGTCAGCTGCTTACGACTGACCGCCTAGCCGCCTGGTCCAAGCAGACGTGTCCGTGTGAGAAAAAAACCCGCCAAAAACCAAACAAGAGCAGAACCAATCGATTATGTTGATTTGCATTTTGCGCCTTCATGTCAGTTCGTTGACCGTCTATTTCTATATTTCTATTTCTGGTATTGTCTGTCTGGATATTTGCCCCCAAATAACACTTTGGCTTCGATTGAGCTAAGTTGTTCCTCTATCTATAAGCAAATTGGTTCGTTTATCAAATAGTCAAAATAACGTATTACTTCGTTCCCTGGTTGCAAAAGCAACACAGTTAATTACATGTACATTACATTATTTTTTAAAAAATGGTAATACCTTTAAACGATGAAATGGAATCATTAGTGCGTGCATGCATGCAAGATAAATCAAATAATATTTTGATATTTTTAATGGTTCTTTTCTTAAACACCTTAAACAAAGTTAAGATTTGAGATTTCGCGCCACAGGCAGTAAAATGCAAGATAGATAGTTTCATTATTCATTTCCAACAAAAACGTTATTTTGACAAGAAATCAGATATACAATTCAACATTCAATAATATAATATATTTTACATGGTTTAAAGTTATGAAATAGAAAGTATACATAAATATCCAGTATAATGGGTGTTTTAATTTTTTTTAAAGATAAACCTGTGGAAATGGAGAGATCCACTGAAAAGCAAAGCTTCTAAAATGTGGATCCCTCAAAATAATGACAAACATAATTTGTGTAACATGTAAATATATTGACTTGAACAAAATATATATACATAGATTACCAAAAAGTGGCAGAATAATAATACAATTATAAATCCGTAATTTGAAAAATTGTTTAGTGAACAGTTTAGTGAACACTGGAAAGGTCAAAAGATACAATGACGACTGAGAGATAAGATATAAATGTATACAAATAATTTTAAAAATATATAAGACAATAGAAAATAAGGCAAGGAAAGAGAGAAATGGAAGGATAAAAAATATTGCGGCATAATTATGTGAAGAGTAAAGAAAAAGAGAGGAGAGGTGGAAAGGAGAAGAAAGGAAAGAGAGAGAAAGAGAGAGAGAGAATGAGAGAGAGAGAGAGAGAGAGAGAGAGAGAGAGAGAGAGAGAGCACGAGATGTGCATATTGCAGGAGTAGTGGTCATTAAAGTAAGATACATACAGAGCGTTAACAAAAATGTAACGGGAAGACATGCTTTGACAATGCACTGATATTAATTTGTATTGTAAGGAAGTATAAGAAACAATTTTGATTTCCTCTTAAATGAATTAAGAGAGGGGGCAAATCGAATGTCATTATGAAGAGAGTTCCAAAATTTGAGGGCTGTATAAATAAACGTGTTTTTAGCTAGAAGGGTTCTCAGCAAAGTTAGATGAAAGTCATTACAATGCCGAGTTGGGTACCTATCAGACGATTTCTTTAGGGTGAAAATATCATCAAAAACTAAAGGAAGCATGTTATTATTATAAGAATACATAAACTGGCCTAACTGAAAAAGATAAAGATCTTTAACTTTCAGTATTTTTTTTTTTTTTTTTATCATAGATTTATTCTTCTTAAACATAATGATAGCTAAAATACAATTTTAATGCAACTTAATTAATTTATTTCCAATTCATCCTAAAGTCATCATTTTGATAACATATCATGATGTCTTTGTTTCAAATTGTCTCCATTGTATATTTGTTGGTATGAAACATTTCACTTTAATTGCCCGCTGTGCATTATTGTCTTTGATATCTTTTTCAGGGCGGACATGTTAATAGTTGATGATTATGATCCACATCATAATGTGAGGGGAAGTGCGTGATTTAACCTAACTTTTCTACGTGTATAGATATATTACTGTTTTGAAATCTTACTGTAAGGAAGGATACACGAAAGAAATATACATGATGACCTGTAGGCAATGTCAATGTATATGTCTATATATATATATATATATTATATGCATATGACTAAACAGATCGAATCAAATCAAATCTTGAATGGTATTCAGTACTGTGATTTGTAACTAAGTCGCAGTAAATTTAAGCTGCAATGAGATTTCATTGTTAAATTTGACATATTAATTCCTACATCCTATTTTGCAGTCTTAAATTAATAATCATGGGTAATACTGATTTTTCTTTTTTAAAATCTAAGGTGTCAGTATATATATATCTACAATAATAATGATAATTAATACTTAGGGAGAGGGAAAGATAGAGAGAGAGAAATAAATATATCAAAAGAGAGAGAGAGATACTTAAACAGATAGAGAGAGAGACAGGCGGAGGGAGGAAGAGAGAGAGAGAGAGAGAGATACTATAATATATATTTGGCAAAGAAATGAAATGATGACAAATATCTGCATATGTATATAATGTGTGTATCATGTGTAAGGTTAAATAGATGCACATGTTTCATTGGAAACTTTCCACTGGTCAGCTTGGGCAGTGACCAGTGGCTGATACGTGACCGAGACATGAGAGAAAATTTAATAATGTATGATGAGGAAGTGACCATGACTGACCAGTGGTCACTATAACATGCATGATACAGTTATATATCCAAGGACATCTAATGCGGTCACTTTCAAATTGATATACGAGGTCGGTACAGCAAGTTTATTATATTACTTTATATTTTTGATACAAAGCATTCTGTCCGAATCTCTTCCTTTATGGAAACGATAAAGTAAAAAGTAAAGCCTTTTGTTCAATTATACCGCTCACATATTGACTACGAAAACAAACAATCAAACCAAAATGTATCTGTGCATTCAAGTCCATCGATATATAATTATTTTATCTCTCTCCCACCCTCTCCATCTCCCTCTCTCTTTCTCCTCTCTCCCACCCTCTTTCTCTCTCTCTCTCTTTCTCCCCTCTGTCCCTCACTATATATCTTTCTTTCTTCCCTATATCCCAGCCTTCTCTCTCTTTCTCACGCACTCACTCATTCTCTCTCTATCCCTCTACTCACATACATGCAAATACGCGCGCACGCCCAACACACACAGGCGCTCACGCACACCCGCACACGAACAAGCGCCCAACGACCCTCTCTTTGCTCTCTATTTACTTCCTTATATTTATCTACGTCTTTTCATTCCCTACCTTCTCCAATCTGTGTTCATCTCTTCCATGTTCTATATCTTCTCTTTCCTCTCTCTCTCCTCCTCTCTCTCCTCCTCTCTTTTTCTTCCTTCTTCTTCCCCATCTCTTCCTCTCTCTCTCTCTCTCTGTCTTTCTCCCCTCCCCTCTCCGTCTCCCACTCTTTCTCGATCTCCCCTCCATTTCTCGTTCTCTTTCTCTAACTCTCCAGCTCTCTCTCTCTCTCTTTCTTTCTCCCTCGCTCTCCCCGTCTCCCATTTTATCTCCTCTCATTTTTCGATCCCTTTCTCTTCCGCTAACCCTCAACCCCCCCCCCCACCCTCTTCCGTCACCCTCTCTCTCCCATTCTCGCATTTTCCTTCTCCCTACATCTCTTTCTTTCTGCTTGGCTACTGTTGTAATTTACTAATGGTCAGTTGATAGAGGTATATCACTTTCATCACAATCCGTGTTAATTACTCAGTTCTCATACCATGACTCATGGCGTACTCTCACACCAATGGCCAGCTCATTCTTACCCCATCCATTAATATCATCATTCTGCATTTTACTCTATAATAAACTAATCTTTTCGTCAAAGATGCTCTTTTAAAAATGAATGATTAAACATATACATAAATAACATCATCCTGGCGTTGTTGCCTTACAGTATTGGGTTAGTGCTAAAACAGCTTCCAGTTTGAATGCATTTTCTTCATTTTAATTGTACTTTGTATATATTATAAAAATCAATTTGAATTCTATTTTCTATCAAATCAAATCAAATCGAATCGAGTTAAAGAAAATAAAATAAAATTTAAATTTCTTATTTTACTGTTCTCAAATAGTCTTATTCGTGGTATTTATTCATACAATGCTATGAATTATTGAACATTAACTATTTTTCCTGTAACCTTTCTTCTTCCTATCAACCTTCTAATTCACAATTTGGTTCTATTAAAAACATTTTCAGAATAACATGTTTGCTTAATTGAATCACCTTTACTTATCCTGCAGTTTTGTCATACACGAGTCGAACATGATCTACTTTGGATATGGGGACAACAAATGGAATAGAATAACCATCTTTGACACCAGAACCAACACCAGAACCGCCATCATCATCATCATCATCATCATCATCATCATCAACACTACCAATATCATCACCACCACCACCACTATCCTCATCATGAACCCCAACACCGCTATTATTATCATCATCATCACCGCTACCAATATCATCATCACCACCACCACGATCCTCATCATCAACACCAACATCACAATCATTATCATCATCATCACCACTTCCAATATCATCACGTCCACCACCACTATCCTCATCATCAACACCAATACCGCTATTATTATCATCATCATCATCACCGCTACCAATATCATCACCACCACCACGATCCTCATCATCAACAACAACACCACAATCATTATCATTCTCATCACCTCACCAATATCATCAACAGCACCACCACTATCCTCATCATCAACACCAATACCGCTATTATTATCATCATCATCATCACCGCTACCAATATCATCACCACCACCACGATCCTCATCATCAACACCAACACCACAATCATTTTCATTCTCATCACCTCACCAATATCATCAACAGCACCACCACTATCCTCATCATCAACACCAATACCACTATCATCAACACCATCACCACTATCCTCATCATCATTATCATCATCATCATCATCATCACCCACCAACTATCTTCATTTTGGAACTCCCGACGACTAGTGTCTTGTTAATTCACTATTTTCTCAAACAAAGATTTTAAAGTTTTATATGTTATAATTTCCAGTCAGGAAATCAGGAATCAACTTTGTGCAAGTGTGCTTTTTTTGCATCATATACGGTAGCTTATTGGTCGTAAATTCCATTAACATTTGAGATTGTTTTCCTTTCCATCAATCTATATTCTTTTTGATGCTTTGAAATCGTTATATCATTCTATTTTTTTGGTAAACGATGTGAATAAAAAAAAAAATCTTCTAGAATACCATCTAAGCATCAGACTTGAATATGTTGTGGTGACTTAAGTTGTTATTTTAAATCTAAACACTTTAATTAGCATTTTATTTCACGTTTGAATTTATTGGTTAGTGAGTTCTGTTCAGCTCAGTTTAATTAATTTCCTTTCAACCATTCTTACAACAAAAATATCTTATTTTATCATTTTTGTTATTACGATTTTTAATAAATCAGCCAATATCTAGTACCATGACAAGAAAATCTTTTTCCTTTTCTTAATTTATTAGGACAAGTATGAGCTGACCAAAATCATCATGAAGCCGTTCACATCACGTTTACTTATTTAATTGATAATAATTGATGTATATGAATTACGTATTTATGAGTATGTAGTTAGGATATGTGCGTGTGTGGGTGTGTATTTGTGCTAGTATTTATATAATTAAATGATAATATGTATACAATTAAACACACATAAACTATATAATCATATTCAAGTGATCCAGGTTCACACCACCTTTACTTGTTAAATTGATAATTAGTGTATATGAATTATGTACTTTGTAGTGTGGATATGTGCGGGTGTGGGTATGTTTTTTTGCGGGTATGTTTATAATGAAATCATAATATGTATACAATTCATTATACATAATCTATATAATCATATTCAAGTGATCCAAGTTCACACCACCTTTTCTTGTTAAATTGATAATTAGTGTATATGAATTACGTACTTATGGGTAGGTAGTGTGGATATGTGCGGGTGTGGGTGTGTATTTGTGCGGATATGTATGTGTGGGTGTGTGTTTGTGCGAGGGGGGGGGGGCAGGGAGAAACACGACTTTGTTCCTAACAGTAAAATAACCTCCAGGTTTGTTAAAGTTTTTGTTGATGTTTATGTCCTTTAAGTTTACTTCATTGCACAGTTATATATATATATACTGCAAATGAGTTTTTGTTTAATCATATTGATGTATACGAGATTAATATTGTTTATTTGTTTTATTCAATTGTGTTTTGTTTTCGTTTGTAATACATTTGGAGGAATAAATAAAAATTACAAACAACCAAAAAAAAGTATAGAACGAAATCATAATATGTATACAATTAATCACACATAAGCTGTATAATCATATTCCAGTAAAAGGTTGGCCTACCTAAAAACATCAGTGGAATAAATTGTCTTTAAAGCGTTACATGGAATGATCCACAGACAACCATATTGCAAATACTGTAGATTCAGACATTAGAAAAATCAGACTTGACCTCATTATATATTCAAAATCAGGAATGAAAAAAAAAAGGAAGCAGTGTGCATAGAAAGCCATTCAGTTACATTCAGCACACACTGAAGCAAGTCATCAAGGTTGTCTGACCAAATTGGCCGGAGCTATAGCTACATTCATCGGAGCGATGGTCAGCAGTGGCCAAGCTACCCCTACAACAGTGCAAGTCCATAGTCAAGGCGAGTTATGTTAATCACGCTTGGCCGGAGAGCTTCAACTGACCGACGGTCACTTTTCTGTCAACACCGCTAGGCACATGTCCAGCTGAATATCCTGAATGGTCAATCTCAGAAAGGACAGCAAGACCTCAGGATGGGGTAAGGGGGGTGAGGGGGATACAAGGAGCGGCTCATTCGAGATGTGAGCAGACATTCGTGAAATTGGGCAGAGGAAGTAAGCGCAAAAACAGCAAAGAATGGTTTGCTAGTTTCAAAGAATGAATCATCGAGCCAAGGGCCTAGGTGTCATAGCAAATTGATGTCAGCAGAGAATAGTCTAGCATCTGGTTTTTCTAGTTAAAGTTACCACGCTGCTTTACCCCTTCTTCTTATCCTTATCCAAGTTCAAACAATAATTATAGCCATCTCTTTGCTGCCCTTGAAATACCCGTGGTCTTTATCATTGCTGTATTCTACTATCGGTCACACCCTTTCATTATGTTTAATTGACCTAAAAGGTCAATTTATATTTTCATGCAAATAAAGAAACAAACAATCAAGACGCAACTAAACTGACAAAAAATCAAGAAAAATGCAGCAAACATTTTCCCCAATATCCTTGCTTTCATGACCGACTCTTAAAAAAGTTTTTTTTAACTATTTGCTTAAAATAATATATTGTAATTATAAGGTAAAAACAGTTAGATATAAAAGTATCTTTATTTGATGACTTCAGACAAAAATGGCTTCTTTGAATACTTTGTGACCTGGCCCAATGTATGATGTCTTTTTTTTCCTTTACTACGGTTCTGTTTTACATTGAAAATGATATGAGGCATTATCAAACCAATCGAAATTACTATTATCTGCCGGAAAACGAGGAAAATAAGAAGAAAGAGAAAACGAAGGGAAACATATACTAGAGAAATTATAATTTTTGAACTAAGTTAAAAATGAGTATTGTAAGCTTGTAACTCATATTTGAGCATATTGTAATCCAATTTGATTGTTTTATGACATAGAGCGATAAAACTCTCTCGAAATATTATACAAAAGTGTTAGCCATATTTGAGTACTGAAATAAATGCTTATTAATAGCTCAATCGGACATACTGAAAGCCTTTGCATGTACGACTTTGCATAAGTCTATACAATTTTTTTTAAATGTTAGAACTAAGGGATTTAGTTTTTCAAACAAATTCGAATAGAGTTTTGTAATTTTCAAGTAGCGTTAAGGAATATCATATTACAGCCAAATGAGTTTAAAATATCAATCGTTGAAAAAATTGCATTAAAAGGACTTTGTAACATTGTTCAGATGAGAGAAAATGGTGCTAAGGTAATGACTTCAATAGTAGATGTACAATTAAAGATAATCTGAAAGTTTGAGTGAAAACAGACCATTATTAATGAATCAAATTGGGGAAAACTGATCTGATCGATTCCTTAATTCTCCCAACTGTATTATTACAATTTAATTACATTTTAGGTGAATGAAAATCGCCACAAAGGAATGAATGGGATCTATATACCATTTCAGACATTTAAATGTTGACAGATTTTTTCAAAATCCTGTTTTATGCCTTATTTTTATGGGAAAATGGTTGGGAGAATGTGCTGTAAGAGAGTGTCGCACAGTGACGCCTTCAAAGAAAACCATACATTTCTTTGTGGTTTGAGAATTGTGTAAATATTTTTTGCATGTGAGAGGGTTAGTACAGTAGAAGGAATATGATAAGTAACATTTTACACAAAAAAATACGCAGTTTTTTCTTCAACCTTCAACAATGTTACCGAGTCACTTTTATATAAGTTGGTTGAAGACCTGGAGATATCTGGATAGATTTTTCAATTGCCATTTGAAACGGTAGTTACTGAGATATGATGACATTGGGTACATTGGGGTTCAACTGGCGCAAATTAAACAACCCATTAAAAAAGAGCAAAGAGAAAGTACAGAAATATACAACTGACAGCATTTGATCAGGAAAAGAAATCTGAACGGAAAGACTAAACAAAAGACAGGACCCTATTGGAAATAAGCTATATTATAGTTTCCATGGGTCAGTCTGTCAACGTACATTTATTCTCTCTATTGTATAATTCATGATATTCAAGATATATATAGGCCTACATGTATATACCTGACATATAAAATTAATCAATCACGCAACCATCAAAGATAATCTCTCTGAATAAATTTTGAACAGGACAGTATCTGATGAAGATTGGACAATTGAAAATTGTTTTACGTGGTTACGAGTGTTTGTTGTTAATTCTTACAAGGCTGGTGGGGTGAGCAGTTACTTTATTGTATTGTAATGCACTGTGATGGACAAGCTGTTGATGATCGAAATAATAAACAGGTATTGACTTAACCTAATATTCAACTTTCATTTCCCTTTCCTAAACCTCTGTTTTGTCTTCCATGTGCCAATCTTTAACAGCAAATAAGACATACAAAGGAAGGTCTTTTGGAAGAGAAAGGCTTTATGTAGAGAATACTTGGAATGTAGTCTATGGTCAATCGCTATAACGATTGACATTGGAATTCGAGGGGTAAAGCAAATAGAATATGTACACTACTCCATTCATGGACTTGACATTGTGACGTCACACCGATGTGGACGGACAACGCTGTACCCGCAAACGTACGCTTGCACATTCATATAGGGGCAGCTGGACGCTTCAACATGTTGTAATGCGAGGGTAAGAACTGTGCGGAACAAAGAAAAAACGGGTCATGCAAAACCACAAATATTCTCCATTATTGCATGGAAACAAAAACATCTCTAGATATATCCTTTGTGAAAATTTATCCCCTATGTAGGTTCATTAATTTTGAGAGGAAGTTCTTCGGCATGAACGATTTATGGAGAGAAAGAAATGTAAGGACGCAGTGATTAGTAAGGTTCACAGTCCTGATATTCGAGCTTTCCATGCAAGTAGGGCCGGAGTTCACCACAAAAGTAGTTTAGAATGACCTACTTCTGGTGACATGTTTGGGTAGGTCCTTCTCTCAACTTTATGACACCATGTTAAACCTCGGTGTACCGCAGTGTGTATACCCCCTTCACCGTGCAGTGGACAGCCGTCAAGTAACTATCTTTGTCAAAGTTAGGTGATTTCGTGTTGTGAAAATATTAAGAGATTATGGGTAAGAGGTGTGTATCTGATTCATACACGGAAGACTGGTCAATGTAAATGAATGAATAGGCCAGATGAATAATGATAATAAAGTTCAAAGTTCGAGAGTGACATTGCAAAATGTGGCATTTATATACTTCTCATTAAAGCTACATAATTTTCCGAATTGAATATTTTTAACCGATCGGGTAAATCTTTTGAGCTAAATGCTTTTAAGAAAAAGTTGTTCATAAATTTTGTTCAAGAGAGATTTAAGAATGTAATGTTTATGTTTATGATTTATTCCCAATGTCGCTTATTCCCTCCTTTCCTTTATACATACTACATGCTACGAGAGTTAGTCAAATCAGGGATGTGTTAGTTTAGGGGGCGTGTATATCGCACACCCCTCCCGTTGGCAACACCCACCGAACTTTGGAAGTCCAATATCTAAAAATAGGGTCAGACAGAAGGAGTGTGCATATCTTAGGGCCCCCCTCCCACGGCGACGCCCAACAAACTGTGGATGTACATGCTGGGGGAGGTGCTCAAATAGTGGGGGCGTGCATATCTTAGGCCCCCAAGAGCTACCCGCCCATTTGTGTACGTACATGTAAGTTGGCCTCAATGAAATGAGCTTCTTGATAAATGCATTATTCTACTTTTGTAAATAGTGTAAATAGTTCACAACCCTTTAGGAATTTTATTCGTCATATATATATAGGATTTCCCGGTCAAATTCGCGAGTTCGTCATTCGAATTCATTTACTTTGCATTTAAGTTAGCGCAGATCAGCTTTGCCATGCCAATTATCATTCAATTTTCCCGATTTTGTATTTAATTTAGGATTTTGGTCGAAGGATTTCATAGATCTGTCATTCAATTTAGAAACTGCTCAACTAGCATTCAAATTAATCGTCACTTGTCGAGGCGTCATTTTTATCATTCAAATTAACACCTGTCATTCGTATTCGAATTATGTTTATTCAAGTTAGGAATGTTAGGGGGAAGAAATGCAACACACGTTTACAGCTTTAAAAAAATGCAATTAAATACATGATTTGCCATTGGGGTCTTTTCTGTTATTCAATTTATTAATTTTGAGGACAAAGCATATGTTTGTAGTCAGACATTAGGTAAAGAAGGGGCGAAATCAAGGGATATGGCATCTCTGAACGGACATGTTCATATACCCCGGAAAAGTGGGGATACAAAAACACCTACACCAGTCACAATAATGTACCCTTCCTCCATAATGAAATTTATGATGAAACACAAGACAAACAACTTCCTTACATGAAAATGTACACAAATATTGAGACCATCAAGTCCGTAGATGTAAGTCTTTTTTTTTCACAATCAAACTTAAAGGCTGATGAATATCTGATAAATCTAAAAGTATATAAAGAGTATAAATGCAAGAAAATAAAATAGGATGAAATACACATGAAAAAACGATCTTGAAAGAAAAAGAATTAGCTAAAAAAAGTGTTTAATAAACGAGAAATGTATATTGACCATTAATTTTAGTGCACAAAGTGCTAATTTGAATGCTACAAATGAATTAGAATGCTAGAAGTACACCGTCGCGATGTCAGAAAATCGTGTTGCGCTAAATCGAATGTCCAAATAGCGAAAGAAGCACTTTGTTCATTAATTAGAATGAAACATACATAGATTCTAACGAAAACTTCATGGATTCGAAATCTAGAAAAAGGAATATAAACCCGAGATATACCCGACAGCACTAAAACCGTCGAATTTGAACGCAAGACAAATGAATTTGAATGACAAACTCGCGAATTTGGCCGGGAAATCCTATATTATATATTTGAAAGGTGTTGTTACGATTCAAGCTCTATGCTTATGTTTCATCACACATAGGTATGTGTGTTCATTATTCAAACTGTATACTAGTTGCAACTTGTCTGTGATAAAACATTGTTATATTCTTTTTCATGTGATGCCAATCCAAATTGATTGTAAAATTGAAAATGATTTGTTATAATATATTTTTTGTCATGTGATGTTAACTCCAATGAATTGTAAAATTGTGAAGGTGCATTCATAAATGAATAAATAAATAAAATACATACTAATAAAAATAATAACGAATATGACGAAATGAAGGTAAAATTGTTATGGGAAGCAGATTACTCGGATGGTGTCGATGGTATTGAATTAATTGGAATTTGCTTCTTTTGAAATTATGCTATCAATGATTGTATCCATGACGTCGGGATAGTTTTGTACCGTTGTACCGTTCAAATACTGTTCAGAAAACAATTCTTCCTCTTCCTATATATTGAAAATTACTTTTAAAGGTATTACAAAGTTTTGGTATGGGGTCATGAATTTGGTTCAAATGAACATATTGGACGCATATGCGGCCCTACAATATTCATTGATCGTTGTCCCGGTCGAAATCGAGTCTAAAGTTATGAAATTATAAATAATAAACTCTTTATGTTGTATAGCTCCCTCTCAAGGTCAAAATATCAATTTAGTTATGAAACAATGTTTCTTGACTAAAATCGACCAATTAGCTATTCCCGTTTGGAAATTATATATCACAACTACATATTCTGAAATTTTCATGGTCGCAGCTACCATTGTACGGCCGTAGGCGCTATTTGAAATTTATCAACATTTACCGGGAGCACCGGTAAATTTTTATATTCAATTTTTCTCGAAAACAGAAGTGTTTTAGGGGTTAATTTTTTTGGTGCTTATAATACATCCACAGGGGCACCCAAATATATCAAAATTGTAAAGATTCACTATCTTCCCAATTTTCAAAATTTCCCAAAACTTTGTATTGCCTTTAAACTTTCCCCTTTTTTCCCCATTACTCTTGAGACTTTCAAGGATAATTGTTCATAATTCTAAAATATGAATTGAAGCAACACCCCAATTAACATGCTTTCAACACCCTGTAACAATGTTGGATTCTACCTTCGTTAGTCTCACTATTTAACCTCGACATTACTCCTTGACTCCAATCCAATGTCACTAATCATCTCATAACAATGTTCCTCGCTTGGTAACATACTGCTTAAAACTAATCAGCGAAGCATTTTCTTTTTTCATTCAACAGCTATCCTCCTTAATCAACTCACGGACCCATTGCTTTGACGTCCTACGTTTCATGATTGAATCTATCACGGTCGAAATAAAATTACAATTACCGATGATTAAAATAATTGCCAAGGATGATTTCGATCATGCTTCAAAAGTGTCAACATAAATTGTTATACTAATTAGTTACATCACAACGTATACAGCTTCATCAATGCAACAGAATATCATAAAAGAAGTCACTCATAATACAATGAAGTATATATTAGGCTAAAGTACAATGCTCTCCGTATAAAATGGCATCATCATTTGTATTGTGTTGTGTATGATGTTGTTGTTTTTTGTAAATTATTTTTAAATTCTTGTCTTATGTTCTTTTGTTGTTCTTTATCCCCTCGAGGAAAAAAAAATAAGCTCATGTTTTTGTTTAAGTTGTTTATTTGTTACCATTAGTTTCAATAATATGATTTATTGTTATTACTATTCTTGCTATTATGTTATTATAACTATTATTATCATTTATGTTAGTCGTCGTCTGTTTCTTCTTCTTCCTCTTCTGCTCCTTCTTCTCCTTCTTCATCTTCTTCTAATTATTATTATCATTTTCATTATGATTATTATGATTATTATAATTATTATTATTATTATGATGATGATGATGTATTGTTGTTACTATAACTACATGTATCATCATTATCACCGTCAAAAAGGGAAATACTGCTTTAATTTTTTTAAATATGATTTATTTTCTTTAATTCAAATATCTGATACACATTAATAACCCCTAATTAAAATATTATATACATACGAAAGGATATAATTTTCAATTAATCTCATTCTAAGTTTGGAACCAGCTTCCCTGCATCAATATTGAGAAATCATACAAGGAACTAAATGCCTATAGGTTAATGTTAATGGAAATAGCCGGTGCCATAAATAATAAAATGGCCAATTTCTTTATTTGATCAGATTCATCGCTCTCACAATATTGACTCAACGTTATAAGTATGTGGTCAAAGTACATGATATGAGGCCAATGACTATATTCTACGTTTTATCGATTAAACGTTATTCTGTTATCGTAATCCAAAAACTCTCATAAACGGTGTTGTTGATATTTCTATAAAAAATATAATATCATAATGTCTTGTACTCATTGACAGTGTTGTTTTATCCTGTACTTCTAAAATTGAATATGACAAATATGCATGGATTTTATCTTCACGACGCAAAAATCTACCTGTAAAAAAATGTTAAAGAGGCTGTTCAACGACGAGTTAATAACCAACATTATCTTTTGGTTCTTGTAACGTTTTGAAGCAACGATTCACAAACGTTCAACAATCCTGTTAGTAGACGTATGTAATGCATTGAAATCAACATAATGGGAAGGGCTGGGGGCGGGGATATCAATGGAACTAGAAAATGTAATGTCTCCCGCATGTAGTCCAAATGATCAAACTTAATATTGAGTCCTGGTAATAAAAACGTACTTAAAACAAAAACTACCTGGAGGTCATTCTCGACATTTTATCATGTAAAACAGAGTAGATTAGATTTCTTTTTGATTTCTTCAGAACTTCTTTCATTAGTGCACAATGTCGATATTCTTTCAGGTTACCGAACAGATCACTCTTTAACTCGTATAAGTCTCAGTTTGAATCGGATAAAACGAGGTCCTGGTTTTTGGAAATTTAATAATTCCTTGTTAAAAGACGAAGATTTTGTTTCGCAAATAAAGAAAAAGATAAGAGATACTATTCTATTTTATGCTAAAGACGAAGCAAAGTTTGACCAGAATGGTTGCATAGTGGGCGAGTGTGAATTTAGCATAAATGATCAGTTATTTTTTGAAACTTTAATGATGATTATACGAGGGGAAGCAATATCATATGCCTCCTTTGCCAAAAAACAAAATGTGAACAGGGAAAAAGATCTAGAAAAGAAAATTGAAGAGTTAGAAAGAAAATTGATAATATCTGATGATAAGACTTTTGTATTAGAGGAAATTGATAAATCAAAATTAGAACTGGAAGCATCCCGCCTTAAAACTAATGAAGGAATTGCGATTAGATCCCGAATTAAATGGATGGAGTTTGGAGAAAAACCGTCTAAATTCTTTTTAAATTTAGAAAAACAAAATAATACCAATAAAGAAATACGTCAGTTATCCGCTGAAAATGGTGATATTTTAGACAGACAAAGTGACATACTTAAGGAAGTGTTTAACTTTTATTCTAACCTTTATGCAAAAAAAAAAACTGATGGAATTAATCTGGAATTATTGTTAAACTACCCTGACATTCCTAAGTTGTCCTCGCAAATGTCCTCATTACTGGAAGGCCCACTTTGTGTTGACGAAATTTATTCCACTTTAAAAATCATGAAAAACAATAAATCCCCCGGACAGGATGGTTTTACTGTAGAATTTTATCGTTACTTTTGGGAAGATATTAAATACTTGCTGGTAAGATCATTGAATTATGCGTATTTCACAGGGAAATTGTCAAACTCACAAAAAATGGGAATAATAACTTTGATTCCAAAAGGAAACAAACCTAGACATTTGTTAAAAAATTGGCGACCGATCTCCTTATTGAATGTAGTTTATAAATTAGCATCCAGTTGCATCGCAAACAGACTCAAGGGCGTTTTGTCATTTTTGATACATGAAAATCAAACAGGATTTTTGAGTGGTCGTTTTATTGGCGAAAACATACGTTTATTATATGATACGCTACTTTATACTGAATTACACGATATAGCTGGCATGCTCCTTGTTGTTGATTTTGAAAAAGCTTTTGATTCCGTATCGCATGATTTTCTGTTCAATGTCCTGGATTTTTTTCGCTTCGGTCCATCTGTAAAGAAATGGATCAACTTGTTTTATGCAAATGCATCATCTTGTGTATTAGTTAACGGACACTGTACAGATAGATTTGAAATAGGACGAGGGTGTCGCCAGGGAGATCCTTTGTCTTCCTACCTCTTTTTGTTAGTCAGTGAGATACTTGGGATCCTAATACGACACTCACATTCTTTGGGCGGATTGCATATGAATGGAAAAACGCTTAAACTGTTGCAATATGCAGACGATACCCTTTTGACACTCAACGGTTCAATGCAGGATTTACAATGTGCCCTTACAATACTTAATGACTTTGCAAATATGTCCAATCTCAAAGTCAACACGACTAAAACTCAAGTGATATGGATTGGGAAGAACAGAACTTTCAAAAAAGAGATTTTACACGAGTACAAACTTAATTGGATATCTGAGGGATATTTTAGGTACTTGGGCATAGACTTTTCAGTTAAATTATCAGAAATGGTTAATCACAACTATCAAGAAAAGGTTCAAGAGATAAACCGTCAGATGACGATATGGTTGAAAAGAACACTGACTCCCTTAGGAAGAGTTACCATAGTAAAATCTTTATTTATACCCAAATTGAACTACCTATTTTTATCTCTTCCTGAACCAAAATTAGAAATTATGAAGGATATCGATCGACGTTTTTTTGAATTTATATGGCATGGCAAACGTGATAAAATAAGTAGGAAACAAATGGGTCAATTGTACAATGAAGGCGGAGTTAAAGTGACTGACCTTTGTATGCATTGCAAATCACTTAAGATATCATGGATAAGAAGATTTATTTGTTCTGAAAGTTTCTCTCTTCATATGTTCCAATCATTCTTACCTCCACCGTATACATCTCTTCAGTTATTCATGGGGGCTGAATATTACAAAGAATTAGCCACTTCAATACGAAACCCATTTTGGGAAGAAGTATTATCAGCCTTTTCAGACCTTACTCAATTCACTGTAAATGATATTGCATGTCAACCCCTTTGGAATAACCCTAAAATAAAAGTTAATGATAACGTAATTTATTATAAGTCTTGGTGCGCTAAGGGGGTACGTTTTGTTAATGATGTTTTAAAAACAGATGGATCATTTCTCTCATACTTTGATTTTCAACATAAATACAATGTACATGTAAACTTTCTTCAATATTATGGCTTTTGTAATGCTATTCGATTTGGTTTTAATAAAAATGTCATACCAAAGGTCATTGAACCTACATGTATCATCCCGGAAGCATTGTTATTAATAATAAAAGTGGAAAAAGGTTGTGCACATATATACCGTTCTTTATTGAAACATAATATAAAGGAATGTAAAAGTCTTACTAAGTGGAAACAGGAGTTTGACCTTGACAATATTGTATGGAGTTCGTATTATTTTCTTCCCTTTAATTCAACTGTCGATGTTAACATGAGGTGGTTTCAGTTCAAGTTACTGAATAGAATTCTTTATATGAAAGATGCTTTGTTAAGATTTAAATTAGTTACAGATAACTTATGTACATTCTGTAATAACAGTGTAGAAACGATTATACATATATTTTGTTACTGTATTCATACAACCGAAATATGGTCTAAACTCGAGTATTGGTTGTCTCGTAATAATGTACTTATTAAGTTTAGAAATCAAAATAAGTTGTTTGGGTTTCACGGTAATAATAACAGTGCCCTCAACTGTATTATGATTATAGTCAGGAAAGAAATTTTTACAGCCAAATGTAAACAGTGTTTGCCAGTTTTTGAAAACATAATATCAGCGATAAAGTGTTATTATAGCATGGAAAAGTATATATGTAAAACAAATCTGAAAGAACAGAAATTTGTGAAAAAGTGGTTACTTTTTGCAAAGTGTTTCTGATTGTTTATTTCTTCTAAAATCATTTTGCCAACTAAATCTGTGATATTTATTTTAAATAGTGAACTTCAATTTGTAACTGATACCGGTATCTATAAATGTATTTTCTTATCATATTTTGAATGGCCAGGAATATTATTTTGAATTTCTGCATGTAAAAACCAATTCTTGTATACATAATAATGTGAACGATATTATTTAATAAAGGATCCCTGTGGAAGGGAAAAAGAAAAAAAAAAAAAAAAAAAAAAAAAAATTTGATCATGTATTAAAAAAGAATTCTCAAAGTTGACGGGTTTGAACTGACAAAATAAACATGTGATAGAATTGATTGTTTCGATCAAATCCTGTCATCGTCAAATCTGCACACTTTCAGCTATACTGTGGAATAATTAGGGGCGTCTAAAAGAACTCTACTCTACATCATTACCAGAACTCCGTCTTTTTTCTTCATGTGTATCATTCATATAGGCTATGATGGTGCTTATAGTGAATTTTATTTCAACATTAAAAAAAATCATGATCATAAATATCCAACCTCATAACTTAAACTGGGCCAGCTTTTAACAGGGGTCATATTTTATATTTTATATGTAGTACTCCAATAATGTACTCTCTACCCATCATCATATTTCATACGAAACACCGCTTCTCGCTTTTCATTGTACATGTATATTGTCCAATATATTATGTATGCCTGTATGAAGTCCAATGATCGTGGACTTGGACCAGTGGTCAATCCTGATAACAAAAACTCGAGGGCATGTTTACTCTAAGACCACAATAAAACTTACCATGATATAGCCCCACGTAAATCATACAGGTTTTGATGCCATATATCATTTGTTTAAACAGGCTCATGTAGCTGGAGTTATACACAAAGGTAATGCTTTGAACTTGATGTGTTGGTTTTGATATGGACTCTTAGATAAGTTGTCGCCCTATTTTTTATTATCATACTTTGTGTTTGTCCTTTTATATGACTGCTCTATAGGTCTACCAAATGAGGAACAGGAAGGCTTGCCCTTCTGAGGTGATAATGCCAACAAGACTTCACTTTTCTGAAAATCATACAGTAATCTAAAAATAACAAAATATTGATATTAATGTACCATTGATATGGGAATAAGAGATAGAACAATCAGCTCTTTATAATCTCATATCAAGCGTTTAATTGGTATTTATGAAAGAAACGGTGTGGAATCGATCAGTAAAAGTTGATCATGTAGCATTTAAGTGTTGGTGTGTACTGCAAGGTTCTGGAGTCATCAAAATGATAAGAATTTTGTCCCAGTCTTGGTATTAAGTGTCAAGCATTGTACACAGAAAGATGTATATGGGACTACACAAACATTTGGCATAAAAATCGGGCCTCATTTTTAAGCTGTTACTTGTCATATTTAGAATATGAACGCATTTGAAGAGCCATGCTTTTCAGGGAACACCTTTTCTCTGATGATCTTCCACACTTGCATAATAACAATGATAACGTTCAGAAATTATTTTTCACTTCTCCCAGAACTCAAAATTCTCTTTAAAGATATCATTTCATTTTTTAGGGATAAATGTTGTAAGATTAGTCCAAAAAGTGACGGGAAAGAAAATCATATAGGCTTTGAGAAAAAAAGAATTGCCTCATTTTTTCTCTAGTAATGATGATATCAGTGAGTTTATAAGGCAAATATTACCCAAAAGAAGATTCGTTGTTAGTCTGGTTGAATATTGTTTATATAGTCTTATGGAACGTTGGTATCAGTTCAATACTAGGTACTTTTATTTGCACGTCGACATAGTGGACTGCTACGTGTGAAGTCATTTTAAGGCACTGTGACGTAATTTTTAGGCATTACCAGTGCCTTAAAAGGACGTCACACGTAGCAGTCCACTATGTCGACGTGCAAATCTAAAAGTCCCCATTATAACAAAAGGCAAAGCGTTACTACTGCTCCTGCATTGAAACAAAGAATGAATATAAAAAAGAGGACATTATAGACTTCCGACATACGCAATTATTGTTGCTTAAACGATTATTTTTCATTTTCCATGATATAAACTGAGCTGCAGTCCTAAGAGTGTTTCACATCCCCCCCCCCCCCCTTGAATAAAACCCTAACAATTTTATTTATTCATTATCCACTGACTATAACATTACCACGCTTTATGGATTACCTAAATACCCTTTTCCCTTTTTTGTCACGTACCAAGAACATGATAAGCAACACATAAGCCGTCAATTTTAAGATATATTCCTGTAATTTTCAATATATTCCAAATTATGGCACTACAATATTATCATACCACGGTCATAATAGAGGGTAGAAGCAATAAAAAAGTATCATACTAATGAGGATACATATCACGTAATACTTTCATCATGTACATACATCGTCTTCAAAATAATAGCAATACGCTTGAAATCCATGCACCTCGTAGATTGCAAAAAGGTCAATTCATATTTAGATGGTGGTCAGTTAACTGTGTTTTCAAAGCCTCTTTTGAAGTTTTTACTCCCCTGTGAAAGACTCACAATTTGCAACCGTTTACCACTTTGATTGAACTTGTTGACAGGACTTGATGGAAATGAAATAAAAGAAATCTGACAACTTTATATTTGAAGCTTTGGAAATTACCGGCTAGCATAATTGGCACAATTATTAATACGAGCCTTCACTGTGGTGATTACTTTGATAACTGTAACGTTAGCCTATTTTTCAAGATGGTCTCATATCAACTCTTAAGTTCTGGTATAATTACATGGAAATCTATGTATGGGACAGAGGCGATATGTAAAATGGAAGAAACGGGGAAAAGATTCACATTTTCAGATGCCCTGGATTGTGTACTTATAGGGTAAGATAATTTGGTTTTAAGATGAGAAATAGGTTATACCCTAGAGATCTGACTGTGTTTTTATAGGCCAAACTAATTATCTTTATAAGAGTATTCTAGTTCATGTGAGAAGGAACCCTGATTTTCAGTTATATATTAGCAACCGTTTGGGTATGCTTTTGTATCGCTACTATTGCTACTTTGTTCGTTGTTGTAGTCTTCGACTCGAACCCGAAATCTATAACTGTTGAATGAATGTAACTCAAATATGTCCTAATGATCATGGTCTAGGGATTCCTGGTCTCGTTTATACAACACTTCTAATGTTATTATGGGGTTGCTGGTAGTAGTAGTTTGAAATCTCAGCGAGAAATGCACATAATTATGCGATAGATATCACCAACATAAACATACATAATATATGGTACTGGGAATTGTAGACCGATCATTGCAGCTACCCCAGTATAATACATTAATAAACTAATATTCGTTATCAGAGTTTGTCTATTAATTTTGTAGTTTCATTTAGTGCTACTTTGTTTCACTGCAGCTTTCTCCCAACCAGCAGTGGTTTTAAGCTTCAAAGATAGTCTTATTTCAGTAAGGGTGGAGCCATATGAAGATTGTACCAGTATGCCCATTTTCTTTGAAGATTTTATTGTGTATCTACTGGGAGTAGATAGAACATATAAACCTTGTTACAGTATTAATGCCTTGGATTGTATGGAACTAGAACAATTATTATTATCTACTATAAGGTGTAGAATCGTGTAAAGAAGCGCATCTTAAGTATCAAAGAATTACAGTTACCTAGTTATCAAGGCAAGTATGCCATTATAATTCATATTCATTAGATTTTTAGAGAGCATGTTATAAAGACAACCAGCGCCTACTCACAGTAGCGTAGCCAGATTCCAGCTATCGCAGGGGCACAGGAATCATAATTATGGGCACCGCGCTTTCTTGGTGGATCAATTGCGATTATCAATGGGTAGGAGGGTGTGGGAAGGGTTCTATCATCTTCCTCTTATGTTCCATCCTTTCTCTCTCTCTCTCTCTCTCCCTACTTTTCTCGGTTTTCCTGATCTTTTTCTTCTTCTTCTCCTAATTTCTTCTATTCTTTTCGTTGTGGGATTGGGGAAACATGCCCTTTACCCAATGTGCTACGCTAATGATTTCTCTCTGCGTGCCCCAAAGCGAAAGTCATACCAATTTTTATGAAAATTAAATCTTAATTGGGACAGGTTTGATGGAAACATGATTGTAATCATAAGAAATGTATAGGGTTAGCTGTTGATAAAAAAATACATAAATGTTAACGGTATAGATTATGTGGCCAACTTTAAGCTTCAATAATGATAAACATATTATCATTTTTGTTTCTAAAGTTCATCTCTCTCTCTCTCTCTCTCTCTCTCTCTCTCTCTCGCTCTCTCTCTCCACTGATAATCTACCCCGAAAAACATCAGCAGGTGAAATGGATATTTTTAATGCCAACAAAACTAGCTCCCGGGTTTCTTAAATATCACGTCAGGTCCGTGTCTTGAAATACTAAGAAACCTAAATATCATCGCCTATAATCTAGTTCGAGTAAAATTAACATCAAATGGAAAACTAGTTCGAGGGTAGATTTTACTGCGCATAAAACCGATTCATTGGTGTTTGTTTCTACTTGTTTCTCCTCATAAGTGGCGTAATGAGCGACAATTTTTGAGGGGGTTGACTTTTTTCTTTCGTCACTAACGCAATACACTATCAATCCATTGAATCGGAGGGGATGGGGGGCTCTACTCTAAACCCCCTCCCCCAAAAGGGGTTGCATTTTCCTGTATAAAACCTCACATTTAATCGGCGCACTCTGTGAATTATCTTTTTTTTTAAAGATCAATTTCAAAGTTTTCGCCACATTATCTCATATCTAATTTGGGGGTATGCAGCGTTAAAACTTAATTTATTAATTAAGACATTTTTTGCGGTTCTCAAATATCTGGGGACGACCCCTTCGGAAATTTTTTTTCCAGGAAGAGACCTTCCCATTTAATCGACGATCCCCTAATTTTGTTCTTCTTTATTTCCCCCCTTTCTTCTCCTTAGTTCTTCTTCTCAGTTTGGGCTGGTAACTTCCTTTTTTTGGGGGGGGGGGGAGGGGGGGGGGAGGGGGGGAGGCAGGGGCGGATCTAGCTTTTTGCTAAGGGGGGGGTTTGACCAAAATAATGACGATGCGGAGCATCGTCCACGAGCCGCAAAGCGGCGAGCCGATTTTTTTTGGGGTGTTTATTTGAACCCCGTAAGTGATGTTTTCCTGGCATCTATTAACACAATGGAGACCATAAAAAGCAGTGCATGATAACGTCTTTTTAAATCAAGTAACAGTTTAATACACAGAGTTATCATGTGTTTGGTTAAGTTACCAGATGAGTTGAATATCTTCTCACAATATTTGCACTTGAAAGGGTTTCTCTCCAGCGTGCGTTCTTTTTTCTTTCTTTTTTTTCTTTCTTTTTTTCTTTTTTTTCCCTTTTTTTTTTTTTTTTTTTTTTTTTTGGCCGCCCAAGGGGGGGGTTTAAACCCCCTAACCCCCCCCCGTAGATCCGCGCCTGGGAGGCACCAGTACACCAATGCTCAAAATGCATACCATGAATGTACAACAAGCTAGCTGCATTGCAAGACTGTCAACATAGTACATGTACAAGCTGCCATCGGTGAGGGCGGAAACGTCAGAACTTATTAAAACAGTTTCAGAAGCAATGTTCTTCTTTTTCTTCTTTCTCTTTTTTGTCTTCTTCTTCTTCTTCTTCTTCTTCTTCTCCTCCTTCTTCTCCTTCTTCTTCTTCTTATTTTTCTTCTTCCACTTTTTCCTCTTCTTCTTTCTTCTTCTTCTTTTTCCTCTTCTTCTTTTTCTTCTCCTTCTTGTTTTTCTTCCTCATCGTTTTTTTAAGGTCGTATTGCAACGGACTACTCAAGGTATTAGGTGGATAATATTTTTTGTTATGCTCTTATTTTTTGGAGATATTAAATAAGCATTTATAAGAATTAATTAATCATATAACAAGCGCTAAGTAACAATTCAAATTCCAGCTGCATCGGATACAAAATTCTAAGTATATAGGCGGAAAAAGATGAACTATTAATATCAGCCACAAGGAAGCAACAAATAACGAACCGAATAAAGAATAGATTTATTGAGAAAAATTGTTTATTAATATTTAATGATTTAAAATTTCAGGTTTTCAAGTGGCAAAGTATAGGTCAGTTTAAATACTAATTCCTTAAAAAAAAAAAAACTCTAATCCACTATTATTCAACAAATTCAACCAGATTTCAATAATACTGTACCTAGAACTGACAGTGTTGTACCGGATTTGGTCCGGCAAAGAAAATGTGACGTCACTGTCATTGACCGTGACTAGGTGACGTCACTAAGTGAAAGTATAGACAAGTAATTTCCCTTCTTGCCCGTAACTATCCATTTGTTGTACTTTTTCGTAGTGACCTCCTTCGGCTATTTGTTACTTTCATAATCTACCAAACATTGTTCGCCAGAAATAAGCTGATAATTTATGTAAGCATAAATTATGAGCAATGGTAATTGTAACCCTGTAAACGCTACGAATCTGTATAGGGTGTTGCTAGGGTGAGATATGCTCCCTCCTTCATTACAAATTTCTGTCAGCATTTTCATAGGAGTTTAGAGGAAAGTTTCCTATTTAATGACTTATGCGCGTGTGCGTGCGTATGTGAGTGTGTGTATGTGTGTGTGGGTGGGTGGGTTGTTGGCAGATTTTCGCTTACCAACGCCTCGTTAAAAATAGCAAGAGTTTAAAAGCGCCCCTGTATCTTGACACTGGCAAATGTTAAATATGTTTTATCCCTGATCAACTCAATTGCATTCCCATTTATCCCTGCTCCCCCACCCTTCTCGCCCCACCCCTCTCTGTATCTTTCTCTGTCCGTCTGTCTCTATCTATCTTTGTGTATTTGCGTTTGTCTCCCAGTAGTATGCTTTGGAGGGGGAAAAATGCCCTTCTTGAGATATCTGTTCCACAAGAAATGTACAGAAAGAAAAAGAGTCTGACGAATTTAAGAGGTGATATTTATAATAGGACACACTGCCTAATAAAATACAGAGAGATAGGTAGACAAGTGATATTGTTTATACATTCACTTGGACGTTGTGGTACGACATGAATGATTTAAATCGTATAACATGCATTTTAAAACATGGAATTTACAATATTATTCTATTACTAAATTTGACAGGGTATATTGTTATCGTTTTCAACTGTTAAATTATTTTTCATATTTAATCACATTCATAAAATACATTTATCATTTTAATATTATTCAAAATTAAATGAAGTTGTCGCTTTTCCCCCTCTCGAGTCACAACATTGACATGAGGGGTCATTGTGGGGGGAAATATATGAAGATCTATGACTATGAGAATCTCAGCGGTTTATGATATTACCCCCTATAACCGATAGCCTATACTAGCCGGGGGTCATGCATAAACACACGGGCGTATCTTTAGGACAAGGTAGGGTCACTGGGTATGACACCCCCATCGAAAATATCCGCCAATTATTAATCCGTACTTGATGTTGACAAATTTTTACGCTGTTTGGCTCATTTTGATAAATGCAACAAAATGAATCGCCTTTATTATACTTGGTGGTACATTTTGGGATATAAGGTTGCTGCCAACCCCGGGCCTGTCCCTCTCCCCTATTTGAAATGCTCAAGTGACGCCCCTGTGTAGACATTCTTTTTCCCATTGTCATAGTGTGCCAGGTGGAAGGGGGTCAGGGCGTTGAAAGAAATCGTGACCCAAATGAGAAGAACTTTCGTGCTGAGGAAAACAAAATAGGGAGCTACTTTGATATCATCCCGAGCGCTGACATACGAGCTTATATCGGCTTAAGCTACCCGAGTCTACCCGATCTGTGAAGTTAGCAGCTATGGGATGTAAAGCCTTTGATAGTATGGAAGTAGAACAATTATTTTCTACTGAGAAACAGTAATGTATAAAGAGGCGTATATCTAGAGGCAAAGGCGTGTCACAGCCGCAAAATACTAACATTTTCCAGCATCTTTGATTTCTTTAATCTATCTAAAAGACAAATGATGTAGATTGCAAAAAGAGATAAAAAGCACTTTAGTAAATTATGAAGTGAAACATAAACAAACCTCTCATTGATAGTTTCGTTCCTGGCTTTCATTTTCTGTAATGAATAGTTCGTGGCCATGCATTAACGTACTCATTCGTGCATGCCAGTTTTCTAAGGAAAGGACCATTAGCGAAAAAAAAATTAATCTGACTTTTTAAATGCCTGAGCATGACAGTATTAAATATAGGCCAATCAATCTAAATTGGATTAGTAAGACAATCTACCATCATTTCTGTTGTGGCGTTATCGAGGGAGTAAACAAATTCATCATCGTACGGATGCAGTGTCCTCAATTTGGCAATATGAACGAAGAGATAGACAAAAACATAACAGCGTATCAATGTTCTCAATTACATCAAGCTTGGTAATGGTCCACATCTTGTAAACAATCTCTGTTATAATTTCACACCTTCCTCCAAACTCTTACTTTTCCATCGGAGTTTTTGAGGAAAAACTGCATTCGTCAGTGAAGAGGACGTTTGCTCCATCAGCGATGTTGTCTTTCAAATTGACGACGTTGATAACGGTGTCGATCAGTCAGCTTCAGTTGCCATACTTCTTCGATGTTCTCTTTGTAGTTTCATCATGTATCCGACCTGTACTTGAACAAAAGAATTATTGAAAAGCATATGTATATGTATATGTATACAGTCATGTACACCCAATATTCCATTCGGAACGGCAGCCTTTTTCCGAGCACCGACTGCAAAAAAAAAAAAAAAAAAAAAAAATTGAAATCATCTTGAATCGGGCTGTACCCGATTCAAGATGATTTCAATTTTTTTTTTTTTTAACCACTCAATATATTGATAAGAAAATTCTGCTTACATCAATTTTAAATGATCAAATTTGATGAAATAGTTATCGGGTTATATTAAAATGTGTCTGGGGAACTTACATTGTTGTTGAGTGTATCTGAGGCATCGGAATATCCCTTCAATGAAATTTAGCCTTTTTAGTCAATCACAAATGCAACGGACCCCCAAAACCATGTTATCTTCTTTTCAATTATCCATCATTTCAGTCTTATTGTGATTAATCTTCTAGTATTTCGGTCTTTTAATGGCATGTAATTTAATTAATCGATTTTAAATGGATCCAATTAGTAACACTATATTAGTGTTTATTTTGCGAACGGGTGTGTGGGCTTTGAAGCAGGCGTGCATGTGTGTGTGTGAGTATGTGTTTGGTGACTTGGTTTTTAAACATTTGATTTCAATATCAAAATCGGGAATTGTGGATAAAAAGAAAATGCTTTTCAATATATTTCATAGGTCAAAGCTAAGTCATTCATTTTCAATACCCCCACATTATGATTTGTGTGCGTGCACACATGTGTGTGTGTGTGTGTGGGTGTGTGTATATATCTCTTTCTATATCTCTCTCTCTCTCTTTCTGTATAATTTTTGCTATGATTACAAGGGGCCCCAAGGGAGAGCAGTATTAATGCTGACACTGAAAAAAGCTACCCTATTAAAAAGAAGACAAACTATTCTCATTATGCATAATATCATTACTACTACTGCTAGTATAGTAGTAGTGGTAGTTGTACTACTACTATTACACTCTAAAAACTGAAATGTTAAATCACCATTTAAAAGGGCCGAGAGGTGACCACTCTTTCAAAATGGTAGATTAACACTTTGAACATGCTGGATCCAACACTATAAAGGTTGAATCCAGCATGTTAAAAGTATCAATCTGACATTTTGAAAGAGTGGTCACCCTTTTAAATGGTGATTTAACATTTCAGTTTTTAGAGTGTAGTAGTAGTACATGTAGTAGCAGCAGCAGCAGTTGTACATGTAGCAGTAGTTTGTAACTATGAATTCTTGTGTGTCCGAAGACACTGAGACTGATGTTGCTCTTTAGGTCTTCTGTATGCCCCCTCCATCTCTCTTTCTATCTTCTTCATCTCTATTTCCACGTCTCCCCTTCTTTCTCTCTCTCCCCCTCTCTCTCTCTCTCTCCCCCTCTCTCTCTCTCTCTCTCTCCCACATACGCACACACACCCTAACGCACACACACACTGTCTTTCAACACGCACACACACACTCTCTCTCTCTTTCTAACTCCTGAGAACCATCCCCGGACAACTACCTTTATGTTAAGTGCCCCGCTGTACCTGTCCGGTCAAGATAACGGATTCTCCTTTGATATTCATTTCACCGCAAAATGAGCAGTTTATTAAAGCTAAGCTTATAAAAGAAGATGCTGACGGTTTCAGATACCTAGGCGTGCTTATTATCCTAAACACGATCGGAAAGGCTTTCGAGAATTCGACCTTAGGCAATGTCAAAAGCCTAACCCATCACATTCAGAAGTGTATGAACGTGGTGATGACGTTTTGCATAATCCGAACCTATTTTTACGTGATATGGATAGGGTATTGAAATTGATTACTTGTAATTGTTCGCGGTCATGTTCATGTAGCATATCCTGGACTAGATAATATAAAATGGCATCTACCACCCCGCCAATGGATATTAGCACTTTACATCTTATGTAAGATTGGATGTATTATAAAGCAATGTACTTGTAGAATATTTTTTGAAGAATCGTATAAGTTACAGAATTCCCATGACTTCTTCTTTTTACATTGTTTCCATCGAGGGTTCTTGATTCTGCTCCTCTTTATTCTATTATCTTGTTTAATTATTTGTTTGGTTGTTTCGAAATAATCTAAATGTTCCGATAGTGACCACCTGTTCATTGTGTACACAATGGCCATGGCGTATGATATCTAGTTTTGTTTGCTTCTTTATTTTGTATGTGCTTTCAATCCAGTGTATCCTTTTCCTTATTTCACGTAAAATGATCTGCTACATAATTCCCGAGTGACGCCACATTGTATCTTTAAAGCGCCTAAAATCGTCGTGATCTAAGTACTATCCAGAATATGATTTACATTTTTGTTATACGAGCTTGGAGGTAATTCACATGGCGGCCTACAAGGAAGAATGTGAATTTGAATCAATTAAAATAAATTAAAAGTTCGTTGAATTCTAAACTAAAAAAATACACTCGAAGGACAAAACAATAACAGTTCCAAGAATGTGATTTACATTTTTACCATACGAACTTGGAGGTAATTCCGTGACACGGCGGCCTACATTAAAATTAATTAAAAGTTCGTTGAATTCTAAACTAAAGTAATATAATTGAAGGACAAAGTAATAGCGAATGTTTCGTTTAAGAGGAACAGGTAAACATAAAACTCAGGGCAAAAACCTTCATGTAAACATTGTGCAAAATGACACTATAATGACTTTTTTTCAAATAAAAAATGGCGTCGCTGTGTGTAAGATTTACACGGCAGTATTGTGCAGAACATACACAGTGGCAGTGTGCTAGAGACACACGTTCTCGCATTGACCTTAAAATGTATAGAACACATAAATAATGCATATAACATGGTTGGCGTATACGTGTAAGTCCAATGTATTATACCATGCATACAGGCTAACACAGTCACGATTCAATCAAGTCGGTTACGGAAAATGATCGGATGATGAATAGCCTTGACCTCGACTGTTTATACCCCTCTCTTTATCCCCTTCCTCCCTTCTCAATTACCCCCACCCCCCCCTCCCACCACCACCGCACATCCGTGCAATATTAATCATTGTTTCAACCATCACAATCCATATACATTTTTCTTAATTCATTTTATTTACCTTCTCTTTTACCCAGCTGTTTATGTTTTGTTTTTACCCCCAAGGGAAAAGCATATTAATCCGTTCAGTAATCCCATTTTCATTATCCTCATAAATGCCAATGTTTTTCAACATTTTCTTTAATATTTATCTTCAGGTTTTGAATTATCACAATATGAGTCGGATAAATTTCAGGTAACAAACATTTTCAGCTATTTTATCTCCTGATGAGTATAAAAAAAGGTCAAAAAAAGAGAAGTAGAAAAACATTATTAAGAGGAAGTTCGAGGAGTAGTATAATGAAGAAAAAGAAGAAAAAGCGATATTAAACTAGAGGGGAAAGTAATGAAATCTTTTAATAAGTGAATGAAGGCTAAGTGAGAAAGTGTACAATGATACAAGGAGGTGATCACCGCTGGCTAGACAGCTAAGGTCCGTTATATGTTTTCAATTTAGGCATGCAATGATTATTAGCAGCACGAACTGACCGGATAAAACTACTCGACAATGTGGCATAAGGGAAACAATAAGCATGCGTGCGCCAAAACAAATTATCACGCACGGGGGAGAAACGAAGCAATATCATGCGAGAGTTAAAATGACATCGAGGAGAAAAACAAAACGGAACATGATCGAGTCTGATTAAATTTCAAAGCGGTTGGAAAGAAAAGGTGGGTTCGATCATGTGTGCGTAATGCTCCAAGTCCAGCTCCTTTTTGTGGACATTGTCCAGGGTTGACCAATCCACAGGGCTGGAAGGGTCAAGTCTTGCTCAGGCCAATCTATAAGCGCACCCCCGGGCATTATTGGAATGAGCTGAAGAGTTTGAGAGATGGGGAGCGTTGAGATGTCAGTATGCGGTCAGTGACCCGGCGAGTTGAATGCAGGCACAGCGGACCGCTACCGATCGATGAGACAGCTAGACATCCCTGCACGAATGTTGAGACGCGTGTGGAGGCATAGCCAGTCATTATCATCATCGGGTCGGATGGGGGTGCGGTATTTCCATCTTAAACCCTATCCAGAAGCATTCTAACTTATATTTGCTATTCGTTTATGGAAATAAAATGGAGAGCTAGTAGCCTACAGTTACACTAAGACATATTCCAGGGTTGTTTATGACTTGGAGATGCTATCCACGTAAAGTTGACGTAGTATAGATGTTGTACTTCTGGGATTAAAGGGGGTGGGGGTAGAGGACGTGGTGGAGAGGGAGTGGGTGCACTAATGGAATTGATACGGATGCGTCATACTATAAGCTGATGAAATAGCACAACCATTATGTAAATTAGACTCGTCCAATCACATCAAATGAAGAGGGGTTGAATAACAACATGGGGAAAACAATGGAAAAGCGTTGAAGTGTGGGGGAGTGAAGAGAGAATGGATTGAAGGGCATGAAGGGCATTTTTTTTTTCTAAATTTCGAATGCAACAAATGGCTGAGGAGTAGAAAGAAAAAGTACAATGCAATATCTTATCTTATAATGGGCCGAAAATGTGTTGAGCTTGATCAAATCTGCGCCACTGGAACAGCAAGGGTAAATAATGAGTAAATACAAGAGGAAAGAGATTTGATGATGCTTTATCCTGAGTCTCAATATATTGTAAAATTCTAAGATTACCCCTTCTCCCTTTTCAAAGATGAGAACTAGAACAACTACTAAAATCATTTTGATTATATGTTTATATAATATATATATGCATATGATTGTACATATATATAATTACAGTAGGCCTATCATGTAATACAAATGAATAAATCATCGCTTATCAAAAAATCTCTTTAAATTTTGAGATCGTATTATCGGGGAGTAAAATTAATGTTTAAGCACTATTTTAAGCACTAAGGAGTAACTCCAGGCAAAATGCGGCAAATGCCAAATAAAGGTTAAATATCTGGAGGTCACTATTCATCAACTTGATATCCATACTCTCCTTCAACCTAAATACTTATAAAATCCCCAAGCCTCAATAACTCCAGATACACCTGTTCAAAATAACCGATTAAATTGGTTTATAATTTTCCAAGACACAATAAGATGATGGATGAAGAGGTAATTTGTTGCCGATTTGTTGACACGGTTTCTGGTTGGTTGTTTATTGTTTGTTTGATTTTAACGATGGTGACATTTGACCATTTACGTCAATTTAATTCCATTGAATTTAATTAAATAATGGTTTTGTTTTGACAATGCTTTGCAGCTATAAAGGCTGAATTGCACATTTTTACACAAATTTCTCAATATCATTTCACATAACATTGTTGGATTAAAAATTGCATTCAAGATCAAATGACGAATTATATTTACTTAACAATACAATACTTGAGAAATATGTTTTTAAAATCCAAATTTGGTTAATTACGTAAATAAACAATATTTAAAGAGAAAATATACAAGGTTAAATTTCTTAAATACAGAATGGAATGGTAAAAGTTAAAAATCATTTTATTCACCGATTTACGATAATATATACTATAAATTGAATAAACGAAGTCCATTTTTTAATGTACGCCGACAAAAAATGTTTGTGTTAAATTGTATAAAAGTTTCATCAAATGAACTGGAAAGAAAAGAAGGGATAATTTTTTTTTTTTTTTTTAAATCGAAAATTGGCCGGTAAAACCTACTTTAAAGCTTAAACGATTTGATACAAAATACATCTAGTACAAATGGCAAGTTGTATTCAAATAAAAATAAAACTTGAAGTTATGATACACATTAGACATAAACAGATATTGGCAACACGATTGCAAAAAACCTGAGGTAGTTTCAATGGCCTCGTATTTAGTCCGGTTTCAAAATATTTTCAAACATTACAATGGCTTATTACATAATCCGAACATGATTTCTATGAGACCTATAATAGGTTGTTGAAAATTTCCCCGAGTTGATTTTTCGAAAGTAGTTGCGATCGTATTACAGTTAGAGTTAGGGTTGCAAAAGGCCTTTGGTAAAGTTTTTAAGTTTAAGATTAAACTTCAGCATAGTATTTAGTCCGGTGTTAAGAAGTCAGTTAAAATAGTCGGTAAATGTATAATATTGACCGCTGCAGAGCAATTGCCACCGGAGCATTTGTCGTACAACCGGATACCATGTCCACATCTGCTTCAGATAACCGGTCATCGACTGTAATCTCACCTCACCCCTCTCACTGTCCATCATGAGGAGAGATGAAGAGAGAGAGAGAGAGAGTGGTCTGAGTCCATCTGGTCATCCTGCAATGATGACCGCATCATCATGACATACACAAAGAGAGTGGAGTGTGTTACAAAATGAATAGAGAGATGTGGTTTTTGTTCTTTCTTTCTCCAACTCGAGATGCGTTTCTTTATGACACATGCTAGAAGATGACCTTTCCCGGAGATTGGAGGACATGTGCTTTTAATTATTCATTCCAAAGAGCAAAGTGGTCAATATTTTATCCTCTCCTCCTATTCTTCCCGCCCCCTCACCCTCTCCCTCCCTGTCTGCCCATCTCTCTATTCCGTAATTCACACGGAGGGGAGAGAAGGACACCTGTTACACATATGCTCTTCATGGTCACTCCATAGAGATAATAGGTCAATGGTCATAATAACCTGTTCATTAATTGTATTTTCTTATAGATGATATACATTATTCGTTTGTTTAGAAATAGAGAGGGAGGGAGAGGGGGAGGGTGAAAGAGGGGGAAGCGACCTGGCGACAGGGAGAGAAAGATTACTAAAGCCAGAAGGGAAGGTAGAAAGGAGAGGGGTGAAAAGAGATAGAGACAGAGAGAGAGAGACAGAGAGAGAGAGAGAGAGAGAGAGAGAGATGTCGGATCGTTTGAGGCTGGATGCACATCACCAATAACGATAAGTGTAAAACACGATCGCAAAGACTTTCGAAGAAGAACAAAAACATGCCGCCAATTCAGTAGCCTTTAGCGAAATGCGCAAACAGTTCGATGACATATTACATAATGATTTCTATAGAAAACAGATTACAGTGTGGAAATTGCCCTCAAGTTGATTCGTCGAAAGTCCCTGGAATCGTCTTGGAAATGGTTCTCTTAATCAACATAATATTAATATTAATAAAATGATTGGATATGCCACTGAAGACTGAAAAACACAAATTATGGAACTGCAGCAGCGATATTGAACACTTTTCCTCAAAAACTTCAGCAGACCGATTTAAAATCATTTCGCATATTTATAAGTTGATTATTGGTGATCACCACATATTTCTCCACGTCTTTCCGCCGTTAAGTCATGAGCATTGCATGTTTAATCGAGGTTTATTATCACATCTGAAATCTTCGGGAATTGGCTTGGCATAAGGATTACAGGCCCATGTATAGACGTGAGCTTGAGTTCTGTTCATGGCGAAAACAATTTTGTTTACAGAATCAAATGGAATATGCACTCTTATATTATTTACAAAACTTTCATCAACATTTTGCTTCAAAATTACTTCAAATACAGTAATGGCCTAAATCTTTCAGTTATAAAGATCTACATAAAAATGTCGTGTTTTTTAATGGCTTCTTCAGTCGTTGTTATAAATTGCAGATTGTTATTGTTAGTATGTCCAATAGCTTCTAAAAAATAATTTCTGTTTTTCGATAGCCAAAAGCAATTTCAAAGATGTCACACTACTCCGTTAAAAATGTCAATCTCTAGCCATAATCCTGTAATATTGTGTAAGTATATGAATTAGAGTATAATGTAATCTAATATTATCCATATAAATAAAGTATAATTATCTGTTTACCTTTAGTTGGTACAAATTATACATGATGGTAATTACCGTTGAAGGTGGACATCAACGTGGAAAACAGTAAAATGAACAGAAGTGGCTGTCAATAAACTAAATCTCCCCGATGTCATAAGTTTTTCTCATCTCCCGATGTGATCTCGACCAAAGAAAAAATAAAGGTCTTTGTCACCGATGCTCTTCCTTTAACTGTATCTCAATCAAATAACTTCATGATCGTCACGGTATCAGGGGTACTTTTTTAAAGAAGGGGAGAGGGGGAGGGGGAGGTGTTTCTCCGAAGGCACAAAATAGGTTATAAGAGATACAACTTTGCCAACATCTCTTGTAGGAAAAAGGTATCAACATGAACGAAGGGAATTGAATGATTGAAGGGTACACATAAGGTTTTCAAGTTCACATATTTTCTAATGCAATCGCAAATTGTCCAACTGAAAGTTTTAAAGGGGGCAGGGGAATACCACTATGGCGACACCTTTGCATAATACATGAGGCTTTAATCCGTTCTTTTCGTCCTCCGGTTCTAATACATTGTGCAGTCACTGGTCGTTGGCGCCTTCGGAAACGGCCTCTACGGAATGGTCATGATGGTAGACGACTCCAAAGACAGTATCATTTCATGTAATTCTACTATGAAAACCATTCTAGAAGAATGAATGCATTTTGTGTTAGGGACTATTTCATTAATCTTTTCCTGTACGTTTTTCTCATAGAGGTCAAAAGGTTTGTCCATGCCCTCAGCATGTTGGCATAAACATGGCATGTTTATATAAATAAACAAAAATACATTTATACCAAAGATACTAAGTTGATTAATAAACGTATTGAGTTGAAAGGAGAACACTATAAGATATGTGTTATGAATAACACAAATAGATAAATAACAACAATAATAATGATAACAATAATAATACTACTATTATTAATGATAATATTAATAATAATTATAATTGGATTTATATAGCGCTTTTTCCAGAGGATACAAGGCGCTGTCACTTAGTTAATCAACAAATTAAGAAGAATTATTTTAGAAGTATGTTTTTGTAATCTTTTTGAAGAAACAATTTTTTAGAAGTGCAGAGAATTTATTCCATAGGCGTGGGGCAACGGATTGAAAGGATTTGAAGCCAGCCTAGTTTGGGGATTCGGGAATGACAAGGGAAGGAGCCGATGTAGATCGAAGTGAATCTGATGTTCCCTGGTGCTGAAAGAGTAAGGATATGCATTAATTAATAAAGAGTGGTTGACTTGGCTTTTAAACTTTGTACAGGTATCCGGTATTGAATTATGTCTGTAACTGGAAGCCAGTGTAGCTCATTTAACAATGGGGTAGCATTGGACCATTTTGGTTCTTGAAAGATTAGTCGAGCACACTTATTCTGGAGACATTGGAGTCTGCCCAAATCCTTCTTACTGATACCCCAAAGCAAGCATCCACCACAGTCAAGCCTGGGGAGCACAAGTGCCCTGAGAGCTTTCCGACATGTATCTCGATCCTCATAGCCCATGCTACGATTAAGAGTATACATTTGCTAGATTAGGGTACGACATAACGGTAACGTGGTCAGATATTTTCATTTCCCTGTCAAACAGTACAACCAGATCCCTATAATTTTAGAAGAAATGAGGTTGTGTTTATCAATGAAAAAGGAAAGGTCAATGAGCCGATTCAGGAGGTTTTGTTATGCAGCAATAATTAATAGTTGTGTCTTGCCAGAACTCAACTTTAACTTTTTACTAAGAAGCAAGTGTCTTCTATAGATACTTTGAGAGACGGAAATATGCATGCCGCATCCCCAGGCTTGCTAGGGTCAAAATATAGTAAACATCTAAATATCATCTGCATATACTTGATAGGGAACTGAATGCAAACTTCGTATGGTGTTACCGCTGCATCGAATGTGGTGTATAAATAAACGTGGTCCAATAATACACCCTTGCGGTATACCAAATTTCAGGTGTAAAGTAGAATAGTTTTCACGTACTATGTCATCATTATTGTTTTATAAATGCCCTCCAATTATCAAAATTGGTTTGTTTAATTGAAACTGATTCCTTTACGCATAGGCTATTTTCATAATTATTGTAACAATAATTATGAAAATAGCTTATTAACTTAATATTATCGTCGATTTCATTGTAACATCTTAATATTGTTTCATAAAGACGTCATTTAAGACACATATCTGCAAGGGTTTTCAAAACAAATGTTTTTGCAGTCGAATATTGATGAAAGAATACAAAATTGAGATTTTCTGCGTACAACAGAAAGCCCAAATTATGTATACTTTTATCAATATTCGTCTTCAAACACATTGTTATGGGGGAAATCTCTGCAGATGTGTCTTTAATGACATCCTCTTTCAGATTATGATGCAATTTAAGTGTACATTTTGGCGGATTTGGGGCTCCCAACACTTTAGAGGTGCTTTAAATTTCAAATGTTTTGTTTAGTGATCATGAAATCATATAACATTACAAAAATCAAATTATATCAAATCCAATATAGGCCCAGTCACCACCTATCAAATCAAGGCTTCCATGGAAGTAACCCTCAATGGTAAGTTTAATTTAAAAAAATGTCACCTGTTATATTGGCAAGTAGAGCAGGTCTGTTGTCATATTACCAAAACAATAACGCATAATATTATTTCACTGGATCCATGTATTGTTCCTGGAATTATCGAATAATCCATGCTTATATGTCATGTATAATAGTATTATGTGAATATGTTTAGCAAGTTACCAGCGCTTCACTCTCTACTATAGCATTGCTTTCATTCTTTAGTTCTAAATATACCGTTGACTCCATTTGCGACGCCAGAGCACTTTATTGGAGTACAAGTCTTTAAAATATCGAAGAAACCCTCCAATACAAATCTTTTTTCTTTCTTGTCTTTTACTGGTGGTAACGGATTTCGGAGGGGGGGGGGGCATTTTGGAATCTATCCGTAATGCCATCCATGACTGGATTAAATCGGTTGATACTTTATAGGTTTAGGATTCAAGAAGTAATCTTTCCACAGCCAGACAGTCTCCATACTCCATATTCAGCCAGAATGAGACTAATGATTATACATCTTTTTAAGCTACATTCGGCTTGAAGTAGGATCATTATGCGTTTTCTATGCAGATTCATGGATTTCATGTGGCGAGTAAAGGATTCAATAATTACGATCAGTTGATGTTATGACAAGGGTATGAAATACACAGCGAGCATCAGCGCCAGAGGGGAGGGGTGTGATTTCCGTAGCATGGCGAAGTTTCGGTCAGTTGTAATTTGACCATTCAAACCAGCGGTCAGTCCGAATGCAGCAGCTGCACATAATAACACATCGCATTGAACTTGTTATTAGTCTGTTCTTTCAAACCTGGTTCTAATTAATGTATTTTTCGTATTATTTCTTTGAAACATATTAATATTGTTTCTCTTTTTTCTATTTCTCATATTTTTAGTGTTATTTTTAGTTTTAACATTCCTCCCTTTTTCTTTGGTTATTGTTTTGTTTGCTTTTGTTTTTGTTTTGTTTTAGTCTGTGTTGGTAACTAAAAAGCATTTCTCTGCGCTTCTCCAAAATCTTCACATTGTTCTACTATATATTTCAAAGGAGGTTTAAAAAGCGGTTTCTAATATCCTGGATTTATCTTTGACCATAAAGGAATTATTAGAACGACTTTCTATGATTATGTCTCATGTAGAATATTTGTTATGGGACTAATTTAATAACATTATTTGTATAATTTATCGCTCTTTAATGTAGGTGGGCAAAATTTTGAAATGGTCAATACTAATTACTATCGTGTCTTTATTTGCACTTCATTATTTTGTGTTTTGCATTGCATCATACTAGGGGTCAACTTCATCTAAAATAACGGGTCTGAAAGATGAAGTCTAGATTTAATCGGAGAGGAAGAAGCAGAAAATTATGTCTTTCGGTCAAACAATTGAATCTGAAAGTCCCTGGGCATTGGTCACCTAAAGAGTGAGAGAGAGAGAGAGAGAGAGAGAGAAGGGAGAAGAGAGAGAAAGAGAGAGAGAGAGAGAGAGAGAGAGAAATGAAACTGCCTATATTACATGTTATTCTCATGTGGCGCTCAAAATCTACAGTCTATCCCGTCTCTCCCGAGTACCATATTCTTTTCGGTTAATGGCGGATTGGCGGGTATCCACATCAGGGTTAGATCTATCAGAATTGGATTCAATCTGTAGTGGTGTATCGAGAACGTGACATGGGGGCTAAAAGTAGTGGTGTATGGGCAGCCCTACTGTGCATAACTCCAAGTTTTAGTTGTTTAATTTTCTGGGCTTTCAGGGGAGGTGAGGAGGGGGGGGGGGTCATATGTCATATGCAGGCCTACGCTGGATACGGTCCCAGGTCTTGCAATGTTTTATTTTACATAATTTTAAATTGATCATTTCATCTGAGATTGGGACTATGTCTTGTATATGTTGCTGCAAGTCGATAGCAAGGATTTGGGTTTCAAATTGAACTCGTATAAATGTAAATTAATTGATGGATTATTATAAATAATAGGTGTTTGAAAAAATTTGAGAAGTCAAAGCGGTGAATTATGTAAAGTCCTAACGATCCTGGAAATATGTAAATATTACATTGGACTAACCTATATGCACATCGCGGTTCTCTCCATCGGCAATGTTATCAGCGTCATCATCATCAGCATCGTTTCATTACCACTGTACCTACTACTTTATCATCGTCAACTTCACCAATCCCTCCAAACATCGGCGTGGTCGTCGTCATCATCATCATATTATTTATTTAAAAAAACGATTATCAAATCATATGTAAGTGATTAATCATTATTATCATTAATGTTATGAAACTGAAGGAAACTCATGTTTTCTACCATGTTTATTGGCATTTCTTTAATATTATTATTTTCCTGATACCACGGTGTCGACTGTACTTGACTCAGATCAGTTTATCCTCAGCATTCTTGAAGATAAACATCCTCTCCAAACATTCCCAGCTCAGATGAAAACCGAGACATTGATTCGAATCGGGTGTAAGTTTACCAGTTGATACCGACAAAGTGCAAATTAGGTTATACACGTTGGAAGGTTAAGAAAGCACGAGAGCCTTGGAAAGAGACATATGGTCAAGAACTTAGCCTGCTTCTTGGGCAAGATTATCAAAGAAAGTCAAAAGAAAAAAAGTGGGGCAAATATTAATGACCTTCTTTCCCACCCACCACGGGAAAATGAGTCTACAAAGTTTGACATAAGAGGAAGTAAGGGTCTGTGGAATCGGAGTGGGTGAGCAAGAAAAGGGGGCAAGAAGGTGCACTCTTGGGGGAAGGATCCAAGGTAAGGGAGAGAAAGTAGGTTGATTAAGATGGATTTAGAAGGGATAATACTTTACTAATTACGATACATGGGTGTGGGTGTGCGTGTGGGTGTGCGTGTGTGTGTGTGTGCGTGTGGGTGTGTATGTGCGTGTGGGTGCGAGTGTGGGCGTTAGTGTGGGTGCGGGTATGGAAGTGGGGGTCATCTTTCGATTATGGGTAAACGTGTATTGCAATTTGTTAGTCTTTAGTTCAAAGACTTTTTTACTTTTTGATATCCAATCATAAACCTAAGCATTTACAGCATTTTCACTATACTCCTTTAATGATTGCACTATTACAATATCAAGGCCGAAATTTCCCAGTTGAGCTATGTTCTTGTCAAAATAATTTGCATTGGTCGATTACAATTTACATCTCATGTTATTGTTACTGAAACTCTGGGTGTATAGAAAAATATTATTTCTATGTGATTTTCTTTCTTTTCCGAAAGAGAGTGTGCAAAAAGAAACTGTTATGTTGAGATAAGAAAGGAGTTACACCTTACCATGTGTCTTCCAGTCAAGGGATTGATTCGCATAGAGGCACTTTTTTGTTTCGTTAGCAAAGATGTTTTTGTGTGTGGAGGTATGCACATAAAAAAGGAATGTTACTTTGTCATGATTATGTTTGTGTAGCCAATACACTGAAAGTTTGTTTCGTTGAACAGCTCTATATAGAAACAGTTGTCATGGCAGCAAAACACAATCTCGTCACGACTTTGTAGGATTATCAATACATTCCAAGTTTTATTGAAGCACTGTGTAGAAATATGTGGTGGCCTGTCTTTAGAGAGATATGTAAAGAAATGAATAATATATTAGGCCTTTGTCAGGCTAGTGCTGGCGACAGAGATCGTCAGGGCAGTCAGTAGGAATGTCCACTCTCTTTATAACAGTTATTCATTGACATGAGCCAGTGATCTTGAAAGAAAATGGCGGTCTGGGGGTCAAAGGTCGCTCAGGTCAATTCGACGAAGAAAAAAAAATCATTTATAACTGGACCCCCATATTTCATAGACATATATTTTTGTTTCGCGGGTTGGGATGTCATGCAAGTGTTCCAGAGACTCAATGCTTGGTCAGGATGATTCATTTTAGCATGATACCATGCCCATAAATAGGATTACGCGTTCACATTTGGATAAAAACTGCATTTGTAACCATGTACGTTAAAAATATATTCGTAGATCCAAAAAACTTCACAAAAAGAGAAAAGATTGAATAAAGTGATGTACAATATATACCATATCATCTAACCAATATTTTGTATATATTTTCGATAAAGATATGATGTTTATATTCCATCCTTCCTGTCGGAATTTGCTGCCAATAATAATATAATACTGACGTGTTTTGTAAAAATTGATCTTGTTCCCCCCTTTATTTCCTTTCAACCATTATAATCCCGATAGATCAAGTTTTCTTTTTTCCAATGAAAAGTGCTATATTAAAAGATTTGTTTATTGGTCCACCTATAACCATCTTCCTACTTCTTTTTTCCCATTTTAAATTAGTCACTAATAACCATGTTACCATGGCAATGTATTAGCCGAAGAGACACTTTCTTACGTTGCATTCCTTGGGCTTTTTTTGTTTTTTGTTGTTGTAATAGTATTGACAGCTGATCCTTCTTTTCAAAGTTCGACTGGCTTATTATTATTACCAAAATGTCGTGACTTTAATGCTCGTTTCCTTTGTTTTATAGATATGACACTCTATATTATTAATAATAATAATAATAATAATAATAATAATTAAACGTTTTTGTATATAGCGCATAACACTTAGGAGTGGAAATGATGCACTGGGTTCATAATTGTGAGATCTTTCAAAGTGGTAAATAGATATGTCTTCAAATTACTTCTGAACTTTGTTTCTATATTTCTAAGGTATTCCGGCAAGTTATTGCACACAAATTGTGGCTGCCTACGAAAATGACCTTTCCCCCAAATGATTTTGTCACAGTTTGTGGTACACAAAATAAAGACTTTTTACTCGAACGCAGCAACCTTTCTGATTTATAATGCATTAACAATTCAATGATAATTATATATGATGGAGCAAACTGATGGAAAAATTGATAAGTTGATAAAGGTACTTTAAACTTGATATGGGACTGGATAGGTAGCAAATGTAAATTTCTTAAGAATGGGGATATCAATCAATTTTTCTTTGTTCGTGTTACGAGTCGCGCTGCTGAGTTTTAAATAACTTGATAAGACGGAAGACTCACCAAGAAACAAACTATTACAAAAATCAAAATGGCACATAACAAAAGCATGAATAAAGCATTCATTTGTAGTCCTGTTTAAAAAATAAAAATAAAAAAAGAAGCGAATTTTATCTATTCTGCTGAGTGACAAACAAAAATTTCGAACGTGAAGGTATCATCAAAAGTGACCCCTAGATTTCTACATGTTTTGGTTGCATGAACAAGAGTGGAATCTAAATTCAGTTCATTGTCAGTCAACATTGGGTTTCTCAATCTGTGGCGCGAAGAAACATGAATAAATTCAGTTTTTATACTGTTGAGTTTCATACGATTTTACTACTTGAGACCACTTTTTGGCCGATCGCACACAATTCGATATTTCTGTAGTATCGCCAAAATCACAATTTCTTTTAAATGCGGTATCGTCTGCACACAAACAAAATCTTATGAATGTTATGGGTATCAATTGCACTTTCTAAAGGTGATTTAGAGAGAGTAAATAAGATTATAAAGCAAAGGAATATCTTGTCATCAATTTGTGACATTATGCGTATTGCTCTGATACTGAAAATGAATTCCTTTTTTAAGATGGAGCTATTTTGATACTTTACTAAGATAATGTAGTATTTGCATGCTAATATAGTTTCTTTTTCAATCAATGAAACAAATATCATTCCATGAGAAATGATACTAGCTGGAGAAATCAAGAAACAAGTTATACACCCGCTTGATGCTACCATCAAGCGGGTGTATAACTTGTACAGCATGTATTGCTGTTAACCAACTAAGAGCAAATAAATTAGTTGAATTACCTTCCAGAGATATTACTAAAATCTAACCTACAAGCATGAGTAAAAAAAAAAAAAGTTTAGGCTGATCATTCATAAAAAAACAGAAACCAAGGAAGCTACAACGTAATGTAACCGTATATCGATATATAAACAACAAAACTATACTCGGGCTTTAATCATGTTCTAATGTTTCCCGTCCTTTGTGGGGAAAAAAGGGAAAATTAACCTAGCCATGACCTGCGGAAATCTTGCCCAGTTTATTTTTCTCTCGCTCTTATGATTACCCGAAACCGAAACACAGAAGTATCTAGCATAATGATTAAGAATAATTAATAAGAGGTCTTTGTAAAATGACATGAAGCCACTTGAGACCAACATTTACCACATATAAGTACTTCCCATGATATTATGTTCCTGCTTGCAGCTACTTGCGGATAATAAAACCTATTGATCACACAATATGGAAATGTCTGATAATGATATTAATCTACGTGTTTCTCACTTGTCAAAACTACTCAATTTGCCAATTAGAAAGCATTATGAAACATTGCAACTACTTGAAAGCTACTAATTGTCGTGACTGGATTTGATTATATCCATCAATACATGAAGAACAATAAGAAATGTTTCAGGAGTTAAGAGAACTTTATAGAAATATTCAAAAGCTTTTACCATATTTTCCTTCAGGTCATATTATCTAACGCTGTATTCGCATGAAAGTAACTTTCACAAAGTGTATTATCTGCACGTTTAAGACGGGCAATCGTATATTCCATATACATGGTTTTGGTCGCAATCTGATTTAAAAAGAAGTAATAACAACAAAAAGCAAAGTCGAATTGATAAAAGTTATAAGAGAATAGGAAAACTGAGAGGCGAGAGCGGCTGTGCGTGGGTGTGTGTATGTGAGTGTGCGCGTGAGTTTGGACATACTTGTGTGTGTGTGTGTATGTGTGGGGGACCCGGGGAAGTAGTTACAACGTCACTGTACTGATTCCTATTAGAAAGACGTGACAGATATTGTGCATAATTATAATGATGGGTAAGTTTACTGTAATGCAACTCTACTGTTTAACTTGAAGTACGTACGTATATATGTGAGTATGCATTATAATTATGCAAGTTTGCAGGCTCCTATCTCTTATGTACATTGTTGCGATTATTAATCGCAAATAAGTTGCGATTAATATAAACTCTTTGTAAGACGGGGCCCAGAACAAACAATAAAATTAATGTCAGTTAGTTGAGCTTCAGGCCTTCAGTGATATTACTGTTCATGTGAAACAAGTGCATATTATATTGAAATTGAATACACCAATTACAGTTACTTTAATAAGTTTGAAGACTTTTAACATACAGATCTGTTTGAGTTCGTTATGCACGTATTCCATTTAATGTTATTTGAGTGTTATCTACTTTAAAGAAGCACAAAGTCATTGATATCAAAATGAATGAGGCGATAACAGTAAAACAATATTTTAGTATTACAACATTATTGTTTAAACAGTGTTTAGTGTAAATGTTAGAACGTTTTGGAAAGCTGAGTTCCGATGGAAGTACAAAGGGGCCATTATTCCCGCCCAATTTTTCAGATAATCAATGTGGAAGAATGATAGACCATAAAAAAGTACGATCCTTTGTTGTAAAATAATTATCATTTTCCCGCCTTGGCCTCACTCCATCTCAGCACATACACAACGTGGGCGTGGTCTATAATGTATGGGTTGCATTAGCGTTCATGCCCATGGGCAATGAATGTAGACTTCATTGACCTCTTATAGTAGCCTCTCATAATGACCTTAATTGACCCTGATAATGTGTACGTGAGAATGTTCCAATATGATGACCATTTCATTTTTGTTTTTCTTTAGCTGAAAGTCCAGTTTCCCACAATCATGATGCTGTGAACGTGATGCATTGAAGGTCAATCGATTCCATTTCAAGTAAACAAAATGGCCTCTTTATTGTCATGATTGGTCAGACTATGACTTGAAATGAATCGAACAAAATGTGATGTGTGTGCTATAGACATTAACCTCGCCTGCATAAACGAATGGTCAGGGAAAATTGATTCAATTCTTGTCTTTGGGTCAGTGCGCAATAAACTGAACTTTTTTCTTCTCAGTGCTTCACAGCTCTTTCAATAGACGCAAAATGATCCGTAACATAATCTTTGAATGCTTTTATTCTGTTTCCATTGACCAATGTCCATGAGAGTTTTTTTTAGACATTGAAATTAAACAAACCCAATTAACTTGCTCTAATTCCCCCGACATCTTTTGCGGTACCTGGGACTGTACTTACAGAGGTTGTGAAACAAACATGAATCCGTACCAGTGCAGCACGAATGACCGTAGTTTTACCAACACAAATTAATATTATTTTGAAAGAGGAAGTGTCCATCCAGCGGGAAAGACACTATTGGTAATAAAAAGAAATCACATTAGACAAAGAATGTCGGGTGCTTTGAGATTTATAGCTTTTATCGTAGATAAAGCTGTAAAATTCTTAGCCCCAAACCTGAAAACATAACAATATTTTAAAATGGAGATAAACAAAATGAATAAAAAATAAAAAATAAACAAGCAAAAATGCACAACAAAGTCATTGCCGTGGTGAAGCCATTGATATATTGATCAATTGTTATTCGTATAATATCATTATATACTTGGTGGAAAGGAGACATTATGACATTAAGGCAGTTTAGTTTATCATCATCACCACCGTCATCATCACCATCGCCACCACCACTATGTTTGCCTCCTGCCCCTGCTCCTTATCGTCATTGTCATATTCATCACTCTCGTCAATATGTTCCCATGGTAACAATAAAAAATCATAACTATCGTCAACATCAACACTCCCATGAAAACATTCAGTGTCTTATTTCATCACGATGTCCAAATAATAAAATACAACTATCAATTATTCAAGTCGTTTCTCCCCTACACTATTACAACATGATTATTCCACATTCTACATGCTTATCAATCAATTAGGAAGCTCTTGGTCAGACCATGAAAGAAAAGAAATGAATATACCACAATCCCTTTGAAATGGCACTTTCTATAAAGCCCTCTTTATATTCATGATACACACGGTTTTCATGACAGTGTGAAAGGAAAGTGTCAAGCGTGTCTTTGGTCCAATGCATCAATATTGCTATTTGATTAGTAAAGGTCATGTTTAGTGTACATGTTGGTAGAAAAACATGAAATTGTTAAGTAGTTAGATACAAGGCTTTGGCTTACACACACACAAACACACATATATATTCATAAAGCATGAACCAACTTCCGTTATATAGATGTTTAAAATAAATCTCATTAATTTATTTTACATGTTGTTCTCAAATATATCTGAGAATCAATGGCTACAATTTGATACCATTATTGATGGATTTTCATCCTCACAATGTCACCAGTTTATAATATTATAATATTCATTAATATTATCTAAACTTACACCTTTCATACAAACCTCTTTAATGATCGATTAAAAAATTATTATTACTCATGCATATAATGCATATCTATATTTCATAACTCTACAATTCCAAGGATTTCAAACAAAACTTTGGGGAAGTAAGTAAATCACTTATGGATACACATACATTTCAGACTTTTAAAGAATTACACTCATAAACAAATATTTCTATTTATATATATATCATATATATTTTTATACACATATTGATATATCATGTCACATTATATTATGTATGTACAATATCTGTATCTGTTTTACATATTTTCATAAACAATATATAATTATCTCACAGAATACATTGATAAAACAGAATATTGAATATACATACAATTTAAACTGACATTCTTTTGGTCTCGTAATCAAATTTATTTTCACATTTTTACCTATTTACAATTTGTATATATTTGAATGCCCAAAGTGCAAATTCTTTTCATAGAAGTAATATTGCAGGTATTTACTTTACAAAAATTGCAATGGAATAAGCAACACACAAGTTACTGATTATAAGTTAGCAAAAACTTTAAAGTCATAAAAGCTTTTTATATAACAACACTTCTGATTAAATGTGAGGTTTTTTATAATAGAAGTCAACATATTACAAAATTAAGTGAGATTGGTTGATAATAGAACGTAAAATAACAACCAATTTTTTTAAAAGTAAGCAGCAGAAAACAAGTATTTAAATATAACCAAATGTTAATAATTCTAATGCATTTGGCCAAGTTCTTTTTTTTTAATGTGGCTGACATATATCAATGAAAGTGCTAATATTCAAATATTTCAGGTTAAAAATGCACCCTAAAAAACATTCTAATTCCATTTGATATATATATATATTTGTTGTGTTAAAGTCAACAGTGTCAAGAGCGCCAACAGTGGCAATGTACCAGACGTTTGGAGACTCCACTGTTATCATTATTAATCTTATTATTATTATTATCATTAAGGTTCTGATAAGGTATGATGGTAAAGTTCTGTGGGTGCATTGACAATGGTGGCATTGGCATCCCTTGCAGGATCCAATGCACGTCATGCAAAGGGATAAACAGAGGAAGATTTGGTAGGATATGGTAAGATCTAGTTTTAGAAGTTCTTCAAGTCACAGCAATTACTCTGATGACATCCCATGGTTTGCAGGAGGAGGTTTTGTAAGGGATCTTGATGGAGGTTCTCTAGTTCTCAACAACGATTCATAAATGAGGGAATCAGGGGGAATCAATAGCAGAAGGTCTAGTAGGGTCTGGTCTGGTAGTTGAAGTTCTTCGGGTGACAGCATTCAGCTCCAAGGAGACCCTGCACAGAGGGTCTGGGAAGGGATGAGATGGTAGTAGAAGACCTCTAAGAGCGTTGACAGCGGTAAGCCCTGATGACATCTCTGATAGGTGCCCTGCACATAGGGCAGTGTGACCCCATGGTGGAGAGACGCAGACCACAGGTCATACACACACACATGTGACCACACTGGTAAAGGACCGAGTCCACCTCCTTGTCCAGGCAGATGATACAGTTACCCTCGGAGGCTGGATCTGAGAGCGGAGCAGCAGGAGAAGCAGTAGTACCTGAGAGGATTAAAGAATGATCCAGATGATACGTTAGAAGACTGTTTTTCAGTTGGGTTATTTCACTTTGGGCTTATCAGTGGATGTTGGTCATCAATGCTAATATCATCTGAGGTTCCTTAGAAGGTCAATCATGTGCTCATAAGCAATTGAGGATAATGACATTATCCAAGGGTACTACATGTATTACAAAGAATTGGTTATGAATCCGAAATCTTCTAATTGAAAAACCCTTAATCTAATGATCCTCCACATCCTAACATACAATCCTCGAACATTCGGAATCAAGTTAAGTCTTTGATAAGAATATCAACTTTCAACAAATCTCTTCCCCCAAATATATAAAGGGTCTAAAAAATCCTTATACAATCAAGTAATATTAAAAAGTCTCCCAAGGTCTATTTCCCTTTATCAAATTCCAAATAGGAACAACTTCCCAGACTTTGTGACATGATATTATTCAGGGTGCTTTTGGTTGAGGGCTTCCTACCAACTCAAAGCCAGGATGGAAGACTACACTTACCATTCTGCTGGTGTAGAGCAGCGGCAACCTCTTGCCTGATGGCCCTCTGAAGATCTAACTGCATCTCCATGCTCATCCGTACCATCTCATGAAGCTCAGACATCTTAGATTTCAAGCTATCCATCTCATGCATCTGAAGAAATAAAGGGGGAAAAGGTGGAGAAAAATCTACTGATTACCTGAAAATGACTACTCAACCCTGTAAATGTTTAAATTTCAAATCACCCAAATTTGTAAATCTGTATTTCATTAATCTGGACAAATAAAAACTTTTGTCACTCTTCAAGATAATTTTGATATCATGCTGCGATACACCTGCCTCAGTCAATGCTGAAGATTCTTGCAGTCTTTTCTGTCAATGTTCAGGGGGAAGAAGGTGCAATATTTTGACTTTATACCCTACCCTTTCACGAAAAATGATTTTAATCCATATTTTGTATAAAAAAATTACTCTATAAAATGTGAACTATGATATCATGGTATGATGTTTATATTCAATTAAATAACCTGAATAAGGCACCGTGATTAACAACTAAATATAAGGGTTAAAGGGATCCGGTAACTTTGTCTCAGATTCTGAAATATAATTCTGGATTTAGCTCATGATGCAATGACAATTATAAACCTTTAGGTCAGTCAGGAACCCCATGACTTTTACAAGCTGGTCGCCTATCTGATTATCAAGATATTTATGATTGGAATTACACATTTTGAAAACCGTTCGCCTGACGGTTTTCATAACACTACAGTCTATTGGGGAAAACGAGTATGGTAAAATCGGTCACTCAAAGATTTTTAATTTTTTGAGGCACTTCTTGATCATTTTGAAGCGCGATTTTGTTAGGGCTTCAATATTATACCATATCACAGACACTGATAACACGTAGGGCCGTGTATCTCAGATTTAACATTGTTAAACGATCCCTTTAACAAGTTCAAATGGAATTAAAAGTGTTGTGTATAAATCTGTCTCAAAATGATTCAAAAACTCTTACAAGTTAAGTTTTCCCCTTGCTTTTCTTTATTCATTTATATAAACAAAACTGGATTAAGTTGAGGGGATTCAAACATGATCATGATGCATTGTGCTAATGCATGAATAGTATGCATAAAGATAGGAATACAGAAGGATACCTCTACATTCAACCAACATTGGTCAGCAAAACATTTAATTTGTAATCTTACAGGAGACACATCCAATGCTTCATTTTTCTCTCTACTCGCAAAGTGACCTTCAAACGTGGAATATTTGTGAGAGAGATCTCACACCACCCATCATTTTACTTATACCCGCACCGGGGTCGACCCATTAGGCATATCTATTATTCAAATATTGCAAGCGTGTTTGCGAGCATTGTCCACTATTTATGATACATTGGTAGAGGTATACATTGAATTGAATGGTGCATGGATAATGAAAAAATTGGGCCTATACAAAATGACCGGTACAAACAACACAATATGCCCATGGCATATTATCCATGCAGAGTACAGTGTAGCTCCTGCTATGTTTTTATGCACATACTCAAAAGACCAAACCACCTTGACTAGAAATAGTTGATTGGTGTGGAATTGATTGGTCACGGTGGAGTATTTTATATTTAATTCTTTTTAATATGATATTCATCTAGCTATTTAGTTTATAATGCGACGTGTACTGCCCATTGCAGAATTTTCTTTAGTAATTTGTTTGAGTTTTTAAACAGTTTGTAAAATATTATCAAGGAAATAAGAATGGTGTACCAATGCAAGGTGAATTGAGCCTCAGTTAAAGTTGTTATCATACTTTTATTTCAAGATTATTGTCAGGTTATGCCATAAAACATTTCAGTGGTGGTAAAAATCTCAAGGAAGTTATTTGAAAATATTTGTCTCATTATGATATATTAATCTATGATTGTCAATACCGCAATAACAAATGCATGTACATTTTTTCTTGAAAATTATTTTCCTTTTTCAAACAATGCTAAACAAAACTTTTCAGTATTGGAGTTCCAAATCCTATACTCCAATGTGGAAGTACGTAGCTAGCAGGGGTAATTGAGAGCCCTCATTCATTCACCTGTCTGTGTGTTCTAAGAGGGCCTCTTTCTTGTAACCCCTGGTGTGAAGTGGGTCAAAGAGGGTAACATGGACACCCCCTTATAACCCTCTCCATTACCCTCCAGGCATAGTCAACTTGACCACGGCCTTCTCTACTGCATGGGCATGATGAAGCATGCCAAATATGATTGGGGAATGGACGATCGACAGGATTCAGACTCCCTTTCAGTCAGGCTCTCTTTTCTCTCTCTGTCTTTATATTTCTTTCTCTCTCTCTCTCTCTCTCTCTATATATATATATATGTCTATCTTTCCATCATATTTCCATCATCTGTGTCCCTCCCTTTTCTCTATCTACTGCCCACTATTTCTCTCCATCAATCATTACCTACATTAGTCCCTATCTTTCCTTGTTTTCCCCTGGTCTCTCTTTTCTTTCTCTGTATCACTGTCCAGAGATAGCTCTGTCTATATATCACTATCATTCTTTCTCTATTAAACTCCCTCTATGTCCCTCCATTCCTCTCCCTCTCTCTCTCTCTTCCCTCTATATACTGCTATCATTTTCTCATTTACTATGACTCGATTACAAATTGTATAAATTATGAGTTAACCTTTTGAATGCATTACTTCATATTACCTACAAAGTTCAACTACATTGCGGTTGTTTTCTTACTCTTTTCCAATGCTTAATCCAGAGAAATGATCGATTTGTGTATCATTTTAAAGTCAGTATAATGCCTATCCTAAGCTCAATGATTCGTACGTTTCATATTTTTTTAAAATCCCTTTTCATTTCCAACACAATATATAAATCATATTGACCATTTATTTGAAATAAGAGTGAAGCTCAACTATTTTTAGGAGTTAATAAAGTTTCTAGATTTTTTTCTCCAAAGAAACTAATTTCTATTACTTTGAAGAGTTATATGCACATTAGCAAGTACGGTATTGAAAAGTGAAATTCCGTTGAACAAAATGCAATAGCATCATGATTATGATCATTATCTGAATCATGACCTGACCCTAAGCGTTAGAAGCAATTAAATGACATGCCTTTATGTTTAATCCAAAAAGGAAACCCGTTGTCTACATGGAAATTACATTTGACCACGGAATAACAAAAAAATAACAAAAGAACCTGAAGGCATGGTCAGTGCATTAAGTCTAGCCAATGGTCAAGAAAGTACATCAGTCTGGAGTTTAAGGCCTAAGCCTTGACCTGCCCTCATATTTTTAGACCTTTTGAAAGAGAAGGGAAAAAGTTGGAGAGGAAGGGAGTGTAATGGAGAGAGAGGAGGGAAAAAAAGTTTGGTACATCATCCTGTAGAATGACTAAATGCCATGACCTGCCCTGGTTCACTATGCTATTGTTGGAGGCTAAATTCTGAAATGTTTTTGTGCTACTTTTCATGAGTTCACAGGACAGAAAGAGCCATGCTTGTCCCAAAAATATATTTTTCTTAATCTGGGAACTTTTAAAGTTTATTTGTGGCACTTGGACATAACATCTGTCATTAATATTTCATTGTACTACTATTATGGGTTCAAATAGTGTTTTTCCGCCCTAAGACTTATAGGGTTTGCAAAGTAGTCTTGTAAATATATATATATACATATAAACACACACTTACACACCCTCACACATATGATCTTCGTCTTCGCTAGGCTAATTACGGGTAATAGTTTTATTAAGATTGTTTGTTAGGACTTATCTAATTGTTTCAAAACTGTTATTTCTTTAATCCTCATCTCCAAATCATCGAGAAACAGGGTACATGAAGGATGGGTACTATTCTTCATTTTTAGGATCAAATTTGGTGATGAATCATCCAGCGATACAAATGACAGGTTGTTTATGAAGATTTCTTAAAATCCTCACTTGAATACAAGTTCAACTTTCAAACGTGAAAGAGGTTATTTGTATTTTAATCAGGTCATGTCCATAGAGAGTGTCATATTACTAGTGTTGAGGATATGGGATGAGCTGGCCATTAGTGCTGATACATTCATACCACAATCTGACCTTCGCTCTGAACTCAACACGACCTGACTGTACTTCACAGGTCATCTTTATTATTCCTCATTCGAGATATGTTCACACGGGCTTGACATAGTTTGGAACGTTAAGTTTGCAAAACCTTAAAGTTTTAAACGATGATCACCTAACAACAAGGTTTGACACGGAAGCGAAACAACAAAATAATATTCAAAGTTTTAAACTGCAAGCTCTAGGCAAGCGATTATTGTAACTACATGCTGGGCTAATTCCTGCAGCCCATAGTTATCATGCTAACTAGAAAAAACTTGTGGTTTATAACTTATGAGTGTCTGTACTTTGGTCACTACAAGATATACTTGAAGTGTAAAACCATGACTTACACTTTAAGTTGATGGACTCTCCTGTGAATCTAACTAATGAGTTCAGATTGTGGAGCGAAACGCTCATGAAAAGACAGAAGTGGACAGCACAAAAATTTGAGGGCAATGCATTTCCACAGGATACACAAATATCCTTTCTGAAAGTGTCCATGAGGCCAAACATGCTTGAGTGATTACTATATACCGAGCTATTCACTTTGTTACTGCCTGATAAACATATATGCACTCTTTTTCCCATGTCCATTGTCTTGTTTTGAGGATGAATGACTCCAAATGGAGTGATTCAAGTTAGAAATATTTGACCTACATGCATCAAGGTGAAATGCTTATTTCATAGTTCTACGTTTACTACATTATTCAGTGAATTGCCGTTTGGTCTACAACCAGTTTGTCTACTATGGTCTACACCCAGCCTGTCTACTATCCACGTGGTCCCATAATCATTTCATCTACTCATCATCTAGGCTAAAAGTCATTTGGTCTATCACTCATTTGTAATAATTAGGAGCTAGTTTAACTCCCAGTTTGGTCTATTAACCGTTTTGTATACCATCCATAATTCAATAATCTTTTAATCATAAGAATAATAATCATTAGACCTGATGGATGGTAGACAAAAGGGGTATTAGACAAACTGGGAATTAGCCGGCAGGCAATTAAACCAAACGGCTATATACACATTATTCAATGTACCAGGGGAAAATATTCATCAACCTTTAACTATTGTATCAATTGAGGGGGCTAGGCTGCTTTAGTTAAGAAGGGAGCTCTCTCTCTCTCTCTCTCCTCCCCCAAACCACCTATGCCCCCCTCCCTCTCTCTCCCTCCCCCTCCAGCTCTCTCTCTCTTTCTCTCTCTCTTTCTCTCTCTCTTTCTCTCTCTCTCTCTCTCTCTCTCTCTCTCTTCATGTACTTCCACTTCCTTCTGTGTGTAGTTCTTGTGATCCTAACAAGAGAGGGGGCTATGACAGTTTGGGTTGCTTTGAACTGAGCTTTCACAAACCAGTGGCTGTCTTCATTGACCTTTGGCTACATAAAATAACACTGTGTATCGTTGCACCTTTTATTTCAAATACAACCCTACCAATAGAGGGGGCTAGAACAGTTTGGTTTCCTTTCAATACAGAACATCTTCCTGATTCCTTCTGCTTTCAGATGTTGGCATATTTCAACTACTTGACAAGTCCTGCAATGTGACAGGTCTTGAATAGTTTCACCTTTTTAACTCTTGTGTGATGTCAACTTTTAAAGTGGGACTGCCACTCCTTGTAGCTACTTGCCCTCTATATAGAAAACAATGCCTAAGTGGTACCCGTTGGTTCCCCATGATCCCTTTTTCTTATGTTAATTGAGAGCTGATTTGATGAGATAGCCACCTGTCAGTGACCATGCAGGAGGTCTAATCCCTCCTGGCCAAACTAGTGCAGACAGGCTACAAAACATGTATCCAAACTTAAGTTTCACGAGGCCAATTTAAATTAGCAGTGTTCTTTCCATTGAAGATCTTGAGAGTGTTCCATGTTATCTCACTTCACAATTGTTACACCCATTTTTTAATTTAAGAAGAGAAGCAAGCCTTAGTCGATCCCGCCCCCCACCCCCCCCCCCCCCCCCCCTTCACAAAAAAAATCCCATGCAATATTGAAATATGGGCAATTCCAGACTGCATGACTCATCATCCCAGCACCCTCTCTCTCTCAATCATCTCAAATTCATTGTTACTTACGAAAGCAGCAGGGACTGCAGCGCCCCCTACAGCTCCGGAGTGTGCACCATCCTGCTGTGAAGACGGTACATGGATACCGAGATGAGAGAAGTCGTTGCGACGGATGTGCTGGCTCTGAGGGATCGTGTTGATAAAGTTCATGACCCGCTCGCCACTCTCCGGTCCGATAGTCTCTAAACGATTCTGCACATGAAAAAACAGGAAAAACATTCCCTTCAAATCTAAAAACTTTTGCAGTCATCATCATACATTGATAATGCTCTTCAAGTGAGTACATCGATTAGAATGGGATCCTTAAAAAAGATCAATACCTACAGATGATCATCCCTGAGATTTGTAAATCGATGTACACAGATTTAGAGGAGGAAGGGGGGGGGGGGTGGGGGTGGTGGAAAGCGTGTACTTTAAGTGCGCCAAAGAAAAAAGAGTGATCTCACCCATTTTCAATGTATAAGTTTTTTGTAAATTGCACTCCTTTTACTAAAAACTGGATCTCACCCTGTATCAATTAAATCATTTTAACAATCAAGGTATAGATAAATCATAAGAGGACTTTAATAATGCTTTGTAAAAGCATGATCGAGAGGGGTTTGTTTCTCTGCTTACCCTCATCAAGAATTCTAGGCGTCCTCTGAAGTCACTCTCCAGAGTCTCATGGACCAGCTGACGATGGACTAACTCACTGATCTCAGAGACAACGGCTTCCCTCTGGACCTGCTGTAGGACCTGGACTCGGTCAGCAGGACCCTGGTTCCCATTCAAACTGCAAGAAATCATAGCAAAGAGTTTCAAACTTACTCAATATTTACATGAAAATATACAGGATAAAAGAACCAGAAGGTATTAACCCCCTCCCCACTCCCCCTCCCCCACCCCTGCAACCCTGTTAAACTTGACAACTTTTGTCATTATTTGCAACAAATTTGCTTATACCTCCAGAAATTATCCTTGGGTTGGCACTGATGATTGAAATATAAAATAATAAAGCTCATAATTATTCATAAAATATGGATAACTGATATGAAAGTCATGCTGTCCTTTGAATCATTAATCAGATATAGGGCTGTGCTTATTACTGCCCATAAGACTTGAAACTCTTACAGTACATGTATGTATAATGATTATAAATTTGTTTGATACTGTTTATCGTTGTAATTTCACTTACATTTATCTGTATTTGATATCATTTCTGGTTATGAACTTTATGACCCATATATTTTATGAACGGGTGCTTTACAGTGAAAAGTATTGTTATCACTATTTACAAACAGTCACATTCAATTTAGCCCTAGATTAATCTGAGAGACAATTTCTTAGGATCCTCATCCTCAACTTCTTACAATTTTTTTGTCTTGTCTCTACATAATTTGACCTTCTAATTTTTCATGTCTTTTTAAAAGTTTATCATATCTTTTACCAACATTTCTAAAAATCAAAATCAAAATTGATAGGAATTATTGTCAATATAGGATGATGAAAAGGAAAATGCAAAATTCACATGGATCCCTAAACTTCAAACTGGACCTGTTTGAACCCTCACCTGTTCTGGACCAGCCATGGTGCTGTAGGCAGTGGCCATCTGTTGGCTTGCTGGGGCTGTGGTGGTGGTGGTGGAGGTGGTTGAACAGGTGCAACTTGTGGTAGGCGTTGCTGGGGTTGCTGGAATGCGGGTGGGGCTGGGGGCGGAAGGTGGTGCTGGCCAAGGAATGGAGGTGGGGGTGGTGCAACCTGTAGAATCAAACAGAGGGGGTTAGAAGTATAATTTAACCTTGATTTATGATCTCAAGTGTAGACATACTTCAGAAATGCTCACATTGTTCAAGCATTGCATGTTTAATACAAAAAGCATAGTATATGAATGCAAAAAATCAATGACTTCATCAATGAAGATGATAGTATGATATCATTTATAGTTTTAAACCAGCCAAAAACCATATTTCTACGCAAAAACTATGTTTGCCAAATGACCTGTCCCAATATTTATAATTCAAATTCTCATCAACTCATAACATGCATACTGCAATTCAAGTTTTATAATATTTTGAATTCAGTGAGAGTGGGAGATGGTAGAGAAATCCAGAGATAAAAAAATGAAGTGAAAGAAAAGGAGACATCGGGGGCAAACAGAAGGACAGACAGGGAAAGCGAGACTTAAAGAAATAGGGGAAAAGAATTTGAGGATTGACTTAAAGAAAAAGGAAGATGCATGAAGAAAATGCAAAAGACGGGGAGAATATGAGATGTGGTAGATAGAGGGTAGGGGGTGGGAGGAGGGAGAGAGAAAGAGAGAGAATGAGAGACAGAGAGAGACAGAGAGGGGGGGGGGACAGAAAGAGAGACAGAGAGGAAGAGAAAGAGGGGAAAGAGAGAGAGTGAGAGGGAGAGGGTGGGGGGATCGAGGGAGGGAGGGAGGGAGGGAAGGAGGGGGGAGGCAACAAACAGATAGTGAAAGGAAATAATATCTGAGTAGACGAGAAAAGACAAGTATGGCAAGATTTGAGAGTCTGCCCATAATTTGTATACACTATACCTTTTGTAGGGCCCCCTTTAGTGTAAGCATATCCTGACATTGTACTAGGGGTGTTTAGTCATCTGCCAGTTATTTCCTACTTGTGTTAAAAGTTCAAACCTATATATTCAACAAGTATGCATGCGTTTCCCTGTGTTACATGAATACCTGTCTACCACACACACAAGTAACCAAGCTGTTGTCAAAACGCTCTAATGTCACTATCTTAACACAAGGTGCGTCCGGACTAACAGGATTTACAACAAGATGTGTCACAGCCTAAACCCCTAAAAAGAATGTTTGAAAACTCAAGTTGGATCAATTATAGCTCTTTTTATTATGGCATAATCATTGCTTTGATTATTATCATTAAGAAGTGTGTTTATTCCTCTTTAAATTAAAACCATATTTGATATGATTTTGCAGCCATGGAATGAGCAGTACATCAGAATAAGGGACAGGGTAAAAAGTGAAACAAAATAATTTTCCTAGTTTCTAAATATTTTACTGAGGCATTTAAAATTTAAATGTAGGTACCATCAGAGGGCCAATTCTCTAACTTGTAGTCACTGAAAATTGCGAAGTCAGATCCATCTCATCATATTTTTATCAGTCTGTACTCTGAACTTTGTCTTTAATTCCTTATTTATAGCCACTTTCAGTCATTAAACAACAAAACCGATAAGAGTTAAGGTCAATTCAATTGATATCTACCTTAAATGTAGAAGTACAAATTAAATATATTTAATAGTAGCCCTATATCTCCCTTCAGTTACTCTATCAAATACTAAAGGGTCATCTATGTAAAAGCATGTAACATATTTTCTAAAACCCTAAATATAATATGGTACCCAACTGCCGTGAATCTACTCAAGAACATGACATAATCCCCTAAATCCTTGTCATGATAAGTAAAATACTCAAGCTGTATCTACAATCTGTCATCGAGATATGAGTGCTAACTTAGGAGCATTACAACACAAATACAAAGTGTTGCGCAAGGCATGAGTCATAACAATCGCTTCTACATGTTTGTCACGAAGCCAGGATGTTGACATTCATATTGCATTAACTAAGCCTAGGAGGGCATAGTGGGAATATTGTTTGACTCCTACGCTTGGTGAATTAAATTTCCTCTGCCAGTCTGTTTGTCATTCACTCTGTAAGGATCCCCATGGAAATAATTTGAAGGGCCTCCCTGCATTTTGTTTTGCGATATGCTATTACTGTTAACGATACTTCATGCATACAAAATTAGAGAAAGAATGTATGTGTATCCCTCTAGAAAATCATACATAAATATGTATATATACATGAATACATATATATATTGAATAAGGCAGACTAATGCCTTGCAAGCGATCGAGCTGATGATCGCTTGCAAGGCGTGAAACCAAGCGTGAAACCAAGTAGCAACCATGTTCCATTAGTCTGCCTTATTCAATATTATTTTTGCTCTGCCTAGGCATTGAGCACTGTACAGAAAAATAGAGCAAACCTAAGTATATATATGCATACACATTTAGAAACACATGCATATTAAGGAGAGGTCTACAATGCAATAATTATTAACAATCAATCCTCTTTTCAGAGAATGTCTCATAATTTGTTGTCATCCAGTTAACAAGTATGAACTGCACAATTTTTAAGAAAGGATATTGTCAAAAATAAGGTGGGTGTGTGGGTTAGAACTGTATTTTGAAATGGTATTATAATTGACATCTAAAGTGTTACTTACCGGAATACCATTGAGTCCCAACATAGACACGGATGGAAGGAGAGAATGGCCACTAGAGGTGGATGATACCCCACTGACATAGCTTCCGGTATCCACTCTACTGGCTTCACCCGCGAGAGGGAGGGGCCTGTTACCAGGGAGACCAGCTACACGCAACCTCAGGACGGCCTCGACCTCTCTCTCTTGCCTTACGACGACACCTCGCACCATGTTCTCCAGATCACGACGGAAAGTCGGGCACTGGAGACGCTGAGTGACGGACCGTTGCCGTGTCAACCCCTCCAGCTCCTGCACAACCAAACCGTTCCGCCTCCTTCGTCTTGGGGACCGGTTGCTGCCCTCATTGGAGCCCTCGCTGGTGGAGTCAGAGACCTCTCCATTGAGATGTAGTCGTAGGAAGCGATCTATATTTCGTCGCTGGTCTCCTTTGCTTACAGGACGATGACTGTCCTTGATCTGGCGTAGCTCATGCATCAGCTCCCTAGGCAATAAAGTTGATGAAAATTAAATATTTTCATACTTTGTTTTTTAAAGAAAAGTACATTCAAGTAAAGGTAAGTAAAGGTAAGAGCAATTCAATTTAACAAAAATAAGCTAAATAATGATTAGATCTGTTTATGAGAGTCATTTGTTTAACCATTATGTAAGGGTTCAACTCCTAAGTTCTTATATTGTTAAAATGATTTTCAATTCACTTGAATTAACTAAGTAGAAATAATGATAGTGACAATAATGATTGGCGTACTACTATCCATTTCATCTATGATGATGATCTGAGAATATTGTAGAGGTAACAAAATTGTGATCAGGGCCCCCGTCTTATAAAGATTTGATATTAATTGCAACTTATTTGAGATTGATATAAATCGCAACTATGTTCTTAAGAGATGAGGGACGTACTGCAAACTTGCGATTGATTGGAGGACTAATTGCGATTGATGTGAATCAATCACAACTCTTTATCTTCATCACCATGAAGCGGCACTTAAACTGGAAGAAGAAGACGGGGCCTTGATCGTCCTCATCCTTCTCCCTTCTCTGACCACTACCCATATCCTCTCTCTCTCTCTCTTTCTCACTTTAGTCATTGTCTGATTTATAAATACCTGCGTTGATTTATGAAAAGCTTGTCTATGTAATCCTGTTGTCCATTTCCATTTCCACTTGCTTGCATTTCTTCAGTCGAGCTATCCAGATCACTCAGTTTGGCTGCAGCGGCTGCAATCTCACTAGCCCCCAGAGACACTCCCTTTAGCTCTCCCGTGGCCGACCTGGAACTAGAGGCCTCTGCTTTGGGGTCCACATTTTGCGGGGAGGATTCCCTGGCCAAATCTGTCTCCTCGACGGTCCTGGAAACGCGGCGAATTCGCTTGCTAGCACGTCGAAACAGCTTCCTTGCAGACTGCATGATTGTTTAATAATACCTTTCTATAACAAAATCAACATCAAAATAGAAAAATGCAATTTAACACCGTCTTTCTCTCTCGGAACACAGAAAACGAACCGTACTTTCCGCATACGATTACACGCCTTTATATACCTCTCGCCACACAAAATACGGTAGGTTGATGTAATGAACTAAAAATAGATTAGGGGATGTTCCGAGCTGTGGACAGGTCGTGTTTTGATTGGTTGAATCACTGGGAAGTACCATTACATCATTGTTATAATTTTCGGCGCGCGGCTTAGCTCCATTGACAACGCAACGTGCCAGACAAGGCGAGCGGATAAAATCAATAACAAGCTACATGTATATAACGGGATTAAAAAACTATGAGGTAAAAACTAAAATTCTCTGGTCTCAATATTGGTAGTCAGTGAGTTTTGGAATATCAATATTTCTATTATTACTTCTTCTTTCTTCATAAATTTCTTGATTCCTACGCTTCATCAGGATCTTTCCTCTCTTCTATACATTTTTAAAATTTAAAATTTCTTTCCTTTGATTCTTGTCTCCGTAAGGTGGTTTAATTTAGTATTTCTAGCTCATGTTTAGCGTAGCGACCACTTGGGAAGACAGAAAAGGGAGGAGGAGGAGGAGTAGGGGCGAGTGGCAGGAGGATAGACATGCACAACTAATATTAATTTAGAGGATTTGTTTGGTAGTATGACACAATAAACTGAGGGGGAACAATCATATTGCCATGTTATCGTGAGCACAGTACGAATAACCACTTTAACCAGGGAGATACTGATTTAACCCATTCGGATACTGACGTATTTCCACAATTTCCTTCCAAACGTTAAATTTCTTTCACCGCGATAAGATTGTCACAACAGTTGTCACTACAGATTCCAGAAGCGGACCCACCACTGTATAATAACATACAATAACAAATAATATGAATCCAGTTCATGCAACGCATTTTATTAATTTGATATATGATTATTAATGTATGTAACATACACTCACGATATTAGAATAATGATTGAAGCGTCCTTATTGTCTGATAATAACGCTTCCATTTAGAAGAAAAGGGTTCGAATCCCAATCCAACACTAACGGCTTTTGGCAAGATATAAATCCACATTTGCCACTCTCAACCCAGGTGTAAATGGGTATCTGGCAATTGCTGGGATAATAATAACCGCAGGCCCTTACTGTTACATGTGTAAAATAATGATGATAATTATTGTCATTGTCTATTATTGAATCAAAAGTCACATAAAAAGTAAGCTCCTATAGTCATATAATTAAATCATCATTATGATAAATGATAATCACACATATAAAGTGTTCACCATGACCAGTCGAGGATGTCTTTCTCTTCAAAAGAACCTTACCGTTTTTAAATTTAAAGGTATTACAAAGTTTTGGTATGGGGTCATGAATTTGGTTTAAATTAACATATTGGAAGCATATGCGTTCCTACAATATACATTGATCGTTGTCGCGGTTGAAATCGAGTCTAAAGTTATGAAATTATAAATAATAAACTCTTTATGTTGTATAGCTCCCTCTCAAGGTCAAAATATTAATTTAGCTATGAAACAATGTTTCTTGACTAAAATCGACCGATTACCTATTCCCGTTTGGAAAGTATATATCCCAACTACATATTCTGAGATTTTCATGGTCGCAGCTACCATTGTACGGCCATAGGCGCTATTTGAAATTTATCAAAATTTACCGGGAGCACCGGTAAATTTTTATATTCAATTTTTCTCGAAAACAGAAGTGTTTTAGGGGCTAATTTTTTTAGTGCTTATAGTACATCTACAGGGGCATCCAAATATATCAAAATTGTAAAGATTCACTATCCACCCAATTTTCAAAATTTCCCAAAACTTTGTATTACCTTTAAGCTTTATCTTCAAATTTAGTAAATCAAACCGCAAAATCTGAATACCTATACCATACTACATTATATCGTGGCATGCATGAAGGCATGTACCTCCCACTCGAATGGCTAGAAAGGGGGGGGGGGGAGAGAGAGAGAGAGAGAAGGGAAGGGAGGAAGAGGGGGGGGGGGGTGCAGAGGAGAAAGTGAAAAAAATGATACGACCCCTTCTACAGCCTACCCCTAATCAATTATTACCTTATCACCCCCATTATGCCCGTAACCCATGATGTCTTGACTCCTGTTTATACGACTATACGTCATACTTTATATGTTTGTATATGCATTTTAAGCAAACAGACAGAATGATGTCACAGTGGCGGAAATAAAAACAAGATTTGGTTTATGCCTTTATTAACAGTTCCAGGGTAAAAGTACAAAGTACTAAGTACATGTTTGAAGAGGGTAAGTGCAGACTATATTAATATTTGTAAAATAATAATTTATAAAAGAATTGCAAAGTACTGTGATCGACATGACGTATTCATAGTTAACACAAACGAACAACCCCCCCCCCCCCCACAAAAAAGACACACTGTAATTGACGACTGAATTCCTTGACTCAATAAAAGTGTGTATTAGTATCTTTCATTGTCTTTTTAATCTAGGCTCTGATATGTTTCATCTCACCCCTATATTTTCAGCTTAATACACGTATGAAAAAAATGTTAATGTATAATCCATTTATTCCATTCACATTTTTGGGGGGCGAATATTTAATTTGGTATTTGTATTCTTGGTTATCTTGGTGTTTTTCCGTCGTGTTATTAAGTTAAATATTTAGGGAGCACATTACAACATATCAATATCGCATCCAGCCATCACCATCACAAACGTACGTAGCCTAATATGCTTTTAAAAGGAGAAGAAGAAAAAAGTAAAGATCAATGCAAAAATATGCTTGGAGAAAATGTGTAAGATAAATACTAGGCCTGTACTTTCCCTAGTATTGTATAATGTTATATTTAGGACAGCAAACACTGCTCTATTACGTCAGCAAAGATCACACAATACCGAAGGTCTACCAGCTATTGTGTTTGATTAGTATAGGGCGAGGGTTGATCAACAATCGAACGATGATGACTCATTCTATATTCTACCAGCTAGTACCAGTGCTCTGTTTTCAATGATCAGGGAAGCAAATAAAAGACATGTCCTAGTTTGCTAATTTTGTAAATAATATATATGATGAGTTTACGTGTATGTTTTGCCAGTAGTGGCAGTGGCGTAGCAAGAGGGGGGGGGGGGGGGGGGAGCACATTCCCTTGATCAAAATCGGTGAAAAAATACTTAAAGAGAGGAGGAGAGAGAGGGGGAGGAGAGAGAAGTAGAGAGAGAGAGGGGATAAAGAGAGAGAGAGAAAGAGAGAGATGGAGGAAAGTAAAAGGGTAAAGGGGAAGGTAATGATGATAGGACCCATTTTAGTATCCTCCCCTAATCGATGGCCTTGGTACTTCACAATGTTCACATTTCATTCACATCTAGTAAGACCGCTACCCCCTCCCCGCCCGTGATTATTTTTTCGCTACCCATGGCACCCCTTTTAATAACTATGCCCACTTTATGCCACTGTTTTACAAAAAGCAACTAGAGTGTACCGTACTCACACCCACATCTCACTCCCTTTGTATAGAGACCTATTTTTAAAATTTGTTATTGTCATATATTATTGATCTATGAAATCATAGCATTGCAAGCCCAAAACGAGAGTCCAATAAACGTATTGAAGATTTTATTGGCGAGTTGGAGAGGGAAATTTTCAAGTGATGTTCTGGAGAGAAGTTCAGATAGGTCGAAATTATTGTCCAAAGAACATCAGAAGACAGAAGCTAAACGAAGACTCTCAGGGTCAGGGAAGGAGGGGGCCGGAGGAGGTACGCGTTGTGGTCGAAATGTTTGAAAACCACGTGCACTCCCTAGGGCTGTTGTTTAATACATGGGTTTTAATCCTAAAAAAGCATTTTGTTTTGCACAGGTGTGTGTGTGTGTGTGGGGGGGGGGGGGGGGAGGGGTTAAAGGGGAAGTCCCCCAGTATATTAAGTTGGTTTTAATAAAAGCAACAAATTAGTGAAAGTTTGAGCAATTTCAAATCCAGGAAATTTATGAATTCTTAAAGTTGTCAGCTGTGAAACACAAATTGACAACACTGTGACGTATTTTGCGAGCTCCTCTCCTCTTTTGATCTGTACAGAAAATGTCATAAGCTTTCTTTTTCTTTATTATTGATGACGAAATATATTTGTTTCATGCAGGGGATGTATAACGAAATAGTTGCAATAATTTTATTAAAGGTGAATGTATGACTATTTTTTATTTTATTTTTGGATACAGGGCAAATGGTAGGGGAGCTTGCAAGTTATGTCACAGAGTTGCCAATTTTTGATTGATTGATCGCACCTTCAAAGATTCCTAACTTTCTTATTTTAAAACTAATTTTGCTCATACTTTTACAGACTCATTACTCTCATTTCTGCTTCTATTAAAACCACTTAATTTCAGGGAGGACTTTCCTTTTATTGGTTGCCATTTTGTTTTTTAGCTTAGGTTTAGTGTTAGATATAATGTTTGGACCAAGGTTGAAATTATGAATACAGTTAATGTAGGAAATTGATCATGGAGCAATTGTTGGCTATAGCCCAGTACAAGACCGACAGTATAATACCGACAGCCTAAGAGACCGGCAACCATTGAAACTGATGGCCCAAGAGACCAACAGAACTCAACTTTGTGAGGGTTCACCATCTGGTATAGTCGACTCGGATCTCCAGCAAACATTGTTGAAATACGTGTCAAATTGCAAATCATGATCCCGCACAATAAAGACAGAAATAAAACAACATCCTAATCCAGATTGTGCTTGTTTCCAGTCATCATTTTATTGTGAAATTACGTCTCATAATGTTTGGTACAAATATCATAATATGTTTATGTTTGTATATTCATCATCATCCCAACTCAGCACGGAGCACCTCATAAAAAATGAGCAGTGCTATCCATGCATAAATTGAATGAACAAGAGAGAAATATATACAGCAGAAAATGGGAAGAGAGCCCATGTTGTTTTCCTTATCTTTCCTAGACCAGTGAAATGATGCTTGAAATACTTATATGGAGCATACTTCTCTACGATACACCCAATGAAAATACACACAATCTTATAAAACAACATAGAGGAAGAAAGAGAAAGATGTCGAGAAAGATAGAGAGAAAGAGACAGACTAGACTTTTAAATAGTAGAATTATTTTGATTTTGAGAAGTGTTTGTTTGCATATATTTGAATACACATTTGTATTGATAAGTATAGTACTCAAAACAGTGTATTGATTTATTTGCTCACAGGTATAATTTGCCAACATCAACGTTGATTGTGCATAAGTTGAGTATGTAAGTAATTCCATCCAATTAGAAATTTCATTCCATACAACAGAGTCTTATTTGTATGTCTCTATTCCAAAGTGACAGGGAGACAGACAGAGAGCAAGAGAGAGAGAGAGAGAGAGAGAGAGAGAGAGGCAGAAAAAGAGAGAGAGAGACAGAAAAAGAGAGAGAGAGAGAGAGACAGAAAAAGAGAGAGAGAGAGAGAGAGAGAGAAAGAGAGAGAGAGAGAGAGAAAGGGAGAGAGAGAGAGAGAGAGAGAGAAAGAGAGAACACTTAAACTTTTATACAAGCAAAAAGTTACAAGTACGGACAGCGGACCAATTTAATTCCCATCTTTTGAAAACAATTAATTTTATGTTTGAAGCTTGCTGCTGCTCACACATATTCCCAAAGCTAAAAAAGTGTAGGAATTTAACTTTTTGCAATGAAAATAACACATTCCTAATTACATATCATAATGCAATCATGCCTACAGCCTGAGAAAGAAATCTCTCTACCTTCTTAATAGCAATATAACATTTAAATATTAGATTCTGCTCAAATGCAAACAGTTGAGACACATTTAAAGACAGCATTTACTGTTTGGTTTCAAAGTACAACTTTTCATTAAAGAAATTTTGTAAAAGCAAAGTCCACTCGGCATTTCCTTACACAGCCTAATATAAAATGAATTGTATTAATAAAACTCTCTGTATCAAATGGGGGATTACATGGTGAAGCAATGGTTCAATCATGACTACAAAAGTATTAAGGCCCAAATAATTTCAATAATCCAATGCAATCCAAAAGATTTTTGATATTGCGCCTTTTCCTTGCAGTTACAAAGCGCTGCACACACGCTCCACAATGTTTGGGCCACTTAAAAAAAAAAAAAAAGGGTCAGTGATTTGTAGTAAATCAAATTAAATTTGGGGTTCAATGAATGCACACATACAATCCTGTTTTGAAATATCTGTCAAAATCAGGAGAGAACAAAATTATACTAAGTTTCATGCTGAACTTGTTAAAAGGTAGTTTGATTAGATATTTTCCTTACTGTTTTCCTCCAATGTGCAAATAAAAGCACAATCGTGTATGATCCCTCGGTATCGTTTCAAGAAAGACAAAAGTATGCACAATTAGTCTGTAAGGCAGAAAACATTCTTTCTGAATCGTTTAAATACCTGTATATCTATAATGAACATGTGTGTATACTGCACATGTATTGTATATTTAATATAATACTGTATATGCTATAGTCCTCTTACTAATATTATATTTTCTTTAAATGGATTGAGTATTAGATTTCATACAAAGGGTACAATTTTCTTTAAATATTTTCTGTTTGGATTTAATATACATGCGCTTTATACAAATAAAGTTGGGATAACAATAAAAATTGAATGCAATATGCAGAATATATACCAGACAATACAAGTTCAATAGAGGTATCTTGGTATGAGAAGTATACAAACAACAGGCATGAATTGCAATGCATTCACTAATGTTTGCGAAAAAATACCATTCTTACTTGAATAGCTAGAATAAATACTACAACATTTATTCATATCATACACTTAAAAAGAAGAACATTCTTCTCACATCTTAAAAATCAAATGAAAATATATTCCATTACGTTGACTAGAAATAGGAATATTCATACACCTTTTCTATATTGCACGATCCACCTCAATGTAGCCAAATTATTCATCTACATTTAAGAAGTGAACCCAAAAATAAAAGGTTAAAAAGATTAATAATAATAATAATAATAAGATTCTGGGTATATATATCGCTTAATATATCTATCATGTCTCCAAGTGTTTTACAGATCACTTCTCCCATCAAACTTTTAAGAGATAAAATCTTTGAATAAGATAATTGATTATTTTCTATGGCACAATCGATATAGATATAAATAGTTAATAAAGATTTCGTAATTCAAAGCTCAGGCAAAGATAATTTTGAACCTAGTGGTCATTTCATAAACTTTTCCCCTTAACAAGGGCAGTGTCATCTGGTCATCCTTACACAGGTCTGGCGTATGAATTACCTGCTTTACAAAGTCAAATACTAGTATCCAATCATTTCATACTAAAAATGGCATAGATTTCAATCAAATACGCAGATTCTCAATTGGAATAATTAATACGCACTACATTCATATAACTATCAGCTTGAAGAAGAAGAAAAATAAATCTAACAGATTAAACAGCAACCAATTCTAATAAAATTTGCAAAATTCTGACTTCTGATATATCAATAACAAACTTAATCAAATATATCTGAATATAATTTGATTTAATACCATAACTTTGTTGAAGTACTTCAAATGATAAAACTTCTGAAATGCATAAATGTTTTTTTGTTTATTTACATACCTCAATAAAGCTACCAATAAATATGAAAGGCACTTTGTTAAAAATGTGATCATAGTTAGAGGAGAAAAGAGGCCCAAAAAAGTAAATAACACATTGACATCACCATAGAATAACATATCAAACTAAGAATTTAGAATAAAACAAAATAATATTTGTACACAGGAAGTTAAGACAGAGAATCAGCAGTTCAAATGTTTAGATGTTACATATAGAAATGGAATGCAAAATGTACAAAGAATCAAAGTCCATCACAATCATCATCTTGAATCTTTTTGAAATAGATGCTTCACTAATGAGCTTTAAAGAGGAACTCCTATTGAAGTTTTTTATGAGGTGGCATTTTAAAGTCAGAATTTCTAAAGTTAATTCTACATCATTCAGAGTCATGACTGTGGACAAACAAGCAAAGGATATATGTATATATACTTCAAAGAAAAGGGAAGAAAGTATTAGGGAGAAACAATTCATGAAGGTGGTTAAAAAACCTAAATCAATCCTGAAAGGAACATGCATTACAATGTTGGCAAGGCAAGAGTAAAGACTTGTTCATCATTCTATATAACCATTATTTTATGCCAACAAACAGAAAAAACTTTCAGGAAGAATTTTCTAGCATGCAGAAAAGATCCATCCATACCTTTACATTTCATAACCAATAACAAAATCAACTCGGGGCAAAGTGGCAGAAAATAGTTTATGTTTTGGTTACATAAAACTGCTAGCAGAAATGATGAGTTGAATGCTATATAGGATTATCTTGCAAAGATATTTGGCTATTTGACTGTATTTCATTTATCTGGAGCTCATATTAGCAACATATTCAAAAAGACATTACAATGCACTATGATAAAGCGAAACTTTCTCAAACTCCTTATTTCCTACACCTAGCCTAGCATGCTATTCATATTGCCTATCTATTCCTTGAAACAAGGAAACAAAGTTCATTGAACTAGTACTTTCTATTAAAGATAACACCCCTTATTTTGTATAAATACAAATATACGCAGTAAAAACCACTTTCACCATCGTTAAAGAATGAATTTCTTTGATATTATAGCACCGGAATAAATTGAGACAGAATTAATCTTCTTCTGTCTCAGACCTTCAATCCTTTAACATTTTCAATCTAGACTGGCATCCATGCCCTTTGTTTCACTATCAATGCATTTTCACCATTACCCTCACAGAAAACAGGCAAGTTTTCTCAAAGAAAAGACTGGTACAGCAGTCTATATAGCACTGGGAGTAGAAAACTGCAAAGAGGTTTTTATACAAAGTAAGAAAGGACACTTCAGGCTCTGACAGTCAACGGATAATAGGGGGTCATTTTTGTCTCTCAACTTCATTTGGAACACGTTGTTCAGTACCAGTCACAAATTTCTATTATTTCTCAGCAAGTTCTTATTTTTCAACTCTCTAAAATGACAGCATAACTGGTTGACCAATACAAAGACAAAATTGATTGAAATTGATTTCTAGCATAAATCTTTCATTTACTTTGCCCCTGAACAAACATTTTCATGAATTATTCATTAAAAAAAAAGTAATTCACCATTGTTTTTAATGATTGTAATACTTGTAACTAGAGTGATATCATTCAAGTTATTTTAAAAAATATTGTGGGAAAATATTTTTTCAAAGGGGTTCAAGTGTAAATTTTTTGTAAAAAATATTCTGTGATAAAAATTATTTTATAAAATCTTGCAATTCTCTAGGGCTCTTGATCTATGTTAATATGTGAATGACCATTATATTTGATTTCAATATTATATAAGAAGCATGTCTCTATGAAGGATTATTAAAGCCTTTATTCAATCTGTAACACAACATTTGTTCTCCTTTTCCATCTTAAATGACTTGCAAGGAAGTTAATGTTATCAAATTGTTGATGGACTCACTTAGAATGCTCCACCTTATTGCAATAATATTAATATATAAGAGAGGTCAAGTTAACGTATGTATTCTAAATATATTTAAATAATTAGCATGCATTTCTCTTATAACTAATCTATATAAATTATGCTGCATGATATATCCATTATAAAAAATACACAAGTTTCATGATGTTTGCCAAAGAAACCAAAAAATCAAATAAACCAAACTAAATTCTAATGAGCTTAATGGGCCAAATTTCAGATACGGTAGACAAATCTTGACCAATAGATGAATACGGGGTCTTTGTTCAAGCAGAAAAGTTTTTCTTTGATTTTGACTGGCCGATCACAGCAGGGGATGAATTCGACCTTTGACACAGGAGTGAAGCCAACCCATCAGAAGCAGAATATGATGTCATGTGATCAACAGGTTGAAGGGACGAAGCTATAAAAAAACATTACATATCTTCCGAAGAGTTGCTCCTTTAATCGGTTAAAGTTTTGTGCTCCTAATGTTCTATTGAAAAATAAGTCTTGAGGATATGTCTAGTAGTTGCTCATCCAACGTTCAAACATTTCATCAGCTGAACTGTAGAGGGCACCAGCACTGATCATAATATCGTGTCAAACACATGCATGGACTTCTTGATGTTATCATCCTGGAAGGATAGAAAGGAATAAAGAAAAACAAAACAAACGATGTTAGAGGATGGACTCAGTTGGTTGGAACATCTTACTCATGAGACCAGATTTTAACACATTATTTCTTTCATTATAGTTGCCTTGCACAAACTGAAAAATTGTCTGATGGTTGCCTAGTATACCAGCAAATTCTACTTGCAGCGTGGAATGAATCTACAAAGGTTATTATCATATGTATACAAGATTTTTGTGCTAGCCAGTGTTTAAGGGAAGCAATATCCATCATACTGAATAGAATTGTTAAACAGCATTCACTTTCATGCATTATGAATAGGTCTCGTTACCCTACAGTCTTTAAAGGAGTTGATTACCGGTACTTCATAAATGATTATAAAGTGATCCAAAATTTACTCCAGGGGGGTATTTCACAGAGACTAAGATCAACTTTAAGTTGGACTTAACTATGGCAGGCCGTTCATGCCACTGTTTGCTCTCATTATTTACTGGCATTGGTCTCTCAAGGGACGTACAAATCATGGTCATAAATCTACAGAATTTACATTTTTTATAATTCATTATTGAAGGAAAAAATATTATCTAACGATCACAATGGTGAGGCATGAACGGCTTGCCATACTTAAGTCCAACTGAAAGTCAATCTTAGTCTTTGTGAAAGACCCCATGTTTCATTTCTTCAAAGGCTTGTCACTGGGTCTTTGAGGTGAAAGGTTTCTTCCTGAGTTAAAGTTGGGAATGCGGTTTAAGTATAAAAATGATTTTGTATAAATCATGAAACTGGTTGCCATGGTAACTTCATACTCACTCTTTTACATGAATCAATGAACTCATCCATGGATACCACACCATCTCTGTTCAGATCCATTTTCTGTAGGAACATGGGAGAGAATGAAAGCAATTAAGGGATTGGATATCTTTACCTCAGATTCTAAACAAAATTTCATGCTGAAATCATAATTATAAACTTTCAGGTCAGTCAGGAATCCCATGACCTTTACAAGCCGATAATCAAACAGGCTATCAGCTTGTCTGATTATCAAGTTATTTAGGATTGGAAATCGAAATTTTAAAAATATTTTTCTGAACGTTTTTTATAACACTACAGTCAAAAGGGGAAAAATGAGTATGGTAAATCTGGTCACTCAAAGATGAATGACCAGGATGCCTTTTATAGGGTATGTTACTTTTAGCAGAAAATCCTTAATATCGGGCGCTTTATTTTGAAGATTCTTTTTGATGATTTTCAACATCTATTCTTATCATTTAAGAGATTTTGAAGTCATTTTCTAAACCATTACATTCAACATTAAGTAATAAAATACTTTGCACCGATGGGTAACTGAATTCTTGGTATTATCTTGAGATCAATAATGGTCTGTAAAGGAAGAACAAACCTGGAAGACTCTTTCGACGTGTTCTACCGGTGAGATATCTTCAACCGTTGGCTCCGAGTATTTGCCCATCATGTCGTATATGGCTTGTACTATATTTAACATTTCCTGAAAGAAACAAGAGTGGAAATTTGGTTAAATTTATTCTTGGTTAAACGACAACATGAAATTCTATCATCTCTCAAAAGCTATTTGGATGAATAGAACCAATGGAAAAAAATCATATGAAAACTGATTTGTTTTGGGGGGCATTTCCTCCAATAACATGGGCGAAAACAATTCATTTGAAAATGCCCCAAATTTAGGGTTGCTGAAAAGCCATCCCCAAAGGATGCATATATTTGATGCAGACATCTGGACATATGTCATCAATTTCCTTCAACATTAACTTATTGTTGCAAAAATTAGTTATTGAGTCAACTCCATAATCAGGCAAGTATACATTAAAACTGTAACATTACACTGTCATAAAAAGAGACCAAACTCAAACAAATGAACCGAGCTATTTGAAAATATTCAAATGACAAATTAGTTTAGTTTTGTTTCTTGTATATATATGTGCTCCCCTCTTATTTTTGTTCATTGTATATTATATACCGGTACATGTAATATGTCAGTTTATAATGATATGTTCACCTCTCATTATTGTTCATTGCTTATATCTACATGTAAATATATTACATGGACCTCTGCTCTTGCAGCCGAGTCTGGAATAAAGTCTTGATTTGAATTGAATTACATGTATTGTATGCACCATTTTCATTGCTAGTGAATTATGCTGGCTTTCTAAAAGGGTCTACTGCCCTCTTGTGTTCCTATACTACCCAGAGAAGACACACACAAGACTTGTTTATACTTTTAGTGAGACAAGGAGTCCCCCACTACCATACAATAACAAAATACTAGAATACAGTTATCTTCTTACAGACTTTGTTGTTGTCAAGGACTAAAGGTCTTCTCTTGCCATATGACTACTATTTTGAAGAAACAAATACATCAGCAACATTATTTGAAACTGTTGCAAGTGAATACAGATGGGAAAGTAACACAAACTAGTTTTGTCCAACCCTCACCTAAAGATAAACACTCTCCATCTCTCTCTCTCTTTTCCTACATCCCACTTCACCTCTCTACCATTTCACATCCTTCTAGTGGCCTGTCTGTAAACTAATGTCATCAAGCCGGCAGCTTCTCTACAGCTATAATAATGTTGTTTGTAACTCCACACCTTACAACCAATCTCCAAGCGGATTTATATGCATGTAGGACACCGTTCCCCTAATGGCTCTAGATCATGTCAACGGCACGCTTTGTGCCAGAGATCCTTTCTGTCACATTAAACTTGACGAACTAATGAAAAGAGCTAATAAGGTGCTTGAAAGTGGAACATATTGGGCCCTTCGATTGGGCCTCGGCTTTGGAGCGAGATAACCTTGTTTTTGTCTGAGCAATAACAAGAGGCTTGAGTTTGTAAGAGGGAGTATGGAGAGTAAAATTGAGAGAGAAAAGATGGGGGTAGTGATTGCTGTAGAAGAGAGGAGCTAAGAATATTACTTTTTATATATGTTAATCATACTGAAAATCAATCATCCAACTTCCTTTTGTCATCATTTGTGACAAGTGAACACAATGTGGAAGTCAGATTCTGGAGTTACAGTTTGTATATCCTTATATTTCATTAAATACAATGCAACTCAAAAGATTTTAGGATGAAAATTGGCTTATAAGTGTATCATTTAAAAAAATCATTACGAAAAAAAAAAAATCATCAAACAATTAAAATTGTCTTTTTAAAAATGTTTAAATCTATCATGGCTATTTGAAGCATCTACCATACTCTGAAATAAAAAATAGCAAAATGAAAGAGTATGAACTTGTGACACCAATTACCTCTTAAAAATATGTGTAAAGGACACAGGCTGTCATTGTAAAAGGGTTCTTAGGAACCTTGATATAATTTATGGGTTTGTCTAAATTGGAATGAAATTGAACCGAAACAGGGTCACACTGTCACTCAATGGATCACTGTAAACTATGGGCCATATACATGTAGCCACTTTCTATCTGTCACAATGTCGCGAGCATTCTCAAGTGTTTGAAAGTGCGCTAGCAAGAAAAGATGGCTTGTAAAAGGATTTATAAATAGTCCTGCTTGATAGCACAAAGGGGGTCCAAACGAGCTGCCATTGGATGACCCAGTTTAAAAACGACACCCCCTGCTAACAAGCGATTATCTGTGATGGCCAGACCTGTTTGCAACCTGTCCCAGGGGGGTCTTTCACAAAGACTAAGATCGACTTTAAGTGGACTTAACTATGGCAGGCCGTTTATGCCTCTATTTTCTCTCATCATTTTACTGGCATTGGTTTTTCAAGGGACATACCAATCGTGGTAACAAATATACAGAATTTACATTTTTTGATAGACCATAGGTGAGAACAACTAGTGGCATGAATGGCCTGCCATAGTTAAGTCCAACTTAAAGTCGATCTTAGACCCCGTTTACAGTGAGAAAATTGCGGGGCCGGGTCAGGCCGTGGCAGCAATTTTGTGCATTTACAGTGCTAGGCCAGGCCGCGACCTTTCAATTTTGTGCGTTTACAGTGCTAGGCCAGGCCGCGGCCTGGCCCGGAACCTTTCAATATTTTGTCAGAGTGGCGCTCTGCATGTAAACAAAGGATTATTTGGGGGGCGCGCCAGGGGTCACAGTGCAGATCCGGTCGCGCGATTTGCAGTGAATCTTTTCCCCAATTTCCTATACACGGCCAACTTTCACTTCCGGGGTAACAGGGCCAGGCCGCGGCCGAGACTACCTCCAGAGTAGGGCCAAATGCGCGGCCAGTTTGGCCTCGCATTTGGCCTTTTGCGCGTTTACAGTGCGAGGCCAGGCCGCGGCCCGGCCGTTTGCTCACTGTAACAGGGGTCTTTAATCTTTGTGAAACACCCACAGGACATGAATGCTAACTTGGTTTGCAGCTAAATGTCACATAATGAGAAACGAGCAGGGGTGAATTATCAGAAGGGCAACACTTTGTGACATAAGATGAATGCCCGCCCTTCTGCCTCTCAACACATGTAATATCAATTGACAATTACATCAAGCACATATATGAAGCAGTGGGTGGATGGATACTGAGAATCTCCACTGGTTACCATATCTTGATTTTAAATCAGCTCCATTGGCAAACTGCATATATATCTTTCAGGATAAATACCTAAAGAAATTTCTAGCTGCATTGCCCTCATTATCAGGATATTATAGGGAAGCACACAGGGGGCACTAGTTTTGGGGTCCATATGTCAGCTTTTAGAAAAAACAGAATCACAAGTTATCAAGATCGCTGTGAAATCGTGCTCCTCAGCAAACTAAATGTTCTATCAATTGTGTTCACTGTATATAGGCTGGTGGCCTTTCATGACAGGTTCGACAACATATATTTCTTCCTAAAGCTGGGAGATGATATAAGTCCCCCACTTCACAGGCAATTGACCATTATAGAGGTGGCAATTAAAGATAGGTTTGACTGCACCCCCCTCCCATTGATATACAAGTAAAAGGAGAGTATAATTGGTAATGTGAATTCTTCAAAATATTTATCATACTCACAAGCGGCTCCCCCTACAAAGCCTGTAAATTATATCCACCCTCACCCATCTCTCAAATAATTCACAAAGTTCAGAGCAATAAATAAGACACCGAACCCTAACAAGATCCCATGTTTATTCTTCTTGTTTAGGACAGACTATGACACTGGATAGCTCTCTCATTCTTTCCTGTTTTGCAAAGACATAAACTAAAAAACTCAGTTGCATCACCTTTAAGTTAAACAAAAAATGAAATAGGGAGCAAAACAGTGGAAGGAGTAATTGGGTTTGCCGACGCCTGGGATGTAAGGGAAGAATTTAAACCAATATATTGACATTTATGAAATTGATTTATAATGAAAGGAGATATCATACTTTTTACAGAGGAATGAACGCTTTCAAACCAAGTGCTGTAAAAAAGTCCCAATGGAGATACATGCAATGATACACAACAGATACTAAACAGATTGATATTTGGAGATGGGCAGGGGAGATTGAAACTTTTATTCTAGTGAGGGTTCGAGAGAGAGAGAGAGAGAGAGAGAGAGAAAGGGGGGAGGGGGATAATGTGCCCCTAACCCAGTCAAAATATGCCTACACTATACTGAAATACAATCATGTACCCCCTCTCTAACAATTGAGTTTCAGACCCTTCTCTTTTTTGTTTAGCCTGTTAGAAATTTGAACATGAATCTAATACCTCCCCTCTTCTATAGCAAAAAATCTACCTGTAGCTAATACAAAGAATTGAGCCACCCTCCATCAAATTTGAGACCTTTTGCTTTTGTTCTTGTCAAATATTTTGGAAACATGCATACCTGTACCTATTATACAAAGCCTTTCTCAATTATTTATGTACAAAACAACCTTCACAGATGCGAAGCATGTGAATATTTCATTATCAACTACTACACCAAGACTGACTGGAATGATATAATCTATCTTTAAATCCCTGAACTGTGATGAACAAAATATGAGGGGGAAGACTAATGTGAGATAAATATCCTCAGCTGGGAAAAGGAACAGAACGACATGGATGTCTTTTTAATTCTTCATCTCATTAGTGTCATCATTATTCCATCACGCCTCCTCTCTGATTTTCTAATTACAGTCCAACCCATCGTCACCTGCCCTATCGACGAGATAACAGAGTTTGTTGATCAGTATCCGTGAGCGATGTCATCCCAACCTTCGACATCCAGCCAATCTTTCTTTTCTCTTTACTTGTTTAGGTAATCTTGAGTTCTCTTACCACATATTCAAATGAAATTATTGATCACTGACAGCCAACAGAGGAGAAAGAAGAAGAAGAAGAAGGAGAAGAAGAGGAAGAAGAAGAAGAAGAAGAAGAAGAAGAAGAAGAAGAAGAAGAAGAAGAAGAAGAAGAAGGAGAAGAAGAGGAAGAAGAAGAAGAAGAAGAAGAAGGAGAAGAAGAAGAAGAAGAAGAAGAAGAAGAAGAAGAAGAAGAAGAAGAGGAAGAAGAAGAAGAAGAAGAAGAAGAAGGAGAGGAAGAGGAAGAAGAAGAAGAAGAAGAAGAAGAAGAAGAAGAAGAAGAAGAAGAAGAAGAAGAAGAAGAAGAAGAGGAAGAAGAAGAAGAAGAAGAAGAAGAAGAAGAAGAAGAAGAAGAAGGAGAAGAAGAGGAAGAAGAAGAAGAAGAAGAAGAAGAAAGAAGAAGAAGAAGAAGAAGAGGAAGAAGAAGAAGAAGAAGAAGAAGAAGAAGAAGAAGAAGAAGAAGAAGAAGAAGGAGAAAGAGTGGTGGGAGGAGGAAGGAGGGAGAGGAGGAAGGAGGGAGAGGAGGAAGGAGGGAGAGGAGGAGGAGGGAGAGGAGGAGAAGAAGAAAAAGAAGATTAAAAAAAGGTGGAAAAACCTACTACACATCAAAGACTGTAAATACATTGATATAATATTTGCTTAACAATTTTGATACAAGATAAGAGCAAAGGAAATTCAGCTCGTAGTCCCAATCCATCTACATTTCATCTCAGAAAAGCTGTGCTTTTTGATGAATGTAATTTTCAGCAAGTTTAAATTTGTATATATATGTTACTCATCAACTAATCATATATATATGTTACCAATCAACAATTTAAAATGAATTCAAGGCAATTTATTTTGTAATGCTACTACATTCTAGATAAGCTTTGAATAATTTAATATTTCATTAAATAATAATTAATAATTATTAATAATTAATTAATAATCATTTAATAATTCATTCAAGCTCCTAGCTTAGATAATGTGATCTATACTGGCATCAAAAGATATAATTGGGAGGCAGTGTGACCCAGTTTGTGTTAGCGCTTAAATCCTATTGACAGTGGGCATTTAAATGATATAATTGGGAGACAATTATTCTTCATAGGAAATGCAGATGAACTTCATTTTCAAGTTCTATTCATTTATACATCACAACAACAAAAATCGGGAGAAGAGTTGATTGATTGTAAATCCAACTTACAATGTTCCTAGAATTGTTATTGCATTATGGAAATGAATTTCCAAAGGGCTTATTGGTTCCTCTGTAAATGGCAATTTTGCTGATGAAACATCATTCATCCAATGAAATAAAATTAATCCAATGGATTAACATGCATAAAAGGCTATGATATTGATTGTGTATGTTAAAGTTATTTAGAGTATGTGGCATTTCTTTACCTGCTTCTCTATGCCTTTCCCTCTCATCTCTCCTCTATTTCTCCTTATCAATCTCATTTCTCCTTTATTCTCTTTCTTCCTCCGTGCCTCATTCGATCTCCTCTCATTTTAAAAGCTTTCTTATCCATCGTTCTCAACTTTGTATGAAAAGTATAATTATTTGAAGGATGGACATGTATGCTCATTTTTGTAGAAACTATTGTCTATGGGAACCAGGTGGTCCGTATATTAAGCCTATATAGAACTTGAGAGATATACCTCCAGTCTAGAATTTTCTATATCATCCCCTTCTGTGGCCGTTGGTTGCAAACCCCACTCAATATTAAAATGGAGTGTTGAATGTGATTAGACTAAGAATGTCTATGTTTTTGCTTCTGAATCATTAATAGGTCACTTCATTCTGGAAATTTTATCTATGGAAGAAATTTGTTGCTTAATCTAACAACAATGCGCCACATTATTATAAGTCAAAGTTTGCCACCTATAACAATTGTCCTAAATATTGGTCGCACAGAAGGGTTAATAAGGTAGCTTTGCAAAATGTAGTGGTACAAAAAGTCGTGTCCAGATAACAAAGTGCATAATTGTGGAAAATCTTCAATTATATGGCACATAAGCAGAGCCATATGATTACGACATGGAGCTGGTAACATTCCTTTATAACCTTGATTAGCCTGAAGAATATTGGAAAAAAACTGTCAATTCAAATATGTCAAATGACAACTTATAATACACTGATCTCACCGACAGCTATGCCTTTTCCATTCCGAACATGTCTATCATACCACTGCAGTTTACTAAGCTACCTCAATAAAATTTGAAAAAGATGTGCTTACCTCTCTCGTAATGTAGCCATCTCTGTTGATATCGTATAGGTTGAATGCCCAGTTTAGTTTTTCTTGCAGTGACCCTCTTGCCAGTATTGACAAGCCTTGTACAAACTCCTGCAAGGGGGAAAAGATTAGTCCAAGGTAGAGAGACGCAATGCTAGAAAATAGATTATCTCAATCAATCAAGCAATGATGCAATTAAAAGCAAAGCCACAGTGATTCTAGAAAGATTGAGATGTCTGTTGAGAGCCAGAAGGGCATATCAAGGGGTCAGTGAAACAAAGACGTAACTCCATTTTGGCCACTTTGAGAAAAAGTGGTTTATGTGTCACTGAGCACTTGGGCCTTAAGGAGTTGGGTCTCACTAGCCAATGACTTTAATGGGGTGTTGGATGGAGTATAGTCTTTGAGTTTCCTGGAAAGCCCACATTTTTCTGAACATTTTGATATCAAATACTCATTTTGGCAAGATATGGAGTTACGTCTTTGTGTCACTGAACCCTCAAGATATAGTCTCTGTTTCGAGTTGATATGAGTGATATGAGTTAACATCCTTCTGGCTGCCAGCAGACTGATAAAGTTTGTCAACAAAGAGAAGGGTCTTGATTCAAAGTAAGTTGATAGGAGTTAATGCCTTTTGGTTCTCAACAGAAGAAATGGTCCGTTTCTGTTGAGAGTCAGGAAGGCAATGGGTCTGTGTCGGATGATAGGAGTTAATGCACTTCTAGCTCTCAGTAGACTACATTCTAGAGGTTGTGATGAGGGTTTGAATGCAAGCAAAGGAACTAATGGGATGCCATTCAAGGTTCTTTTAAACATGAGGTGCAATGGTGAACAGCAAGAAGAAAAAAAATATTCGCAAAATGATATGACAGGCCTACACTACTCTTCATATTGTTGTACCTTATAACAAACAGATTATGGAGTACAAAAATGGGCCGTTGTGGCTCACAACAATGTATTTGTTTACCCCCACAGCATTTACCCATGCTCTTTACCTATATGTTAAGTTTTGCAACTGTTTTTTTTAAGGCAGTTTTCCCACATCATGTCTAAACGGGGAATTATAGAAATCATATTATTCCAACTTTTTCAACACTCTTCCTACCACCCAAATCCTACTGGAAAGCTAACTAAATCCTAGATTTAAGTTCATGATTCATAGTAAATTTTAACAAAGCAATTTGGACAGAGGACTAAGTTCTTGCTTTGGTGAATTTAAATAGACAACCTTTGACCAAGCCTTTGGTTTCAACTGCGATAGCAGAATATAGGCCTGTGCTTTGCACTTTCAGTTTTAGGGGGGCAAAATGCAATTACATAGATGCTTCTCCAAATAATTTCACTTATAGCAGGGTTTATAACCGTTCTGAAATAGAGACAAGATGAATATATTGGCCCCATGCCTTGCATCTAGGTATTCTTTTTTTCTGAATTTGATTGACAAATCTCCCCAAATTACTGTTAATGTTGGTTAAGGGAGTAATTGTACCATATGGATATTACAGCAATATGTGGATATCATCCCCTTTCTGTTGCAGATACAATACTATCATGAAGAAAAAATGAATCAAGCATTTAAATTAAAACTTTTCCTCCACAACTCTTGCAAGGCATGATGGGAAGGGAGCAAGCAAGAATGAAAATCAATTAAACACTGTAAGAATTATAATGTCAATATCACAGTTACAGTTTGAATTCTGCAAGAAATCATTCATGAAATTAATATTAATTGAAAATGATATTGCGGCAAAAATCTGATGAATAACAACCCGTTTTTTATGAAAATTCAGAACATTGCCTCGGCCTCCATGCATAATGGGTGTCAGGGAATGTGTTCTCATTAAACATTTCCAAATTCCACTTATATACCACGGAAATGTGTATTTTTAATCATAGATGCCACCATATGGAAAGTGTAGAGGTGGCATTAACACAGATTGATGTGATCCTTATAATGGGTTTGATTCTATGTATCAACTGCTGAGAACCAAAAGGACTTGTATCCTTTAACACTTTCACAAATAGTTAACACCCTTCTGGCTTTCAGCAGACTAAAAGAGAAATGGTGCTCTAGTTAGTCCAACTATCTAACCATGAATTAAAATTTAAAAAAATCTTTTGTCCAAAATATGAATCGCATTTTTAAATTAAACTTCACAGAAAACCTGTTGATTGGAAACATCAATGATATACAGTGCGTTTTATATCACCTGCACAGTTGCAAGTTGATGTATACATTGGCTACTCTCCTCACCAATATGATTTCGCTTCAAGATTTTCTATTCTGCACCCCGGTGCTTCATTTCCCAATCAAATGCGCTTTATAGACGGAAATACTTGATTCATGGCATGTCGATAAAAACACTACAAAAGTCTTGGCTGGCGGTGCCTCCCCTTTATATCTGAATTTCAAGTGCTCGGGTTATCCATCATTGTAAAGAAACATGCCCACACAATCAGTTCTAACATGTTTGTCGGGTTATTGCATCTTATGCTCCTATCGCATGTTTGACATCTAAGGAAGAAAACAAGAGAGGGCTGGGGTCTTTGCCTTCTGAGTTTTCTTGGAGATAGAACAGGATTGAACAAACAACATGCGGGCGGGCGTGGGATCCTTTCCAATTTCTAGCGATCAAATATAGACAGAAAAGAGTTCTTTTTTGGATGATTGATGCGTTCAAGGGATGTTGATGTCAAATGATGAAATGCAACCCACTTTTCTTCACAGGTCACTATCCCTCTCCCGCAAATTTGTTTGCTCTGACCAAATAATGTGTTTCTTTGACGATTATTGAATTCATGTCACAGATTTTCAGAGAATTCTACTGTCTTACTACGTTTTGAACAGGAAAACAATTTTATTCAAGACAAATTCTAACATGATCACTTCAAAGAAAAGATGGTGCAGGGAATACTAATCAATACATTAACATATCTCTGTTGAGAGCCAGAAGGGTGTTTACTCTATGGAAGGATTCTTAAAGGCCTTTCTGGCTCTCAACAGACACTATCGCACTACTATTTCTAAAGGACAGGGTACATGAGCTTGCCTACCTATGCAACATGACAATAACCTAACAATTAATAGACATCTTTTATTTAGAAAAATTAGCGATTACCATTGTTGAAAAGTATCAACTACTATTACAGAACTTAGATTTAGAGAAACACTGCATATATATACTTCAAGAAATCATTTTAACATGACATACTGAAAGCAGAAAATTGCTTTTTTCAAGCTTCGTTCAAACATGATGCGGTAAACCATCTAGAAAGTAATGCCACAGGCAAAAACAAGATGATATGAGCATACAGCACTTCACATTGCTAAATCTTATAACAAAGAGATGAATTATTACACTTAAAGGCCGTAGTAGCACTGTTCTATTTACTTGAAAATGGTTTTATCTTTCACTCCACATTTTCTAAAAGATGGTTTACCGGCTTATGTATGAACAAGGCTGAAGATGCAAGTTAGTGCGATAGTTCAAGCAGAGAGTTTGATAGATGGGGCAAGCAGAAAGGAAAGTGCATAGAACTAAGAAGTGCACATAGGAATAGAGTGTTTTTACACAGCTAGGATGGACCTAGTATGCTGTTTAAGAGAATCTGTTTAATCAAAGAACCATGATCTGCAATCATCAGACAACGCTGTATACCTGGACTTTCCTTTCTTGTAACAGAGGTTAACTTCCTCATGGAACTTAGGACATTAATGTTGGAACGCTTATCGAAACCACTAACATTTTGATCATTTTTATACACCTCAGATGCTCACCAAAAAACATTTGCTGTGGATTTTCATCAACTGAATGAATGTAGAATACAAATATAAAGGAATTTCTATTTCAGTATTGCAAAAAAGAAAATTAAATCCTCGTTTTCTGCACCCCTCCAATAGTCACGGAGACGATATAACATGTGGACCCGATCGGCTTGCCTACACATAGCTCTAGTGATGAGCCGTGCTTAATTAATGCAAAGTCACTGTGAACATACATATTCCACATAGGATGATGTCATCAAGTAGATAGCTAGTTTTTAGGTTGACAACTTCTGATTTTCAAAGCTTTAGATTTCAGAGAGCTGTTACTCCTCATAAAAATAGCATATAATTGATATCATTGTAATCTATGGCTTAAAAGCTTTCCGTTGATATATAATAATAATAATAATAATAATAGTGGGTTCTTGTATAGCGCTCATGTCTGTCAGACTTGACACTTCTGGCGCTCCCGATTATTACCCTGGCTTTAGCACGGCTGCCATTACGGCGCTCTAGCATTTCAAGGAATTAATTCCTGCCAGGTACTCATTTACATCACTTATTCATCTATTTCATTGTTCACTTCTGACAGGGTCTTTAATAGAACTGAATGGTCCTAAACTAAAGCCTAAGAGAATTTAGAAGTCAATGGATTAATGCCTTTCTTCCTTTATTGAAAAAGATCAGCTATCTATATGTTGATATACCCCCATCCCAAGATCTAAAGTAGATGTGAACGTTGTAACAGGCTGACTTAGCCCTCTGTGTTCAGCAATTTGTATTATGAAATAGGGCCCTGTCTTAAAAATAGTTGCAATTGATTAAAATTGATCGCAACCTAAAATTAGTTGTAACTGTGAACTTAAGAGATAGGAGTTACGATTAATTTAAAGTTGCGATTGATTGGAATCACTCGTAATTCTTTATAATACAGGGCCCTGAACTGCCTATAAATGTAATAATGGTGATGTCATCCTTTCGTCCATGTTATCACTTCCTCACACGTTCAGTTTATTATTGAAAAAAGACAAGCCAAGCAAACAAGAGGAGAGTTCATTTGTCTTCATTCCGAGCGGTCTGGGATCACTGCAATAGTCATTAGCTGTTTATTTTTGAAGTAGGTAAAGGGCATCACAACGAAGCTCAACACAAGAAATGAATTTTGAAATCTAAAACTTTCTTGAGAGTTATGTAGAGGAGGGGATGGCATGCCAGGGAATGGAAAGCAGGGATTTGGCGGGCGCACAAACTGTCCGAACTTACCTCGAAGGAAAGCTCACCATTACGATCGAGATCGAAGGATTTGAAGACGTAATGAGCATAGTGGTCCGATCCTGGGTTATGTGTAACAGTGTGGGAGAGAGAAAGGGAGAGGGAGATAAAATACGGAAGAGAACTCAACAAACTTACCTCAAAGGTTAGTGAACCATTATGGTCCGTATCAAAGGAATTGAAGACATAATGGGCATAGTGGCTCGAATCTAGAAAAGAAAAAAGCAGAATAACAAACTTTGTTATCTCATCTTAGGGACAATAATAATTCTACGACAACCACTCGGGACACCTACCCCTTGACAATTACCACATGACCATCTGAAATCTGGACAATTATCAGATTCATGACATATTCTTGATGGTCAGAAACACCAGTGTCAGGTGGGAATTTTTCCAAGGGGTAGATATCAGGTAGTAATTGTCCTAGTTGGAAAACCTATTCCCACAAGAACCAAGTGGTCTCTACATTCAAGTCTAAAGGGGATTAAGAGAATTTGTTTTTAAATAAGTTGACATATTGAGATTAGTTTCAGTCTAGGGATCTCGATTTGATCAGTCACCCACAAATAGTTTGTGCTGTATGTTAGTAGTAGCATGTAGTAATACTCTATATTCAAAACATGAGCTTCAAATAATGCTTCAGAAAACAGATTAAGCAAGTTTAAATACACTCACAATTAACTAAAAGCGTCTTGTGAGTAGATTTGTTGAAGCATCTGTACTTACTCTCAAAAGAGGTCTAGCACGGAACCTAAGTCTGATTGGGTTCTGTGGGCGGATCTTTATGTCATTCTTTTATCTTCTTCAGGCTCCTTATCCATTAGCCCATCGAAATGGAGTATTTCTTTGAGGTTGATTTTATATTTTTTATAAAATCAATTTTATATTCTAGCTTTACCCAAATTAGTTTATTAGTTGATCCGTATCACTGTTGCAAATGCAATGGGGTAGTTGCCCAATAGGAATAGCTGTTAAGGTGTTAATTGTCCTAGGTAGGTTATAGTCAAGTGGGTAGGTGTCTTTGCTATCCTTCGGGAGCCACATTCAAAAGTATGGTAATTGCTCTGGGTTATTAGTTGTCCTAGGAGGATTATTAGCCCCAAAAGGGGCAGGAATTGGTTGTTCTTGGAGAACTATTACATGAAAAGGCGGGGGCGCAGTTGTCATAGGTGTGTGAATATCCACCCACAAGTAGTTGTTCAAGGAGTTGACACCAGATTAAAAGAAAAACAATGTCCTTTCCATGTTATGATATCCCTTTATTACTAAAAGTACCTTGTCCCAAAGGTATTTTCGAATTCTTTTGAGTTACCCCAACTCCAAATAATGAATCTAGTAACCAAATATCCAAATTAAGAAAGTTGACATTTAGAAGGGAAAACAAAATCAAATATACTCTCATACCTGTCTGTCTATAAAGCCATCCTAGGGAAACAGACAAAAAGTTCTTTGTTGTCGGAATGCTTTCAAGACAGTTTCTTCAATATATATATCTTCCTTGAGGGAGATAATATAAGCAATCACAATGAACCATTATGGATCGACAGGTGGCATTAATAGCATGTTAGCCGATGAGACAAGGTTTGACAATATCTTGTATATCCTTCTTTTTTTCAAACACATCAGCAATATGACTGGTACTTACTTCCGATTTTCTTATCCACCAATAAAAATGAATAAACCCATCATGTCAATATTTTTTCTTTCAAATAAAAGTAATCTTCAATAACCATCATTAATGACACATCTGGCAAATCATTAGTAACTATTGCAGGAGTAATCATGGACATGGTCGGCAGAAAGAGAGGGAAGAGATACAATAACAGGCCGGCACTTTTGAAGTCAGGAGAATTGCCTTCTACACGCATCGCCGGTCCAATTAAAGTATTCCTCTAGTTACGAGTATCTCCAAATGCCAATCTAGTTAGATTCACACCTGCATGAACAACATTAATGTGACAAGGCTTTTTAGATTCTCTTCTTCTTTAATCATTATAAAATAACGGAGAGTCGGAAAGAAGAAAAATGCCAGCTGGAGCTGCGTTTCTTCACTTTTGAGATTATTTATTTTTTCCTATAAATAGATCTATCCTCCCTAGAAGTACCGATGATGCCATCTGTCACCAAGCTTGAAGTGCATTAACTTTACGTCAAAATGATCCAGGTTTACACCCTTCTGGCCACTAGGAAACAACATTCTTGCTATTTTAAAATCATGAATAACAAATGTATACTCGGTGTAAGATTACAAATGAAAGAAGAAAAGTGCAAGGTAAAATATCTGGCAGATATTGAATAAATAAATATTTGTATACCTTCACTCCTCTTCCAAAGTAGTGACAATAAAGAGTTTTGAAAGAGTTTCCAATTAGGATATTTTAAATCTGCAATTCAGGCACTATTTCCTTAAAATCTTATATGTATCCTCATTCTCATATGAATATTATTGATTTTAACTTGATAGGATCAGATTGTTCCTTTAAAATGCAAAACAAACTTCAATTTACTCAAATAAAATGGGTGTATATTATTGGATTCTCTCTGTTATGGAGGCATGACCATGAACCATACATACATTTTATTTAAAGTTTACTTCTTCAAGAATTCTTTCAATGTGACATTGTTCCTGTTATATTCTTTCCAACAGGAATAAAAGAACAAGAAGGCTCACAAAGTGTTTTTTTACGTTCACCAGGACTCGACCTCCTCGTCATCCATTTGGAATAATTCATCTTGTGTTTGAGGCGATGTTTGTATCAAGACGTCATTCAGGATGAAGACCAATGTTGTGATAGAAATCTCATCGATTCCTCCACTTACCCATAATGCATCAGCTCCTTCAGAGGAAGGGGGCCAGGGAGATGTTGATGAGAAAACAGATAAAGCCATCTCAACAGTACTTTTCTTTTTGTTAGAAAGGTTAACGTTAGATGAACAAGGCGGAAAGGATGTGATTGAAGATGAAGATGTTGTCTTTCAAGAAATCTTGTTTGGCTATCGGCCAAAGGAACTAGTTAAATTGAAGCAGGTAGATTCTGACTGTATGACAATTAAACAAGCAAAGTACTCTAGGGGATATATTCTGCGTATTTATAGTGTAGTTCGAATTTTCCAGGTCTTTACAGTATCTTAAAATCTAATTTCAAAGGCTTTGTGTGGAATATCGACAAAAGTCCTCATTTTCACTATCTTTTGTATTATATTTTCAGCAGACTTAAGAGTATCTTCTTAGAACTATAATACAAATGTTTGCTTTATAAAGAATCACATCTCCAAGGATTTGTATGGAATATTGTCAAAACATCCTTATTGACATAATCCCCTTCATATCATTTTCAGCATTCAGCAGACTTTATAAAATATTTTTTTTCAATAAAGAATCTAATTAAAAGGGATTTAAAAAAGATATATCCACATATCCTTTTATTATCTTTCATATTTTCAGCAAACCCATTAAGTGGCATACAGCCAGTCGTAGAATTCTTATAATTTGTTTCTTCTATCTCTCCAACATTAGATGTAAGGATTCTATGTGGTTAAGATTAAAGTTCCTGCCTATATATTATATGTTCACTTAGAATTTGTGAAATTTCATCAAATAGAACTTCTAAACCAGATTATCTCAACTTGGAATTTCACCTCAAGTACTGCAGGTACTAAACATCAGATCTGTGTCATGTCATTAGTTAATGTTCTTCTTTCAGAGCAAGAAGAACATGACCTAATGTCATTCACACAAGGTCAACCCCTTCTAGCTCTAAACAGACAACATTAAAGTTAAAGCAATAACAGGATGATTATGAATAATGACGGAAAAGAGAATTCTCAAGATAAAATGGTGTTTGTCTTCAATGCAAAACCCTGCTTGCATCTGAGTAAGATATCCAGTCTTTTTTTATACTGCTTAATCTCTCTTTATCTCAGATCTCAACACTTTCGCCGAGCTGGTAATAAGACCCCACAATATCGTGCTATGCTAATGACGACGATGCAAACAGCTCCGTTCCATCTGCATCTTATCTTGACCTGCCAATCTATAGGGCGTTTCCATGGCAACCAAATTTCTCCTACCCTGTTTTTGTTTCTTTTAATCTTGCTCAATCAAGAGCCCCAATTCCGCATTCATGTTATTAGCTCTATCTTCATAGTGGATGACAGCGGTAATTAAATGGGTAATTTATGGCATCCATCCATGCATGATTTGGTCAGTGGCTGAATATCAAACCTGTTCTTGTCTCGCATGATTAACAATACATGGTACATTGTATGTCTTCACAAAGCTCATTATCTTTATTGAAATAAAACAGGTTGCTTTGATTTTTTCAAACTTAATTATTCATTCCCTGCCTATTACCCCCATCCATTCATGAATATTTTCAGAATCCACTTTCTCACTTTCTAGGTTGGGTAAAAAGAAAATAAGTGGTTCAATTGGTTTTTTACAATTAAATACTCCGTCTTACTCTATAATTCATGTGTTCTTTCATAAAAAAGCTGAAAGTAGAGCTGAGTTAGAGCTGAGTCATAGATTGTACATTTCCAAAACTCTGTACAGAGTTGCAGGAGTGATAGAATATAGCTGCAATACAGTGTTGATTATCATCTTTACATATCATGTTTTACTTTTTTGTTCTTAACATTAGTTTTTAATAATTTAGATAAATATAGTTAATCTGTTCAAGAATTTTTTTCTATATAAAAGGCAGTTACTCTGAATTTTCCCTAGTTACTGAGCACTTAGTTTTCATGTTTTTAAAGAGAGATAGAAGCAACCTCTCAATGAAAATTATTTCCATACTGAATTTCAATGCATGTTTGTTTGTTTCTTCTTTTCCTTAGCTATGAAATAAGCAAGATAATGACAATAAATAAAAAAAAATCATGAAGGCTATGACATTGAGATAGTATTATAATTTCCAAATTGTTCCTGTTATACCTCACTACCAATGATATCTACTCGTATCAGTTTTCATCATTAACATAATTTTAGAATTAGGGCACATTAGTATGGGTAAATTGATGGTAATGCCATGTGTACCCGATCAAATTTCCCATTGAACATGATGGGCTCATCATTATCAATGAAGATAATGTTTTTAACACTTTTTTCTATATTTGAATGAAAGCACGTTTACTCCTTAAAGTGTACCATTCACCCGTGTGTAGGTAGAATGTATAAAATCAACCTTAAAAAAACTGTACCTAGCATTATACAGGTAAATGGTTAAGAGTATGAAGAAAATAAAAGATTTTCAAGAGAATAATCTACTATACTTGTTCCTGTTTCAGAAAGAAAATATGACCATGTTTATGTAGTCCTCAGATATTTTTCAATACTCATTCTCTTAGATCAGGTTTGATGCCCCCCCCCCCCTCGGCATAAAATGAGTTCATAAACTTCAACCACATCAAAAGATTAGGTGACATAAGCTTATAGATCTCGATTCAAACTTCCAATTACACTTCCCATCATCATTACAAAAATTTAAAGCCATTAAATCTATGATCCCCAAGTTTCTTACTTCCTTTGCTGATCATGAATGCTTCTGCATGATTATATCAGATAAAAGTCCCTCCCCCCTCAAAAAAAAAAAAAAAAATTATATACACATAGTTAGTAATCTTCATTTTTTCCAATTCATAAAATATACATCACTGGGACTAGCTTCATTCATGGCATAGACAAATCTGGATTTACTTTGTATGCATTGACAGGAAAGGGAAGAGATTTTAGAGAGGAGTGTGTATACAATGCAAGTGATTGATGTATGGCCTGAGCAGTACAACAATCCAATCCAATTCTTCCAAAGCCTAGCATGGTCAGTTTATTGCTTTCCAATACTCATCCAAATCAGATATTCGGAGAAGATCCCAGAATAATAAATATGATTTATTAAGGGCCTTCGATCCTACGGACTCCAAGAATGTGTCTAAAGGGCCTTGGCTTTGGTAGGTACTTGGGACCTAATGAAACTTGATTAGGCCAATTTCATCCCATTCATTTTGATTATCGTCAATAAATAGGAGATTCCTGAGAGCTCTACAATGCAGCTGTTTCCCTTATTCTGTAGAATTGTGATCTTGTTTTGGAATGGCTTTATTCGAGAGTATAATACAGCCATCATGAAATATATTTCAAATAATTCCATTGTTGTTCTTGGCGATCGATGTCATTCTGGACAGATGCATATGGTAAAATACATGGGCATGAAGCTTCATAAAGGGGGAATTCTTATAGGTTACATTACACAAGTGAATTATGATACATATATGTATTGCAATGTGATGTAAGAATCATGTGACCTACTATGAGTCCGGAGTAGGACCATGGAACTGGTTTATTATATGCTTTTATTTGAAATAAAGACTTGATTAGACAACATTACCTAACAAGATACTGCTTACAACATGGAAAATCATCCATAATAAGTTGGAGAATGATTTGTTCTCTCTTTTTATTCTCAAATATAAATGATATACCGGTATATATAATTCTTCATTTTCTCTGAGCACTGTGATTGTCTATGGGAACCGAATGGCTTGTGTATCAAACATATGGGGATGAGAGAAATTGGTAGTGATGGGGTAAAAGAGGAAAATGTAATGACGGATCTTTCTTACCTCCTTGAGGGAAAAACTGTGAATAGATTTTCTTGAATGTATCCTCGTTTACCATTCCCGATGGACATTCCTACAAGATGCAGAAAAAGGAGAAAGAAAATAAAACAAAAGATTAAACAAATGGTGAAGCAATTATGGAGCAGTATTCAATTGAGGGCAGATTCATTTGAACACACTAACGCTTCATAACAGGTTCAGTATTCAAAGTGTTGATAATCAAGCATTTTGATACAAATACACGATTATATTATTTTTATACATATACAATGTTATTGAATGACTGGCAGTAGTAAAGAATTTTGATAATATTTAAATACCATACTGATACGAACCTTAATATATATTCATGTATGTTAATGTTAATTACGAGCATGCGTAGAGGACTGTTGTTACTGCTGTGGTATTATGATTTTACGATATGATTATAGAATCTAATGTCACCTTGTTGTGACAATACACTGATACATTTGTCTACGTTACATTCAGTATAGGCATTCATTCAAAGGTCTTTTTTCATTCTTTTATTTTTATTTACATTTTCAAGATAATATGTTGTGGAAAGGACTATCAATATGCTAAGTACAGATTCATATGATAGATGGCAAGTACAGGGATAGATATCAACGAGATGATGCATCAATTTTTTTCTCATAATAAAATTAAAAATGGACACGGAGGGAGTCTTGGATGAGGCATGAAGGTAGGAGAATGGAGGAGAAAGGGGGAAGAGAGAAAGGGGAGAAAGGGGAGAAAGGGGGAAGGGGGAAGGGGGAAGGGGGGAAGGGAGAAAGGGGAAAGAGAGAAAGGGGGAAGAGAGAGAGAGGAAGAGGGGGAGAAGGAGAGAGTGAGGGGAAGAAGGAGAGAGTGAGGGGGAGAAGGAGAGAGTGAGAGGAGAGAAGGGGAGAAGGAGAGAGTGAGAGGAGAGAAGGAGAGAGTGAGAGGAGAGAAGGAGAGAGTGAGAGAAGAGATAGGGAGATAGGGAGAGAGGGAGAGAAGGGGAGGGATCTAGGGAGACAGAGATGGAGACAGAGACGGAGAGGGATGGAAGGAGACAGAGAGAGAAAAAGAAAATGAGGGGGGGGGGGAGGAAGACATAAAAGGATGCAGAAGAAGAGAACAGCAGTATAATGATAACATGCTACTAAAATGCAAACAACAAAAACCAGACAGATTATAATTCTCTAAATCCCCAAGCAATGGAGGAAAACACAAAAGTGCCAGATTTTCTCATCCTGAGCTCATTATTTATTCATTAATATTCAAGAAACTCCTACTCCAAGGAGCGATGAACAAGGTTCTTGACATGAGCGAGAAAATACACTGGTGCTTTGAGATTCAAAAGATTACGACACGTCCACTGCATCCAGCTATAAAAGTGCCATGATACCAATTCAGGACATTGACTGCCTGCAGTGACAACATGGCATTTGAATGACATACGTAATAAAGTAACATTATTAGCCTTCCGCCTCCGTTGATAGCATGTTCACATGCATCAAGTGAACCTTTAGTTTATGCTAAATATATTAGTTTAGTTTATGGTTCACAATCCATAACAATGGTTCCAGGACATATGATCTATGATCCAGCAACAATTTCTCCATGTTCAATTTCTCAATACTAACCAAATTTTAATCTTCAACCAGGGACAGAGCAATCTAAATAACTCTAAACTTAACCTCAAACCAAACCAACCACAGTAGTGATGTGTATCAAAACTTTGAAGAAGAAGAAAAAGATTCCATCACATGGGAGCTAAATTGGAGACATTTCTCAAACATTGCTTGCATTCAAAGACTTAACCTCTTATCATCTTTAGAGCTTGGCAGATCAAATGTACATGAGAAGCAAATCAATAATCTTGAGGGACAAAACACCAGCCTGACAATGCCCTTATCCCAAAGTAAGAAATGGATAGCCAGTCAGATCAATTAGTATTTGGGGATACAACAACGCACATTGCCAACTTGACTTTTAAAATGAGAAATTGAGTCTTTTCAATTTGTAGTTTAAAGCCCCTCTAAATTGTTGGGAACCCCAAAAATTTGATGGCAACATTTCACTTAAATGTATTATCATGTGAAAGAGGGTGTTATTTAAGACACATTTCTGCAAGGATATTCAAAACGAATCTGTTTGAAGTCGAATATTGATGAAAGAATACAAAATCCTTGCAGAAATGTGTCTTAAATGATCGACATCCTCTTTCAAATTATGATACAATTTAAGTGAAATTTTGCCATCAATTGTTTTGGGAAATCGGGGGCTCCCAACAGTTTAGAGGGGCTTTAAGGGGGAAATGCATCTGCATGTGTTGTAATACATATCCAACTAAGTAATACAGGGAGTCATTTCAATTTGGATTAACAAATATCTTAATATCACTTAACAAATGAAACTCCATTTCTGTTAGACAACATCTGCAATAGAAGTTTAAAACTTAACATTCTTTTATTTATAAGAAAATGGGGCAGATGTTATAAAATATTTGAGTCTGGGGAACGACAACCAATGAAGTGTTATGATGGATCCTCGTCGCAAATGAGTTGTGATGTCATTCTATATCTCGACATCATTTCTAACTCATATTTGATGTGATTAGAATTCTAGTGCAACCTCCCATCCCTACAGGTTTAGAATGAACCTCATTTCCTTTCCCTGCATATTACCCAACCGTACCTCGGACAACATCAAAAATTAAAATCTAGGCTCGTCAGCCGCCGCACGACCGCTAACTGGTTGCCAATGTGGAGAGGCATTATGATCACAACCAGTCACTTGTACTCTCTGGATAATGAGAGATTACCATCAATGGTCAGGGGCAGATCTAGGGGGGGGGGGAGTTAGGTGGTTTACCCCCCCCCCCCCCTTCTTGGGCGGCCAAGTGAGAAAAAAAGAAGAAGAAGAAGAAAAAAAAAAGTAAAACAGTGCAATTTTGGAAAATCCTGGATCCGCCACTGGGTCAAAACCTCCCCCCCCCCCTCTTGGCAAAAAGCTAGATCCGCCCCTGATGGTATATCCGTTGTTTCAGGAGATGCCGCTTATTAGGATTTAAAAAAAATAGATAAAGCAGCAATGTTGCTCTTATCTGTTTAAGACATAGCCTGATATAACATGAGAACAAAAAGCATTGGAAGTGAATGCTTAGTAAAAAAGACTCCTCAAAATGTTGAAGTTTAATGGTTACAAATAGACAAAATGACCAGATTTGTTTAAATCACGAATATCATGTCTTAATCAAGCCTGACTTCTACAAAATCGAGAAGTTGTTCCCTTGGACAGACAGGCCATAGGCTTGTTTTCATCAGCTCGAGATTGCCAAATAACCCGCTATTTTAGCTATTCCGATCGCAAACTAACCAGCTAATTTGCTTCTTCATCAGCCCACAGTTGCAATTAGTGGGATATTTTGTCAAGATAATCATCCCAAGATATCTTCGGCTAGTTTGCAAAATATCCTGCTATTTGTCCGGTCTTCACCAGCCCGAAGACTCGCACTATGCTCGAAAGCCGAGCACAATATCTCGAGCTGATGAAGACACAATTTGTAACTTCGGGCTTAATTCCCAAATCAGAAATAGCAGGCTATTTGGCCATCTCGAGCTGATGAAGACATACTGTACGAGAGGAAAGTGATGGGTAATATTCATCGTCTACCCCCAAATATCAAAAATTTCCAGTGGGCCTCCTAGACACAATTTGGATGGCAGTCAAGGAAACTTCTCATTGAGTGCCCTCTCTCGGGTGTCAAAATTCATACCCTTCCCTCACGCAATAAGATAGAAACCGAGAGAAGATGCCGACATTAAACTGAGGTGATGGAATTGCAAATGCTTTCCCATTTTTTTGGCGTGTGATGTTAAAAGGACGGAGGCTCTTTGATGTGAAGTTTGCATACAGTTAAATTGTCTGCTGCTACCCAGAAAGATGCTAGCTCAAGTTTGAGGATTTTAGAAAACTTGATACCATCGTCAAGATGTCACCTCTCTTGTTTTCAAGAGTAATAACTTTTTGACCAAAATTGCTGTTTCATATAATGGCAGCAAAAATAGGGAAAGTAAATTTTCATTATTTTCCTATTCAACATGTTTTCCTGTATGATACTTTCCATTATGACTGTCTGTCTGTCTCTTGTGATTACTTTGGGCTACTGTTCCAGTATCATCCTCCATCTTCAAGCAATTTAAAATCTAGTTCAAAGACGAGGCAGAAGTGTTGAAATACAAGCTCTTTGAAGGAAGGCAGAAAACCTTCTCAACGACAGATAACACCTCCCTGCCTCTGCATTTCTTTGATAATCCTTCATCGGCGCATTTTACTTCCGACCATGAATCTTGTCATGAAAGACACCATAGTAATGAGGCTTATAGCTCCAAGAAAATCATTCTCACATCTATGTTCAAACATTAATGCCTGATGGCTCATCAGGGGCCCGGAATAGGGATTTAAAATGGTGTTTTTTAGTTTAGTGAGGTAATAGGAACATCAACATCTGAAATGGATATAGATGGGGTATATACAGTTTTTTGAAGTGTATTAGATGAGAAAGAGTGAGGTGGGGTCGTAGGAGAATGAAAGGGAGAAAGAATGAGAAAGGAAGAGAGATACAGAGAAAGACTGAGAGAAGGAGAGAGTGCAAGAAGGAGGGGATAGAGGGAGAGTTCGAGTGAGTTCGAGAGAGGGAGAGAGAGAAAGAGAGACAGAGATTGAGATTGAGAGAAAGAGAGAGACATATACATAGGAAACAGAATTGACAAAAAGGGATTGGCAAGAAGGGGTGAGCAAAAGGAACAATTAAGTAAGATAAAAAATCAATAGGTATATTATAAAAGTTTATGAAAAGTTATAAAGATTTGTTATCATTGTAAACATATGTTTGAAAAACCCTTCAAAACGTACAGGTCACATTAGAAGAGGGAATATGTAAATCAACAACCTGTCCCCTATAAGCTAAAACTCCCACCCATTTTATATTAAATAAACCTCCTTTGAAAGTGATGAGAGCAATGTGGATGTGTTAAATAGACACTGCATGCCATGAAAAACAAAACAATTCAGACCCAGGGACCATGTGTAATTCGCCATTAAGATGTAGAACAAGCTAGAGCTCGTTCTACATTAAAGACATCCCTTGAGCCTTCTTACCATCTTCATTGCATCAAACACGCAGGCACACACCCCTTCTCACTTGCTATTTGTTTATTAAAAGACCAAAGTCAGTCCAGCATGTATTCGCACTTAATCTTCTCTCTCTCTCCTGGCAGGCCGGGCCCGACAATCTTTCCAGCTAGGGGTAAATGAAGCGAGCTCATGAAGCCCCCCTTGAGAGGTACCATCATGATGGATGCCTCATGTATCGCCATGGGAACAGGTACCTCCTTCCTCCAGCTTATTGATTTCTAAAGATGAATTTCTGGAGGTCACTTTATTGACTTTTCTTTACTCATCCTCTCTCTTGTACCCTTTTTCTTTATCAATTTTTCTCTATTTAACTACCCCTTCTCTTTCTCTCTCTTCTTCTTTCTGTTTTTTCTCTATTTAACTACCCCTTCTCTTTCTCTCTCTTCTTCTTTCTGTTTTTTCTCTATTAAACTACCCCTTCTCTTTCTCTCTCTTCTTCTTTCTGTTTTTTCTCTATTTAACTACCCCTTCTCTTTCTCTCTCTTCTTCTTTCTGTTTTTTCTCTATTTAAGTACTGCCTCTGTCTCTCTCCCTCTCGTTACTTACCTATCTTTCACACATATATTTTAAAGATCTTCTGCACTAGTTTGGCCAGGAGGATTAGACCTCCCTGCAAGGTCACTGATGGGTGGTTTTCTCATCAAATCAGCTCTCAATTAACATAAGAAAAAGGGGATCATGGGGGACCAACATGCATCGATTAGGCATTGTTTGCTATATAGAGGACGCAAGTAAATTTCTTAAGGTCCAAATTTGTGAAAATATCGTGTCATGAAAGAATCAAAATCACAAAATAAAGTTTTGGAATATGTTCCTTGCCACAAAGCATGGCTTGGCTGTCATTAACAAATCCTGGGAGTTTCATAATGCAAAATTTTTACTATGTCGAATGTATACAAATAACTCGTAAAAATATTCACCAATTAAAGAAAAATCAGACACACTTACAAATGCATCTTACCACAGCAACTGCATCAGATCAATGTGAATAGATTCCAGTAAACTTCACCCTGCAAGGCATGCTTGATGTGTCAAATTAGCCTGATTTTATTGATATCAACCTCCTAAAGTGCTACTCTCCATCAAATTAATTTGCCCTGGGTCTCAATTATCTGGCTTTCATCTCTAAGAAAGTATTTCCTTTCTTTTTTCCATGCCCATTCAATCTGTCTCTCTCCTCTCTATTTCTCCACTATCTCCTCTCATTTAATCCCCCTTCACCTCTTTTACCTTTTCTCTCATCTACACATCCATCCTTTCTATCTTTCTTCTCCTTCTATCCATTTCCCCTCCATACCCCTCATCTTCTCTCCTCATTCACTCCTTTCCCCATCCCTCATCTCATTTCGAGCACCTCAACTCCATTTTTGTCTCCTCATTCATCTCTTTCTCCTTGTCATCTCTTTCTCCTCGTCATTCTCCCTTCTCTTAAATCTCGCTCTCTCGCCTCCACACCCCTTCTCTCCATTTCTCTCTTCCTCTTCCCCTCCCCCTCTACCTTCATTTCTCCCTTCCTATCTAATTGAACCCCCTCTCCACTCTATCTACACCCTCCTCCCTCAATTTCTCCCTCTCCTTCTCCCTCTAGCTTCCTGCTTTTCAACTGTATATCTCTCTGGGGTGCCAACTCACATAGGTCAATGATACTTTGAAAAAGGTTATTGGGTATTCCAATGTTCAACTTAATCGTTACCTGACATTCTGGTGTTGTAAAATGTCAAATATTTTGTTTCATTCTTTATTGTACAGGAAATGAAACACATCTTTCTGACTGTTGCCTAATGTCAGACAAAACTTACAGCATATCATATTTGATTGGAAGTTTTTAATGATAAAAATCAATACTTTATAACCCCGATAAATGGTTAAAGTTACAAAATAGATTACACGCTATTTTAAAATATCATAATCCTCCTCAAGTAATGGACTTTAAACAAATATAAATTGTTTAATCAAGTACAAACTCAAACTTTTGTTTGGGGAAGTGCCAAGTTGGAGCTTGGAACTTGCCATCAGAAGGCTATATACATTGAGTGTACCACATGAACTATTTACGGAATTGTGCTTTGAATACCACACCCGGTTAGACCTTGAAGAATAATTAATCATCATCTATCATGGCTCATTCTGACCAGAGTCTGACAACCGTGCTTCTTTCATCAGCGTAGTGCTTCGTCTATCCAGATCGACATTCATGGGGCGGCGGCAATGTCATGTAGCTTCATACTGGCGATGTGAAAAGCGAAGCAGAATGTTACACATCAGGTATGCCAATAATGCGCACGCAGACATGGTGTTCTGTATGTCATGATCAGCTATACGGACTTGGAGAAGACAATAAAACAGTTTACACCGTACAGATATCCTGGTGTGACTACAGCATGGTATCTCTCTCGCTTGATCTGTTTTAATAGATGGTAATTCTTAAAGGTAACTTCAAACACGAATTGAATAACATATTTTTAGATAAAAATGATTGAAAGACAGATTACTCATCATTCTTTACAAAGAAAATTTGGCAATTGAGATGAAATTGTTTAAGAATATGTGTAGGTGGAAGTTATAGTCAACCTGTCTGTAAATCCTGCAATCATCAAATGAAATTAACAAAACAAAACAGTGTTTGAATAAAGATTCCACCTGAAAGCAGGAAACCTCAAAACAGTGTTTGAATAAAGATTCCACCTGAAAGCAGGAAACCTCAATCTACAGTTTTATGAACTACGATCACCAAACTTAATACTTATACTTCTTCTGGCATACTGCAACTAATTAGACTTCTCTATGTGTGTTTTCAGGTCTACAGGGAGAAAGAACAGTACAAGTCACCACGAGACAAAAATCTTCATATATTTCCTACAAAGAGGTTTAGAATCAATAGAAAAACTAGTTTTTCTTTGATACACCCTAGCAGTGAGTGCCTCTCATCATCACCATATGGAAGAAGAGTCGTGAAATATTAATATAATGTTGCCATGGTAATTCAAGCTTCCACGTTCGCAAGGCACGATGAGTAAAGTACTCTGGATTCCTAGGTACACTTTTCTGAATAAAAAACCTATTTGCATTATGATTGAACTATTCATTAGCATTAATTGAGAGTCATCTTTTTTAAAAAGATGAAATTTCATCGTCTGTGATCCAGAAGGGCATCAACACCATGTCAAATGATACGACACATCTTTGTCTCTCAGCAATTTTCGGGGTTATAATAATAACCTGGATATAAACACTTCACATTCATCATCATTAAAGTTGATTAATGTTCAAGCTATATAATTATGATTGATTATTGATGTATTGTATGTAAACGTTTCTATTATCGTTTTCTTTATTGTGCAGTGCTTTAAACCAGAACCAGTTTTAAGGTAAACAAACTAAATTGAAGTCTACAAGGATATATCTCCAGGGGCGTATCTAGCTTTTTGCTAAGGGGGGGGGGTTTGACCAAAATAATGACGATGCGGAGCATCGTCCACGAGCCGCGAACCGATTTTTTTTGGGGTGTTTATTTGAACCCCGTAAGTGATGTTTTCCTGGCATCTATTAACACAATGGAGACCATAAAAAGCAGTGCATGATAACGTCTTTTTAAATCAAGTAACAGTTTAATACACAGTTATATCCAGAGTTATCATGTGTTTGGTTAAGTTACCAGATGAGTCGAATATCTTCTCACAATATTTGCACTTGAAAGAGTTTCTCTCCAGCGTGCGTTCTTTTTTCTTTCTTTTTTTCTTTTTTTTCTTCTTTTTTCTTCCTTTTTTTTTTTCCGGCCGCCCAAGGGGGGGGGGGGTTTAAACCCCCTAAACCCCCCCCCCCGTAGATCCGCGCCAGATCTCCTATGTATGGAGTTGCATATAAAAATCAATGTTGGGTTTGCTCGTCTCCCAAATCATATCTTAAGCTTATCTAACGACATGTTTTACCCCAACTGCTCCACATTAAAAAAAAAAAATACTGAAAGGTTTCATATTAATTACTCAGCAGTCATGTGTATGATGAATAGCCAAAATATTTCTGTTTAGAGCGACTGTCTCTATCTGTAAATTTAACCCTATAAACCAAGTACAGGATGGTTTGTCAGCGTTCTCCTAATGCCGACCTACAATGCATCTTCTCTTCTTCAGTCAAGTGGCGAAATTATGAGCTTTGAGATGGATGCAACGTCAGTGAATACTCACACTGACCCACTAAATCATACTCAAGCATAACAATGAGTGGAATGGAAATAAACCATCTCTATAAATCAGGTATTAGAATGGTGTTGTTGAAGGACAGTATGATTGCATGGCAACCAAGCCTAGGAACACAAGACTCAATTCTACTCGATATATCAACTCTACACTCCTGTGATACAGACTGGGAGGGAAGTTAAGAGATGACAGAACTCATTGGCCAGATAAGACAATTTACTGCATGCAAGATACCATTTAAATGTCCTTTCTTCATCCTAAACTAGAGAAGGCATACAGCAACATTCTACTGGGCCCACAGATGTGATAGTTGATATTCAGGGCAGATACAGGATTTTGTGTAGGGGGGGAGGAGGAAGGGGCTTAATTCTCCATTTTTAGGTGCCCTCTTGTAAAAGAATGATTATAATTGAATGGGAGAAATATACAACTAAGGGAGTATTTTTTTTCTTTGTATACCTAAGGTTTGGTCAATTGGTTTTAAAAGGGTGCTGGTGGGCGAAGGGGGGGGGGGGGGCTTTAAATCAATCAGTGTAAAAGGGGGAATCCTTCTTATTACGCCTACACGTATCTACTGTGACAATTACTTCTCTTGCTAGTTTGATGTCTTTATTTCCTATGCCATCCTGTTATTCACGGAAGGTGAAGTGCCACTATAATCCCTGAAGTGTGTTCCAATCTACTGTAGATCAATAAAATAAAAAATTAAACAAAATGTTCTTAAAGCTGACTATATAAACAAGGTAAATTCCTTATACTCATGAAAGATTGCTAGAATTTACTCTATAAAAATAACAAATTCATCTTTAAACCATGACTTACAATGGTGACGTCAAGCTGAAATGTCTCAGAATCCTAAATGCAAAGTATGTAGTCCCATACATAGAAATCAGTGATGTGAACAAGAAAAGCTTTCAACAACATGAACCTTGAACAAGAAAAAAAGCTCCTTTTATCAGTCCTACATCGCAGACTTTCATACTGTATCAAGATCAATAAGGTCCTTGAAGGCTCTTAGTTTCACTCTCAGATCAACTTAGAAAGAATTCTGTCTTCAAGTTCACGGACACTACTAAGTCTTGCAAAAAAGACATGTAAAAGGCCCTATTGTCCTTTATTTCATTCAGGTCAGGCATGAGATTTTTCATCTATTTAATTGTTTGTTATAATACAATCAAAACAATTTGTGCAACATATGGAAACAATACATATTGCAATACATAAAACAGTAGTGCAAAGCTGCCAGCGGAAACCGACTTGTTGATTCAGAGAAAATTGTGGTTACTTGAACACTCTGCGCACTCAAAGTCTACTGATAGACCTATCAAGACAGGTTGCCATGGTAACTGACGACTACTTGCGAAGGCGTTGCCAGGGAAACGGCAGGTTTGCGATTGTCAAATCCAGGTAAGGCGTTATGTAGGTGAAAAGAAAGATGGAGGCATTAGCGGAAGGAAGGAAGGACTCCGATCACCTGGAGGACAGCAACCTGTCTTATGTATGTAGAAAGTATGGATGAAATAATTTCTGATAGGGTGGCAATTTCATATTTACTTGGGCTTGTCTCTAGGAGATTCTATGACAGTTTAATCGTGAGATACTTATAACCTCATGTACCCTCTGGAGGCAATATGCTTTTTGAGAGTACTTTCAAATGAAACCAAGCACTTACAAGAAGAAAGCCTACAGTTGAAACAAGTTCAATATTTCCTATGAATCTTAGTAAAATGAAAAGAAAGGAACCATAATTTCAAATCTTTGGTTTTCTCATTTACTTTAGACACTTTCTTAATAACCATTTAAAGCTTTGAGGGATATGAGCATGAATACTTCCTTTTGACATTTCGAGCTCTCACATTACAATCATGCAGAAAGTGGTTTCCTTTCACATGTTTTCCCTGGAAAGCTAGAAAGGCCTCAGCTGTGCTCTGCATTAATGCCCTGTTTGGTGCTATAGGCAAAATCCAAGAGTGTTGAAAGCAATGGTTTTTCTTTGAACAATGTGGGTGGATGGATGAATCTCTAAGACAACTTAAACTTCTAGGCACTTTAATAATCTACATTACTACTAAAACTAGGACTCTACCATTATGTGATTAATCTATGCTACATTTCAAAACAACAAGTATCCTTTCTGTAGTTTGAGCTGATTAAAGTTGCATTTACTTCATCGCCACTTAAAACAAGTTTTTTAACATAACTGATATCATCATGTAATTGAATTAATGAGAGTGTTCAACACTCCTACATAACTTAGCAGAAGCCAATTTCAACTATTTTAGAGCAACATGTGCATTAACTCATATGTTTTTGTTGTTTTTTGTTGTTTTACCTGACTGCTAAGAAAGCACGTGTATGCTTGTTAGTGAGCAACCAGGGGACTGACCGCTTTAAGTCCTCTCCCAGGGCCTTGGAAATGAGGATTAATGCCTTACCACAGGGCACCAGCGCATCAAATTAGTTTCAAACCTGGGACCTCCCAGTTACGAGACCATTGCTCTACCACTGAGCCCTTGCACCTCTTAACAGACAAGTCCTTCTTTCTGTAACCAGCTTTCTTTTGATAATCTGACTAATGGATGTGAGCAAAAAGATCCAATCATTAACCAACTATGTAATCAAGCTACCTGAAAGAAAACCCATTTATATCAGTTAAATATTAACCCATGAGCATATTGCCTACTACTTGTCTTTCGCAAACCACCAATTTCCATAGTAAAAGAGACAGTAAAGTGGACTCATCAGTTAAAAAAAAAGTATTTCTGATTTAGTCAAAACATCTGCTTCATAATTCAAGATACATTTTTTCCCACTATGTAGCATTTCAATAACTTCAAGCATGTATTTTCTGTTTAATTAGCATCTAAAATGATTGGGTTAAAATGTAATTTCATACAAGCTCTTTACAAATCTGTGAAAATGTTTAATCCAATGAAAACAGCTGTACCAGGCTAAGCTGGAGGGATGACATTGTATTTTGCTCAATTGCGAAAACAGAACATGCATTGTATGACATTTATAGTTCTGCAATGCTTAAATGTCAAATTCCTCATATCTATCCCATAATATTCAAGTAGTACAAGCCCTATGTGGATATGTTAATAGTTAGGTCATACTGCTATGGCACCAAAACGAATGAACAAGTTACGCTGACAGCGGAAGATGATATCTGAATTACGACCGCAGTTATCGACGAGGAAGTCTTGAGAAGCTCTTGCACGAAACGAATTTACGACCCCTCTGACGCACACGCTGGGCATTGATCCTGTACTGTGACTGCTAAACTAAAATAAATTGGGCACCATCTAGGGTGGGAAAAAAATTAAAGTCTATCCCAAAAGATAGGATTCTGTAATCGGACAGACTTGTGTCATAGTTTGGCTTATTCTTGGAGAACCTTTGATTAATAAATATCCAGATAAAGACATGATGAAAGACATGCTCAATACTCACTAAAGCCGTTTTATCGGGGAATTTAGGGGGTAGAACAGGTTGATTTTCGGATCCATGCACCTTGTAGTACATTAGAAGAGTTTTAAAAAAAGAAAAAGAAAAGATGAACTAAAAAGGCAATAGAGATTCTGCCTCAGTATCTAATATTCTTCCTTTATTATTAATGTGTGTATCATTCTACTTAAACTTATGGAAAAAAGGAAAACATATGTACATTAGCAAAGAAGTGAATCCCTTTACTCATTCTTTATAGGAAGGGGAAAAAATGACTGAATATGTTTATGGTCCTAGCCAAAAAGGCATTGATTTACACTATTTAATGCAGTATTAATGCCTTTTTAGCTCTTAATTAGCAGATGATCTAATCATGGTTCACCTCATATGTGATGATTATATCAATTAAAAGCTTTTGCTATCATAAAATTGTCCCAGACTTGTTTAAATATATATCTTGTCTATTGAGAGCCAGAAGGGTGTTAATTAACTCTGTGTCAAAGTTCATGTGTTAATGCCCCTCTTGCTTCAAACAGATAACACAATGGTTTCTAACAGGTCAAAAGCTGTATCATCATACCAATACGTAGTGTTTGGATCAACTTTGGGGAAAATTGAGCATGGAACTACTATGTTACCATGCCTGTATATATCCGCATCCACTTCTAACTCGAGCCTACTTGATAATAACATGGATGCTCCCGTCTGATACACCATTCTCGTCTCCCTCCATCCCAGTCTCTCGTTTACTCGACCCCCAGGGGGTTTCACGAAACATTGAAGATGCATTAAGAGTATACAGCGTCCCGCGGGGCGACTGGAGCATTGACGCAGTGAGTTGAGTTCATGTGTAACATTCGTGGGATGGGGGATATTGACGGGTGTTTCACGAAACGTTGATAGCACGATAGGAACATATAGGACCCCCATGGGGGACCCCAGTATCTACACAGCCCTAAGCATCTATGTGTAACTTTGGTAAGACATGGCGACAGGGGGATATCGAGATGTGTTTTGAAATAGAACAGTAGCACGATCAACGTCACGTTTAAAGGATGTGATGATCGTGTGGGCTAATCGTAATTGGGAGCAGATACATGGCCATCTTTTTCTAATGTTCCCATTCAGAAGAAACAGATAATTAGAATTGAATAACATGAGGAGAAGTACATGTACTACTTCAAATATAACTACTTAACCAACTTAATATAATCATAATTAGTACTACTTCAGCCTAGTAATTTTTGTCACGGGTTGTCTCTAGTCAAACTTATGTGCACATATATTCTCTCTGTTATCTGTTTTTATCTCTATTATCTGGTCTCTTGATATTCAGCACTATACTGTTATTTCATAGTGATGTTGATGCCTAAAAAATTAATGATAAACATACACTCGTCTTAACAAAAAAACAAAAATTATTTTAACTATTCAGAATGAAAATGTCTCTTTTTAAATGCAAAAATTAAGCTATTATACCTATCCTAACAACAATTAAGCATTGAAACCATGCACATGACAACGGCAAAGGTGGGGGAGGGGAGGGTGTTTGAGAAGGAGATAGACCTATGTTTATAATTCATACATTATCCTGTCTGGGCACATTCATGTATAAACAAATCATTCATGGCCGTACGCCTCAGACATGATGAAGAATTAGGGTATACAAAGAGTCGACAGACTTCTACTTGGAAAACTGATCAACTTTTATACATTTTTTGTAGTGGCACTGAGAATAACATCCCTCCCTACTTCAGAAACCATACCATGCCATAGATGCTATACCTTAATATTTGTAGAATTTTAATATGCAATCCTATTTAAATACATAGAACTTCACAATTTAAGTGTATTGAATTGTATTAAGATAACTTTGGTCGGAGTCTATGGAAAATGCAATTTATATCATAATCAGCGTAAATCCAATAGATCAGTCAATGTAATTTGAATCCTTAAACTGCTATATTCATATAAACCATGAAAATCAGTATTGATTTTATTATTTACGATATAAATCTACGTATCTACCTATTCTACTTTGCTATTGTTGCACCTCAACATTGCATAACCGAAACTTAAAACACATCGCCAAATTGCTCATACCCCCCCGCCCAAAGGCGCCCTCCGTGACCCTTGCGTCCGAGCGCCGCCAACGTAACCTCTTCCTCTTATCACGAGTTCCCTAGGATACACCTTGGTAAAGGCGCTGGGGATGGAGGGAGGGAAAATAGGTAGATACGTAGATTTATATCGTAAATAATAAAATCAATACTGATTTTCATGATTTACATCAATAAATCAACGTATCTACCTATTCTACTTTGCTAAAGACCAGCACAGATTAAAGCCGGGTGGTAAAAACCAAGCAAACATATCAACTTGATGAGAAATAGACGACGAAGCCGACTTCAGAGAAGCGACCGCAAAAGCTCGTTCGCCCGCGGGCACATCTTTGAGGCAAAAAACAGTAAAAGAACTTGGAGACTTCCAAAAAGCTGCTTTACAGATATCTCGAACTGAAACTCCGATGAAAAGAGCCCAAGACGTACTGACACTGTGAGTATCATGGGCACGAGGAGTCCTGCCAGGCGTCAAGGCCTCAGGGCCCGCCGCCTTGATAGCCAAGACTAACCACCTGGAGATCTTATCCCGAGATGCCGCCGAAAGTGGCTCTCGAGAAACCAGAAAGAGCTGATCCGACTTGCGAAAAGGCTTTGTCTTGTAAAGATACCATTTGAGGGCGCGAACGGGACACCACAGTCCGTCCCCGAAGACCGAAGAAAAATCCGACAAGGGATGAAGCACCACTTCCACTGAACCCGACGTGTCAGACTGATTCTAAGCAATAAAAGAAGCCTTGGGAATCAAACGAACCCCACGTCCTTCCCAGCGGATATGCCCAGGGGTAACTGAAAGGGTATGAAGTGAGCTCCTACGCTGACCAGAAGTGATTGCCATGAGAAAAACCGTCTTGACCGTAGTAAGCAGAAGCGTCGCAGAACACAGCGGTTCGAAGGGAGGGCCAAAACCTTGGGTAAACTCCACACTGGCGTCAGAGGTCTGAAGAAGGGTCTCTTAAGGAAGAAAGACTTCAAAAGAGCCGCTAGCTGAGGAGCAGAAGAAACCGAAGATAGCAGACCGATAGCCACAAATCGTTGACAGAGCTCTCCCCTTGTCATACAAAGAGATCAGAAAGTCAGCAATAGAAGGTAAAGACGCCTCTCTAGGGGCGACGCCCACCTCCTCACACCAAGTGTGAAAAACATCCAACCATGAGCTGAAAACCGTCCTGGTCGACTCTCGTCTACTCTGGACTAGAAATTGTGCAGCACGTTCGGAGAAACCTGACGAACGAGCCCTCTTCCCGATAACCGCCAAGCGGTCAGACGGAGGATTTCCGGCCGCTGGTGTAGAAAACCAGACAGAGGTTGCGACACCAGATCCGGATGACACGGCAACGACCACGGAGTCCCCACCAGGAGGGTCAGGAGGTCCTGAAACCACGACCTCGCCGGCCACCAAGGAGCTATGAGAATCATCATCGCTTGATCTTCCCTGATCTTCCAGAGCACATGGGGAAACAACGCGAACGGGGGAAAGGCGTAAGCCCTCCATCCCTCTACGGGATCGCGAAAGCGTCCAGAGCAAAAGCTCCTGGTTCCCGGACTCTCGAGAAAACCGAGGAAAACGATGGTTGAGCGAAGTTGCGAAGAGATCGATGTCGAGAACACCGAACACTCTCCTCAGTTGCCTGAAGACAGTCGGAGTCAGAGTCCACTCCGAGGGAAGGCACTTGCCTCTGGAGAGAAAGTCCGCTAAGATATTCTCTTCGCCCGGGATATGTGATGCAATCGGGAACACCCTCGCCCCCTTGCACCACGCCCAGAGTTGAGAGGCCAACTCGTTCAGAGCCACAGAAAGAGTGCCTCCTTGTCTGTTGATGTACACCATCACCGATACGTTGTCCGTAAGAATCAGAACCGAACGACCCACCCGACGAGCACGGAAGTGACGAAGCGAAGCAAACACTCCCATGAGTTCCAACACATTGATGTGGGGCAGAAATTCCAGATGACTCCAGTCTCCTGAAATCATTGACCCCTGGCAATGACCTCCCCAAACCAACAGCGACGCGTCCGTGGTGACGGTCACGGAAGGGAGAGGAACTCGGAAGCGTTCGCCCTGAAGGAAGAAGGAACGACGAAGCCAAGGACCTAGAAGACCCTTGATTCTGGACAACAGGGGGATCCATGACAAAAGAGAACTCACGCTCGGCTGATAAAACTCCAACAGAAAGAGTTGGAAGGGACTCATCAATAGTCGACAATCTGGAAGCATGTCGACTAGACTGGAGAGAAACCCTAGCCACTGAAGCCAACGCTCGGCTTTCACCCGACGTGCACATCTCAGAGACCGAGCAGTCCTGACTATCGTCTCGACCCTGTCGAGACTGGGACGAGCCAGCTGATGACGAATGTCCAGCTGAGCACCTAGGTAAGACGGCGTGCGAGTCGGAACGAATTCTGATTTCTCCCAATTTATGAGAAATCCGATATCTTGAGTCGTACTGATCAGAATCTGCATATGATCCAACAGCCTGACTGACGCCACGACTCTCGTGAAAATCCGAGGAGCAGGGCGCAAACCGAACAGGAGCGCTCTGTAACGGTAGAATTTGCCCCGGCACATGAAAATAAGCGTCGCGAAGATCCAAAGAAACCGCGACGTCTGCGGGATTCAATGAAGAAAGGATGGTTGCCAGATGATCCATTCGGAAAAGAACCTTTCCCAAATGAAGGTTAAACCGCTTCATGTTGAGAATCATTCTCAAAGAACCCGAGCACTTGGGAATTACGAACACCGGCGACAATTCTCGTACCACCGACAGAACAAATGCGTCGCTGGTGATCTTCTCCCACGCCGGGAGAAATCTCCGGAGCCGCCCGCCGACCTAAGACCCAAGCACTCGGGGGAAGCCATCTCTAGAGAATGACTTCCCACCACCACGAAAGGGAGTCCGGGAAGATAGAAGAATCACGGTAAGAAGAACCTCGAGACGAAGGACGACCACGATCCTGGTATTCCTCCTCGGCCGGGTACCAGTCCTGAGGGCGGCCCTTAGACTGGACGACGTTCTTACGAAAAGAACCCGAAAACTTCAACTCTTCTTACGAGGTCTGGAGGAAGGAACCGGCTCTTGGACATCGCGAAAAGCAACGGACAGGTCTCGAGCCTGCTTCTCACCATCAATCTCGGCTTGCAGTAGAGTAGTGAAACTATCTCCACAAAGGTGGGGGCTGGCCACTGGAATCTGCGGAAGCAGTCCTGGAATTTGATGCGGTCGAATGCCCAAATAAGTGAGCACAGCCTCCCGACGATACTTCTCGATGGAATGCGAAGTCACCGCAAGCCGTGAGAAAAGATCAAACAACAAAATGTCACTTTTATCAAAAGGACCACGAGTCCCAAACTTCTTCCCCAAACGACTGGCCACCGCCACAAGTTTGGGAGAAACCCGTTTAGGACACAAAAACAAAACCGCATCCTGAGGAACGAAAGCGTACTTGTCCACCTGCCGCTTAAGAAATCCCGTCGATGACGACAAGTCTTCTGCGGCATTCACAAATTCTTCTTTGTGTAGATCAGGAAGAAAAAGTCCCTGAACCGCTGAAGAGTCCGAATTAGAAGACAGGAAGCCCCGCCGCCCCGACAATAACACCGGGACGACACAAGAATCGGGCACATATTTGTGAAACAAGGCTAACGAATCCGCCGCCAGAGACACAAACGGAGTAGACGCATCATCCCCCGCAACTGAACCAGACGACTGAGCGATGGAACCAGTGTCCCAACGATCAACCGAGCCCCCCCTATCTTGACCAGATAAACAGGGACGATCCCCGCCTCTCAGAGCGCCCAACGAAGCGTGAGGCGGAGAAGCAAAATGAGAGGACCCAGGCCGAATATGACAACTCGAAACCCGCACCGGCGACTGCTCAGGCGAGATCGATGCATCTTCGGAAAACTCCGAAAATAAATCAACCGCGATCGGATCCGAAAGTGAAGTAGGACGAACCGGAGGAGCCGACTCGGGCACCGAAGATCGAAAAGCGTCAGCAAAAGCCCGCATCCAATCCGAAAATTCCGGCGGGGGTGGAGGCACCGACGGAGGGAGAGTAGCCAACAAAGGCGGACCCCGAGGAGCCGCAAACGGTTCCGTAAAATCAGAGCGCGGATTCTTCGAAGGATAAACAAAATCCGAGGAAGAACCGGCCACAGCGTCCCGGGAACCCCGCCTCTTACGAGACGTAGCGGTAACGTAAAAGGCCGAAGGAACGGGACGGTTATCCGATAAAAGCCCGACGGTAGGAGCTCCCCGCAAACCGAAACGGGAAAACAGAACACGCACCGACGGAGAGGCGCGGTTAGTTGAAGCCCCAGGATCCGACTCGGCTGCACGGGTACCCGGACCGAAATCCGAAACCGGCAAATCCGACAAAGGGATAGAAGAACCGATCGGTGACCGGTTCAAGTCCGGATCCACGGAAGCAACCCGAATATCCGTCGATGGCTTTGTGCACCGACCAAACAAAAGACCTGACGGAACAATTGTTGGCGGTGCAGAACTAAGGCCCGTTCCACCCAGAGTTAATACCTCTGGGTTTCCGGGAACCGTCTCGAGAGGAGATAAAATCGCCCCCTCGACCATTCTCATAGGCTTGCCTTGCCCGCAAAAATGTCTGCTGACATTTGCATCCCCGGGGTTTGCGGTGTCACCACCGCTCCCGAGGGGCGTAGCTAACGAAGACTTATTAGTAGAATCCTTCGTCTTCGTATCCTTCGATGGATTTGTGCACCGACCAAACAAAAGACCTGACGGAACAATTGTTGGCGGTGCAGAACTAAGGCCCGTTCCACCCAGAGTTAATACCTCTGGGTTTCCGGGAACCGTCCCGAGAGGAGATAAAATCGCCCCCTCGACCATTCTCATAGGCTTCCCTTGCCCGCATAAACGTCCACTGACGTTCGCATCCCCGGGGTTTGCGGTGTCACCACCGCTCCCGAGGGGCGTAACTAACGAAGACTTATTAATAGAATCCGTCGTCTTCGTTCTCGCGACAGAACTTGATTTCTTCTTCGTGAAACCTGCTAAGAGAAAATAAGAACTGCGAGACATATTATAACCTGCGGGAAAGAAAATTAAACAAAGGGTACGAGCAATTATCAACAAGAATTAAATAAACTACCAGTGACTAAAACACCCCACCGACTACCCCCGCACGCACCCGAGGCCTCGGAGGAGTGAGGACAGGCAAACGCGAAAGCGGAAACGTAACAGTAGTCGGCAAGAAAACGTTCTAGAATACTGATAAATAAATAAATTCACGGAGTGAAACTACTCTCTAACGAACAGGAAATCGTAGAGAATATTATAAAAGGCGAAAATGCGAACCAAAAAGTGACTAAAGAGGAAAAACTCTTCAACTTTTGGGAGCGATTTTTAGTGTAATTTATCCGTTCGGATGCGAAGAGATAAGAGGAAGAGGTTACGTTGGCGGCGCTCGGACGCAAGGGTCACGGAGGGCGCCTTTGGGCGGGGGGGTATGAGCAATTTGGCGATGTGTTTTAAGTTTCGGTTATGCAATGTTGAGGTGCAACAATAGCAAAGTAGAATAGGTAGATACGTTGATTTATTGATGTAAATCTTTCAAAGTCAGTTGCTGTAAATAATTAAAATTTTCAAACAATCAAAATACTTGTCTTTCTTCTTGAAATTTCAAGAGCTTCATAAATCATGAAGTTTATTTATTATATTCTTCATAAAAGATTATTATAAAACCCATCTTTCATTCCAGTCCTCCCCTGAGGTTACTTATGTAATAAACCATCTATAAGACCTGCATCCTGGCTCTTATCAAAGCAAATTAGAGCTCATGCGAGTCCAAGGTAATTAGACACATGGGGCTATATAAATGAGAAACCATGGCAACATGGTCATAAGCATCTCTCAATGGTGGCTCTATATCATCACTGTCATGTAATAAAGGATATTGGAAAGAAAAAATATCACGATAAAGGAAGGATATTTTGATCTTATCTGCATGGTCGAGGAAGACATGATAGCGAACCTGTATAGGTCATCAAGATAAGAAGATGCTCTCATAGATATGGGCTTAGACATTGCCAGATCAAATCACATTCAAATGCAGTTTCTGTCACAGAATCTTCTTCTTTACTTCTTACTACATGGTTTAATGTTATTTCACATCTTAAATGATGTTTGATCCTTCTAAATATGCAAATTACACTATTGTTCTAGGCATATTTACCTACGCTACCTTATTAGTAATCTTGTTACTGCCACCTGTAATATTTGTATGGCATTTGCTTTGTAAAGTGTAAGACTAAGAGTTCATTTGGATTTTCTTATTACACAAATATACAACTCTAAATAGTTTATCCAAGGTCTCGAAGATCCACAATGCATCGACAGAGGAAATCTTTATTTTGGACAGCAAATACTAAAACAAAGAAGTCAGAATGCCAAATAGGGGAAAGTAATGAACGGTCGACCTCGCAATCGTGCAATATTAACACACATGATTGCTTAACTTGTTCCGCAACAAGCGAGGGCTTGGGTATAGATTATTGGGGTTGGAATACGAGAGGATCGCATTCTCTCATCGAGACCTAATCAAATTTTGTTGGGATGTAGAAAAAGAAATTAAATAACTGCATTGATATGTATTTCTTCAGGAAGACCATCACAAAGACAAAATCAAGGGAGATGGGTCCGAAGGGTTTATTGAGGAAGAAGGACAGATGACCGTTTATAGATTTGTTATCAGAGTTGTATAAACTCAATTGACCTTTCTCATTTTCATTTTCTGGTTAATGTTTAGTCGTTGGCATGTTGATTCAATACAGATGTGGGATGATATCTCTTCGATCAAGGACCTCCTTTTGGAATATAGGGAGAGGATTCTAAGAAACACTGCTAATGACTTGTCTTGTTATGACATTATCTAATACCTGGAACTCAACATTGATTAATATCTACCAGATGTATATACAACTCGGCCATGTTTATGACGACTGCTTTAATTTAGTTTCTGAGAAATCATTAGAAATGTGTCATAATGTCAAGGCCAAGTTTATACATCCAATGCGCTGGTTTTTCTGTTCCTAGCATATGAACAAAAATGACTGTAATCTTACACTCAAGCTCACATGTACATTACCTTCCCTATGAAATCAAAATATTATATCATTGCAGGGCGCGACAAACCCGCTTGCCCGACGTCCCGGGGCAACCAAATTGAGCCGTCGGGCAAGTAAATCAAATTATCACTTGCCCGATTCGGGCAAGTGATACTTTTACAGTAATTTCCTAGTGTCCAAGAACTCTACCATTCACCCGTCAACTTCTTACCCGTCGTCAAAATCCAGAAGCAAAAAAGCGATCGTTCCGATTTCGAAAAAACTTCACAGACAGCTAGCCAGCTCAGCTAGCTCAGCGCGCATGCAACAGTGACACTTCAAGCCATGAATGCCGCTCCGCCTCCACGCACGGCCGGCCGTGGGCTAGCTAGAGACAGCTAGCGCGATCGTACCAGCTGCGAGCTTATTCGCGCTCTCTCTCTCTAGCTCTGCAGGCCGCACCGACAGGCCTTTGCTATTCTCTGATTGCCGATTGGTTGAATCACGCCAAATATGACGTCATTATTCTAGGGAAATGAACACGTGCGAATCGGAATGGAATAAACAACAGGGATTTTCTAGTAAGTACAAAGGTTATTATTCTAAAACACTAACTTATCATTACGAGATAATAAATGCTTTAACCTCGAGTCCTTTTTCGCTTTAAAGTTTTGGGCAAGTGGAAATATTGTTTGGGCAAGTAAATTGAAAACCCACTTGCCCGACAGGGCAAGTGGTGAAAAAAATTCTTGTAGCACCCTGCATTGTTGGAAAGAGATGCCCTTTATCTTGAGTATACACTTTACATGGAAAGAACCATTATGTTGGAATGTTTTAATAAATACTTGAATATCGTATTGTTGCAAACTGCATTAAATCTTAAAAACAATGACTTAAAGTAATTACAAAAGCTACACTCAGCTCACATGTACATTACCTTCCCTATGAAATCAAAATATTATATCATTGTTGGAAAGAGATGCCCTTTATCTTGAGTATACACTTTACATGGAAAGAACCATTATGTTGGAATGTTTTAATAAATACTTGAATATCGTATTGTTGCAAACTGCATTAAATCTTAAAAACAATGACTTAAAGTAATTACAAAAGCTAAAAATGCAAGACATCTTACAAATGATGCAACTCTGATAAAGCAGGTTAAGAATGAGTATTTTGCATTTACCGTACACTAAGAGCGATACAGTTGCATAACAAAAAATGTAAGCCATCCTATCAAATAACACTTGGGATGTGACGGTAAGCAACACATAATACAAATCCTTTAATATCCTACTAATTCTGTTGTTTTTACTGTCCTAACATATCAAACACGAGACTTGTTTGGGTTATCGCTCCCTCAGACTGCGATCATGATTTTGATATAAGAGGGTGGGAGACAGGGAGAGAATATGGAAGCGAGGAATCCAAGCAAGATGGCCGAAGCGAGGAATCCAAGCAAGATGGCCGAAACGATACTCTTCTCACAATGAGCATGCAGAGAGGATGTAAACATCGAACGGAGGATAATCTAATCAATTGTGCTGAGAGTTGGGACAGATTATATCAAAACAGGGATCAGATTTTACTCGGAGAGTTGCAGAAGAACTTTGAACTCATGGATAAAGCTCTATATAAGCTTTGTTTTCTGTATGCTCTGGCTTTATGCCAAGCAAGGACTGGGAGTAGAATTGTACTGAAGGAATACCAAATACAGGAAAGATACATGTAGTTACAGTGAAGGCTTTTAGCAACCACCTGTACAGAAGGACCGCTTAATACAGCTACAATACATCTCTCTAAGCACTTTACGGATATTTGGTGATTGGAGTTATATGCAAGATTCCCTATTAAGGAATGCAAAAGAAACTAAACACTGTACAAGGTACATCAACGGATAAAGAATAAATATAAAATAGATATAAATATAAAATAGATATAAAAACCTCACACTCAAAGGATTGGTGGCTCAGTGGTAGAGCAGTGGTTTCTTAACATGGACACCCCAGTTTCGATGTCTATGAGCTAGTGCCCTTTGAGAAGGCATTTATCCTCATTACCAAGTCCCTTGGAGAGGACTCAAAGCTGTTGGTCCAATGGTTGCTTACAATTAAGAATACACATGTTTTCTGTGTGTTTTCATTACGGTAAAACAAACCAACCAACCAACCAACTTTCAAGTCTGGGGAAGACAAACACAAAACACCATTTCCTAGTCCTAAGCTTAGCACACAAAAAAATGGAATGATGGTGAAAGGATTGAGAAGTTGTCATAGATTTACTGACAGAACAAGGTTTTTGAAGGCTCAAAAGAACTTGATGAAAACTCGGTGGATTGGCTTTCAAGCAGCCACGAACAACAAAGGAATGAAAAGAGAACAACTCGGAGGCATATGATAGAGTGATTGATGTCCAATACCATGATGAGGGGGATAAGGTTCTCATTTTGAAAATTGCAAAAGCTTCTTCAAAACAAAAGAAATTGCTCATTAGTGACAATTCTTCTGCAAAAAAAAAGGTACAGTATATGGGATTTTAGTCCTGTATCAGACTTTAATATCAAAATGTAAATGACTGTTTCCTTTTTATATGCTCTATCTCTTTTAAGAAATAGCAAGACATCATTAGCTTGAACGCTTCAAAATGCATGAAATGGCCTTTACAGCTCTCTCTCTCTCTCTCTCTCTCTCTTTCCCTCTCTCTCTCCTCTGCTAAGAGCCAGAAGGGTATTAACTCATACATTCTCACCAGATTGTTGTCATACCTCAAAAATGGAATGAAATTTTGAATCTTCCTCATCTTGATGTACCGTACTGGTACAGCGTCTTTTTAGAGCTATAAGGGCATTACATCATATACTATAACACAGGATTAATGCCCTTCTGGCTCCAAAAAGACAATATTACTTTTATGAAATACTTTGTAAAATAGGAAGTCAATTTCATGTTTTGATATTCAACTTTTTTCATATGCCATAATTATTTCTCTTTTGCTTCTCATCATACATTGTGACAAGGCGTCAGCTCAAATTTCTTGATGTTTTCAAGGTATAGACGACAAGGAACAATTATGTTCCACAGCACATCATAAAGGCTTCTTAAAACAAGTCATTTCCTACGTAATACTCCTGTATACAGGAGTATTACGTAGGAAAAACAGAAGCTTTTTGCTATAAAACGACCCTGCCAGCAAAACACTATGAAAGAAGTGTTAATTGTACAGTATTTGAATGGAGCAAGTCGAGTTGATAAACAAATCTTTTTAAAATCTTCATTGCTCCTTCCTCTGAAAGAGAATTGCAGACTTTGTATTGTGTGATGCATGCTATGGCAACAATAGCACCAGGGGGGTGTTTCACAAAGATTCTAAGTAGAACTTAACACTAAGTTGGACTTAAAAATTATGGACAACCATTAGAGCCTTAAAATGAAATATATTCAAAAGCAGAAATTCAAGTATTTTACACTTTTTTTAAAATTCCACATCCAGAACATGAAATCTCCTTCATGAAAGAAAATATGAATGATTTGTATCAACATGTAATGCCTTTTAAAATAAATTTTACAAAATATTTTCAAGGATGCTAACGGCTTTCCATAATTTTTAAGTCCAACTTAGACATAAGTTCAACTTAAGATCTTTGTGAAACACCCCCTGGTCCTTGCTCAATTTCTCAAACATCAATCAAATTTTTAGCTCTAAATGTGGACCAATAACACTATGCCTACCGTAAACCTGACTCAAAACCAAATCACAACCCACGTCCTAACTTTAAAACAAAGGTTTTTAGAAATTAAATAATGAAAATGGGTATAAATAAAGCATTTGAAAAACACTTCAATCATTGCATTATACTTTGAGTGAGCATAGTGTTTCTCCTTTGAATTTGAAGTTCTTATTTATATGGCTGGTAGTCAGAAAGTATGGAAATGCACTAGAATACACAAGTCATACTTTCAGACGTATCTCAAGGGTTTTGAATTTTCATTTCATAGCCAAGCACACAAGTTAAGAGACAATGTATCTAATAACACTGAGGTCTACCAGTAATTTAAGTTAATAACAAATGCCCTTGTGACGTAGAGCATCATCATGAAAAAGCATGAGGTTTCAAATACTGGTGATATTCTAAATTTAGCATATCTTCAAGCTTTTTATGGTAATAAATCCAATCGTGTTTACATATTAATAGAGGAAAAAATTTGGAGGTTTTTCTACCATCAAAATATTAAGTTCATCTCAGTGGAAAAAGTATGAGTGCTAACTAAACAAGGAGGAAAATAACAGTATTTCTTGTGAAGATTCAAGTCACATGACCAATCTGATATCTCCTGTATACCATGGGACAGATTTCCCCCTACAAAGGTGATACTATCTGAAAGAGAGAGAGAGAGGGGGGGGGGTAGAGAGAGAGAGAGAGATAGAGAGGAGAGGATGAAGAGAATTGCAAGATAGGAGTGAAAGATAAGACAGCCCCATCAATATTTAATTTTGTCTCGACTTTAAACGACATCCCTTGGGCCCTACTGCCTGAACTTCCCCACCATGTTACCCTCGCACTGTACTTCAGGAAACAAAAGACAACATGAGAACCACGGAATCAGATTAGTGAACTGAAGAAGCATTTGTAAATTGCCCACAATTGTCTAAAAATCTCGGCTGATTTCAAGATAGATTTTCATTCAGTCCACCGGCTGTGAGAGATAAAAAGATAAATATCTTATCGGATCGATTTCAAAGATAGAGAAGATATCTGCTAGCCTAAAGTTTTGCCTTGTTTATTTTCACAAAATCATGAAATGTCACCATATACCTGAAATAAATGGACTGCCAGAGGCAGAGCTTTAAGGAGGAAATTAGATGCTTACAAGATATTTTCTTGCATGTATTAACAAATGATAACAGATTTTGGTATTAATCATGATCAGGAGGAAAGTGAGAGGGTGAGAGTGAGAGGGTGAGAGTGAGAGGGTGAGAGTGAGAGGGTGAGAGAGAGAGAGAGAGAGAGAGAAACAGAGAGAAGATGAAGAAAAATAAAAGACAGAAAGAGATGGAGATAGAGATAAAAGAGGAGTGTAAAGAAAAAATTCAGAAAACAAAATCCAAGAAGAATTACAAGCCAAAATAAGGACAAGCACAGTTGAGAAGGAATTAACCTGCCAGAGAGGGGAAGAGCTAAAGAAAAGAAAAATAAGGTAACAACATGCAGATGTGGACGGCATAAGATGAGAAAAGTGAACAAATGTGATATAGAGCAACTCCTTGAAGACTTTATTCAAAGAGGAGCATAAACATAGGGAGCACGTCGGAAGATGGAAGGCAAGGCAAATATTGACTCCTGAAATGTTTGTGATGGACCTCCAAAAATACTCCTCGTCCCCTCCCACAAGCCCCCTTCGGACGCAACGGAAGGACGTCTGCGCAGGGGGAATAAACACGGCACGGCACAGGAGCATCTCGGCTTACTGTCTCAAGATGACAACAATCCTTTGTTTGTTCAGGGGTGCAATATAATGGATGAAAAAGATGCAGAATCAATTCATTATTGGTGACGTTGTTTTAATCGCAACGTAAAAGTCTTTTCATAACGTAATTTTAATCTTCTCACCTTAAGGTGGAGTTGATGATGTTTACCTATATATGTTATATTTTCAAAGGATATGGAGAACAATTACAGAGAAAGCACAGACATAGAGAAGGAGAAACAGAAGAAGAGAGGGGAGACAGGAAAAGAGAGGGAGAGACAGCAGAAAAGAGAGGGAGAGAGAGAGAAGAAACATTACATTCTTATCTGTAAGTACTTTTTTTTTACCCCTTTTCTTTAATTTTTTTGAAATCCACTCCCCAAAACCTCCAAGAGCAACAACTTCTGTTACAACTGTCGTAGCCATGACTACCAAGAGCACTCTGTTCCATCTCATATTTTACAAAGCATGAAAAAGTAACAAGTAATCTTCATTCCACCCACGTACAATAATTCATAGTGTTTTCATGATATATGCTTACACTATTAGGTTAGTTCCCAGAGCTTTATTGTGCTTGTATGATCACTGTTCCAAGGTTATTCTAAACAGCCAATGGAATACAAATCAGACAGGATTTGTACTAGCAAATTTAGTTAAGTGGACAAAAGGGAAATAGAGACAGCAAGAGAGGAGATTCTTTTTGAAATTAGATCACAGTAACTTATTAAGCAAGGAGGATTTGTTACATATATACCGGTAAGTATATTAAAGGTAATACAAAGTTTTGGGAAATTTTGAAAATTTGGTGGATTGAGAATCTTTACAATTTTGATATATTTGGATGCCCCTGTGGGTGTATTATAAGCACTAAAAAAATTAGCCCCTAAAACACTTCTGTTTTCGAGAAAAATTGAATATAAAAATTTACCGGTGCTCCCGGTAAATTTCGATAAATTTCAAATAGCGCCTATGGCCGTACAATGGTAGCTACGACCATGAACATCTCAGAATATGTAGTTGTGATATATAATTTCCAAACGGGAATAGCTAATCGGTCGATTTTAGTCAAGAAACATAGTTTCATAGCTAAATTAATATCTCGACCTTGAGAGGGAGCTATACAACATAAAGAGTTTATTATTTATAATTTCATAACTTCAGACTCGATTTCAACCGCGACAACGATCAATGAATATTGTAGGAACGCATATGCTTCCAATATTTTAATTTGAACCGAATTCATGACCCCATACCAAAACTTTGTAATACCTTTAACTGGTATGGTCATTGTAGTCCCATATGTACGCATACATGCTGTTTTGAACGCCGATTCAGGGTTCGAGGTGACCTGATTTTGATTGTTGTTGCCCATAGGCCGCACTCAGACTTTACGCCTGCAAATACGGTATATATATATATATATATATATACACAAGGTTTTTAATAATTATTCATAAATTTTTACTGCGATTGGGAATACTCTGCTTTACAAAAAGAAAACAGTAATACATAAATACAACAAAATATATTATAAATGTTACTACGTAATCAACAATTCTACTTAATGTATATACAATTTCTTTAAGAAGGAAATTACACTGAAGCTGTGACTATTCTCTTCCACATGCGAAGGTTTAGCTGGTAAAAAAACAAAACTTGAATTAATGAATGTCAATCAAATCTATTTTAATTCACTTCTTTTTAATAGTGGTTGAATATCAGATTGCAGACAAAAAAATGTAACAAATGGCAGACAAAAAAATTATTGAAAATATCTGAATGAAAAAAATATTGGCACCATGCAAGCAAGACTTCATATCACAGCAATTACTTCATAGTTCCGCCATCAACATATTTGATTTTCATTATTTGGTGACAATTCACAGACCATTAAGCAGTATGGAGTGACAAGGCTGTAAAATGTGGGGAAAGACAGAGCTAAGAATAAATGAGGAAACTATCAGTGGAAGGAAAAAAGGAGAGGGATATGCTCAATTTAAGAGCAGACAGACCACAATGTAAACAGGAAGACATTTGGTGAGGAAAGATAATGAAAGAAAAAAGCAAAGCCAGACAAAAAATGAAAGAGAGACAAAATCAGAGACCAAAAAAAGAAATAAAAGTTTTAGACAGAAAAGGAGTCTGAAAGAAGTGAGACAGAAAAGAAAGAGATATTTTTAAGGGGTGAGCTAGAGAAATTGATTTCACCGCAGTTCAGGAAAATGACATTCAAGTCAAAATACAAATATTGAAAATAACAATAACTGCCAATAACTGCCATAAAGCTGGTGTCAAATTGGCAAGGCCAAAGGGTGTTTATACAAACATGAACAATGAAAAAGGTATTCTGTCAAAAACTCACAATATTTATTTTTGAAATATGTTTGTTAAATATGGTGGCAATGTAATGGTTAATGGTAAGAAAACATGTGGCTAGTTTGGGGGAGGAGACGACATATTCATGTAATAAAAGCAACCCACTTGAATTCATGAGTGTCAATCAATTTAATTTTGTATTCATTTTGTTTTATAAGTGGTTGAATATCAAAATGCAGTCAAAAAAAAAATGGCAGACTTTAAATCGATTTGAAATATCAGAATCAAATACATATTGGCACTATGCAACACTTTGCAGCTCCGCATTCGACAAATTTGCTTTTCATTATTCGGTGATAATTCACAGACCATTAAGCAATATGGAGTGACAAGGCTGCAAAATGTGGGGAAAGACAGAGCTAAGAATAACTGAGGAAACTATCACAGAAATGATAAAAGGAGAGGGATATGCTCAGTTTAAGAGCAGACAGACCACAATGTAAATAGGAAGACATTTGGTGAGTAAAGATAATGAAAGAAAAGAGCAAAGCCAGACAAAATGAAAGGGAGACAAAATCAGAGACAAAACAAAATTGTTTGAAAAATAATATATTTTTAGAAAGTAGTCAGAAAGAAGTGAGACAGAAAGAGAGAGAGAGAAAAAGAGATGGTTTTAGGGGGTGAGCTAGAGAAATTGATTTCAACGCAGTTAAAGGAAATGACATTCAAGTCAAAATACAAAGTGTTCATACAAACATGAACAATGAAAAAGGTATTCTGACAAAAAACTCACACTATTTATTTTAGTAATATATATGTTGAATATGGTGGTAATGTAATGGTTAATGGTAAAAAAGCAGGTGGCCAGTTTGGGGGAGGAGACGACCCTCATGTAGTGGTGTCACAATCGACGGGTTATTTTCATCCTCACTCCTATATACCGGAAACAGGATGGACTAGAGAAGGGGAAATGAAGGATGATGGAGGAGCAATGTTCTGGCATGATGGTGATGGTAGTGACGCAGAGGAACAGGAAATGTTCTGCTACATGATGATGATGATGATGATGAGATGAGGGAGAAGGAGATATAATGCTATGGCGGTTTAATGAAGGTGAAGATAGGAAGGGGAAGTCTGGTACAATGCTATTTGGAAACAAGGAGGAGGGGTGTAAAAGTTACAGAGGTAATGAGTCAGAAGAAGTGTTCTAGCATAATGATTTGGGAAGGACAGAAATAGCAAGAAATTGGGAGAAAGAATGGGAGAGAAAGTGATAGTGTGAAAGAGATAGATAGAGAGAGAGAGAGAGAGAGAGAGAGAGAGAGAGAGAGATAGATATAGAGAGAGAAATGGGGAAAGGGGTGTAGAGGATAGAGAGGGGAAAGGAAAGAGAGAGAGAGATGGTAGAAGATTGAGAAACAAGGGTGGGGAGGGAAAAGAGAGAACGGAAGAAAGAGGCAGGAAAGAGAGAGAAACAAAATAGATAGATTATACAAGAGAAAACAGATAGCGTGGGGGATGAGAGAGAAAGAGAGAGAGAGAGAGGGAGAGAGAGAGAGAGAGGGAGAGAGAGAGGGGGAGAGAGAGAGACTGAGAGAGAGAGAGAAAGCGAGATGAATTCATGCTTCTTGCTATGCATTATTCCCACCTGTGCCATGCAAGTCAATTACTGAGTGCCTGCGGAAAAATACAGGGGCACGTGCTCTTGCCTTGCTAATTCAATTTTTGAAGAAAAAAAGGAAGAAACAGGGCGCCAGGGCAGCAAAGCATAATAACGGCAAACCACATCAAAAAGGCATTTTTGCAGAAGATGCTTTACATACATGAACATGCATGGCTTCTTTATATATTTGAGTTTTTTTTCCCTCTTTTCTTTGACACATACATACGTCACATAATGTTTTGTAGGACAATAATATTCTTTGCATTAGTATTGATTGCATTTTACTAGTGTTAGAAGGACGAAGTAGTATTAGAAGTAGTATTAGAAGTAGTAGTAGAAGTAGTAGTAGCCGCAAGAAGCAATAGTTGGTAATGATGATCACAACATAGTACATGAAGCTGACAAAAATCTAAAGTAGATATCAAAATACTTGATTCAGCATACATCTAAAGTAGATATAGATGCACTAAATTTTACAAATATATAGTAGAACCCACAGAACTACCTGATTCTACAAATTTAAATTCTAATTAGATGTAAAAGTATCTTTTTCAAATATTCAAACACGATAAAGAACACTATTCCAAAAGTCCAATTAACAAATAGAAATACTTCATTATAAAAATCTAAAGTAGATATTTAAGTGTTACAAATTACATTGGTAAGCCATATTTTTTCTTCATTAAAATTTCCTACAGTTAAACTAAACCATTTTTAATGAAGATCATCACAAAAATGCCAAGGAAATCACCATGAAGCATAACCCACAATGTGCACCATCTCCTTTCTCATTCAAATCAATGCAATTATTCAGTAGATAGGGACGGCTAGGTTATAAGCTGTATATGGTAAATGATAGGATTTATTTTAATGGATGAGTTAAGGGATAGAAGGGAGACAGAGAGAGATAGAGAGGGCAGATAGAGAGGGCAGAGGGAGAGGGGGTGAGGGAGAGGGGGTGAGGGAGAGGGGGTGAGGGAGAGGGGAGAGAAAGGGGGAGAGGGGAGAGAAAGGGGGAGAGGGGAGAGAAAGGGGAGAGGGGAGAGAAAGGGAGAGAGGGGAGAGGGGGAGAGGTAGAGGGGAGAGAGGGAAAGAGAAAGGGAGAGGGGAGAGGGGGAGAGGGAGAGAGGGAGAGGGGGAGAGGGAGAGAGAGAAAGAGAGAGAGGGAGAGAGAGAGGGAGAGAGAGAGGGAGAGAGAGAGAGAGAGAGAGAGAGCGAGAGAGAGAGAGGAAGAGATAGGGGCAGAGGGAGAGGGGTAAAGAGAGAGAGGGGAGAGAAAGGGGGAAGGAGAGGGGGAGGAAGGGGGGCAGGTATAGGAATAGCTCATTATTCTGACCTGTTTAAATCCTCTATACATCAGCTGGAGTTCCTTCTTGGAGAATTTGGTCATTTTACAGAGCTTGTCTAGTGCTTCTGGCTTGTAGCGTACAGTCTGCATATCAATCTCATCCAAATCATGGTCTGCAAACAAAACAAACAATCAAACATTTTGATAACAAAAGATCAAAATATGCTCTGAAAAGCAGAGAGGGATTAAGATAATAAAATTGTGATAACAAAGCACTAGATAATATACAAAAGATCATAAGAATTTAGATCATGAATGTTGATAAAATAGAATAGATTGTGAACTTGTGAAAGCCTTGTTTGTCCTTCAGCAAATAAGATTTAAGATAATAAAGTTGTAATAAGAAACTCGTGATTGAGATAATGACACTTTGATGAGAAAATTGTGAAAATAGACGAAAATGTAAGATCATATGATCTAACAAAGACAAAGGGAGCAAGAAAGTTTGGCAACCCTTTGCCTACAGGAAGCAAGTAATTCCTGTACCCAGCCTCTAGGAATAGGAGAATACAGTAGTTGGTGGGTTGATCAATATCTTACAACACTGGGTTAAAACCTTCCTTGCTATTGGCAGACTATACTCTTCATAATGCACAGATATATGGCATAGAGTTAAGAAGAAACAACAGATCCATTAAGAATCATAATTATCAGATTCAAACTTGCCAATGCAACAGGCCAGAACAATGTGACCTGCTTTGACATACCATATGTTTATAAGTCAAGTATATGACCCCCAACTATGTCAATCATCACATTCATCAGATTAAAACTTGCCAGTGCGAACAGAACGATGTGACCTGCTTTGACATATTATATGTTTATATTTATAAGTCAAGTATATGACCCCTGACTATGTCAGATTCAGTCATCTTTGCAATCTGCATTTCATCTGTTCCGTGCCAGAAGGGTGTTATTTCATATAAATTACTTCAACAAAGAGTTAACACCGTTCTGACTTGGAACAGACCATTTCTCTTAACATATGCCCTGTTGACACTTGCCCGCATTTTGATTTGCGCATAGTTTGCGCATAGTTTGCGCATAGACACATACTCTTGCGTGCCAATGCGGGAAGTATTTGTGGTAACGTGCGGGAGGATGCCGGACGTGCGTGAAATTCGTGACAGAATTGTCAAAATGTTCAAAATTTTGGCACAACAATTTTGTTTGGCAACGTTCGTGAACACTTTGTGAACACTTTGTGAACTATGAGCTGCCTAGTTGTGCCAGTGCGCGCCGATGCCTAGTGGCACGCATGTTCACTACTAGTTAACGACTAATATTGCTCACAATTTGCGCATTGGCCGCGCATACTTCCCGTGCAGTTTTCGCGTGCCATGTGAGTTTATGTCCTAGTGGTTACGCATTGCGTAAACTATTCATAAATTAGACATGACCCTCCGTGCGACTGCATGCCGCTAATTGGCACGCATTGGCATGCCATAGAGCGAGGCAGTGCGGGACCAAAATGCGTGCAAGTGTTAACGAGGCATTACACTTGAGGGGCTTATGGTCATTGCAATCACATTGCACTCGTTTCTCTATCAATGAATTCTAATCATGACCCTCCTGTTATCGTACCGATACCACCGAAAGTGATAACCATGGCGATACCTGGTCTTTCCCCCGGAGGTTTGCGAGTTTCATTAACGGAAGGTTCTGACGGCATGCATGAGAGAGAGAGGAGGACATTGGCTGTGGACTGGTGGCTCCAGGGTAGCAAACTATGCACGTAGCATCATTATCTAGGGAATTAGGAATAATCATATGTTCGTGGATGCATGAGTGCCGACATGTTAGTCCCACTGCTTAGATATGGATGTTGATTGGGGGAGTGTATGTGCATGTATATGCAATGCTTTCTCGTCCAATGTTCACAGCCAAGGGCATGGCGTAGTGCCAAATGTAATGTCACTTGTGTCACTTATGTCACATAACAGTGATTTGAATATCTAATACTGAATATACAAGACAAAAATACCCTGACATATGGATAAATTTATATGAAATTTCTCCACCTTCCTTCAGTTTCCTTCATAGAGACAGATTGAGCAACTATGAGTAAGCTTGTTGCGCACACTACTTTTGTAAATCTCAGATAAAATAATGAACTCTCCCCTGAGTACAGATTCTTAAAGCACAACCAATGTTATCACATACTATGATTTTGTTTCAACATGTTGAATTCAACTCCATCTACTGCAGCTGTACGTTCTACTAGCAGTGACTGAAAGACAATCAGTCGACTATCGGGGCATGAAATCTATCCCCAGGTTGAAAATAAGGCGGATACGTGGTTCATCAATTATCGCATCAAATAATTCATCCGAAACCTTACGCAGTCATATTCGCAAGAAAGATTTGAGGTCCAGTAACGCAATCTGATCTGCGTCGCCGAGGAGAGCAAAAAATTCAACATCAATATTCTAGCCACGTGCACCAGAAATGCTCCCTAAAAATTGTACACCATTAGTACCCTAGGCAACTTAAAAAAATTAAGAACTCTCCTCTTTCATGGGAGGGGGGGGGGGTAGTTGTGAAAATAATGGAGTGCTTCCTTCGGAGAAAAACTGCCATTAGTCATTAGGCTTGTTATGATGATAACCAGAATACTGCACTGAATTTTAGATGAATAGAGATAAGCAATTGTTGGAGAAGCAATGAGAAAGAACAAGTTTAAAAGAATAGTGAATAGCTGGAGCCGGCAAGCATTTTCACAGAATTTTGTTAGATCAATTTGGAATGTGATATGTTTCTACAATTGTAATTCATACGTGTGATATTTGATAGATATCTGAAATGTATTTTTTTTCATTTGCCAGCTCTATCTACTGCTCACGCTGCGCAACAACAAGAAGAACAGGAAGACTTGCTTTAACAAAGTCCTTACACAAAACATTTATCTCTGCATCAAATATATCTTATAAAAAAAAGTTTCTTAAAAGATGCAACATAATTTCAATACAAATTGCCAATTTATGTATCAAAGCAAGTTGTTATACAACAAATTATAATCAAGCACAAATCATCATGTTCTTCCTTCATGGTTTCGCTCCCAATTTTTGTAAAAAAAATGTCTTGGTGCATGTGGTCTTTTCACAACATACATCCCAAGGTTCATCCCAGCTACTCTCTGCCATATCTTGCAATGTTTCCACTGTATAGTATGTGTTCACATCATTCCCTAGGAGACAGGAAAATCAATACAAGTCTACCAAACAGGACAATTCTATAACTAAGATTGATTTATCATGATCTTGACATTATAGAATCTTCTGCATGATTTATTGCGACTAAAATCTCAGTAAGACATGTAATTGACCTTTACATGACTTTATAATTATTATAAAGTCATATGAAGGTCAATTACTATTATAGTCTTACATTGTGAGAAAAAGACAAAAATAATTTATGAGCATTGAACATCACTCATTCCTTTTGTACACCTCTCCTACATTGTTTTTTGTTCAGTATTAAGAATGACTCTTTGCAACTGCTGTTTCATTTTTTAAATATCATTACGTATAAAAGCCTTGTAACAAAAATAACAATAATTGAAACATGTCCACAAGTTTTATATTGTAAGTACATTCAGTTAACTAAACAAATGGATTTTTAAATGTATCACCTGTACCTGAAAAGTTGCAACAATACTATAATTTTTTTTAAAGAGCACAGCTTCTTCATCTGGTGAGAGCCAGATGGACGTAACTCTGTTTACTGCGTTGAATAATGCCTTCTTGCTCTGAGCATACAATGTAACTTTCTTTGAAAGCTTTGCATTTCAGAAATTCAAATCACTCAGCCCGGTGTCTAAATCTCGTAAACCATTGGCTGGTAAGGTCATAAAAATAATTGGTACCTGTTTAGATGGCTTGAGCATATGTTTACAACTCTACTAAATCACTGCAAAAAGCCTGATGATCCGAACACATCAATTATGATCCTTGCTGCCAACTTTTCCCTGTGATAAACTCTGATAGGGTAGATACACTGAATGGTGTCCAAAAACACACCCCTCATCTTCAACTTGTAAAGTCTATGTTTCTAAAAATGGAAATGGACAGTCAACATTTAATTATAATATATCTCTCTTTTCCAAAGTTTCCATTATGCGAGGGGAAAGGGGGGGGGGGGGGGGGTCGAGTTCTAATGAAATGCAATAGGGCTCATGATAATATAAAAAGAAACATACTCCAAGTATCTCTCCTTTCAAAAGTTTGCATATTGTAGGAATTATCTCAAGTAAAATTAAAGGTTTTCATGATCCATTTTTATACTGAAAGTGAATGAAACGTACCCTAGTATTTCTCTTCTTTAAGTTTGCATTTTCTGTCAAACTTTAGTGAAAAATGAATTCTTTCTGTCCCCATATGAAGACGATATGAAATGTAATATATCATATCAAGCAAGACAATTTGTAAACTGCCACAAGAAAAATATAAGTGCATGAGCATAGGGCATCTTTATACTGCAGGTCACAAGACCTTTGATTAAATCACTCTCTTGTATTCACCCACTCCACCATGAACACAATTCCTGAATAATTTGATAAAGGGTTTTTACCCTCCAAAAGGTTTAATCTAACCAAGGTTGTTAGAACTATTAGATTAAATTATACAATTGCCACTGAAAAGGTCTGTATTTCTAAATGATTAATTGATGTTGCAACAACAACATTTTTTTAAAAAAATTGTATGGGGTTCACAGCTCAGCGAATCGTAATCAAATTGCATGTACTAATGAAGCAAGCAAACGACCCAAAGGGAAATGTTTTGGTGGTTACGATAACAAATTACATGGTTTCATCACGATGCATATGATTTTATTACAGGATGTTGAATGTAAAGTACTTAATGCCCCATTAGACATAAGTGTAGGATGTGTGCAAAACAGCAGAAGAAACTACCCTTTTTTTTTATTAACACTTAATAAACATTGGAAGGAGGGAGATAAGTTCCGACTTCCACGGATATAGCTGGGTCTTGCTTCATAAAAATCAAGTTACAATAACTGTTATAAGCTACTGAAATCATGGCATTTGATTGGCTGAAAGTAAATTTGTCATAAAAGTTTAGCATTTGCGATTGATAACAAGTTTTTATGAAACAGGGCCTTGACCCCTAGTGTGGTATTTAACCTGTATTTCATTCTGGTAAGACCGAACATGGCAAAACAATTCTTGTGTTTGTAATGAGACAGGTCATAAGGTATGATAATATGGTTTCTTGTATTGTACTTTATCTGTCACACACTGCAGTCCCAGAGGTTTACAAGGACTTTCTTCCTACCAGGCGTTCGTTTATACACATGAATCAAGAGAGTCAAATGTAAATAGATGCCCTGCCACAGCTTGAACACAAGACCTAGCATCTCAAGCCAAGCGTCCAAACCACTTGACCACATTGCCAAGCCTGCAGGAAGACAAGGGGGTATTTCACAAAAATCCTAAGTCAAACTTAACTCTAAGTTGGACCTAAACATTATGGAGAGCCATTTGTATAGCCTTTAAATTAAATATATTCAAAAGTAAAAATTCAAGTATTTTAGACTTTTCATAAATTCCACATCAAGAACATGAAATGTCCTTGATAATAGAAAATATGAATGACTTGAATCAACATTTTATGCCTTCAAAAATAAATTCTAAAATATATTTTTAAACGGCCTTCCATAATTGTTCAGTCCAACTTAGAGATAAGTACAACTTAGGATGTTTGTGAAACACACCTTTGTGTTACCATCGATGTGGTAAATAAGACAAAATTATTATAATTTAGTAAACAAGACAATTATTATTTTCATCTTGAAAGTGAGCTTGTGTCTGTTTTGAACCAGAAAATCTCTAAGATAAAATTTATGAGTTAACAGCAGATAGTATTACGTTGAGTAGACAAAAGAGGTCTCAGAGGTGAGAACTCGACCAGAGTCCAGTGAAGTACATCAAATTCTTCAGTGGGAGTGCACCACTATTAAACACAGGGAATTACATCACATTGGAGGACCTAGCCTACCACATGCTTGAAAAAGCTCACTTCAGAAGGATCATCTGCCGGCATGGATATACATGGGGTGTCTAACAATCGACCGAGCCCATTGCCACAACGGAATGAGGCAAAGATGAGGTGATGAAAGACCCCCTAAAATACAGTTCATGAGGGGGCAAGCGATTCACCTCAGGGGGTTGGGTAGATGTGTGAATCCAAGGATGTCCTCTATAGATATGTCCTCATCAGCTCCAGATTGCCAAATAGCCCGCTATTTCTGATTTGGGGAATAAGCCTGAAGTTACAAATCGCGTCCTCATCAGCTTTAATTTGAAACTCCAGCTCGAGAAATTAGTTCGAGATATTTTGCTCAACGTTCCCGCATAGTGCGAGTCTTCGGGCTGGTGAAGACGCACTGGACAAATAGCGGGATATTTTGCAAACTAGCCCAAGATATCTTGGGATGATTATCTCGACCAAATATCCCGCTAATTGCAACTGCGGGCTGATGAAAACACAAAATAGCTGGATAATTTGTGATCGGGATAGTTAAAATAGCGGGTTATTTGGCAATCTCGAGCTGATGAGGACAGGCCTTATGAGTGCCCATCTGAGAATGCCTCTCCAGCTAGCATCTCCCTAATGTGTCAACTAATGCAATTTGCTATCGTCAGTTCAGAGCTAGAAAGGTGCTAATGGTATGACAATGAATACGAGTTAACACCCTTTTAGCTCTGAGTGGATGTTTTATGACAGTGTTCCAATTTCAAATCAAGTTCTCCAACTTCAGTTCCATGGCGTGGGTTGAGAAATCCTACTGGGTACCAGCATCACAAGTAAAAAGTGACTTCAGAAAACCTTCGGTGTCTAGAACAAGAAACCATTGTGCAAAACATTTATGAGTAAGCACCCTTCTGGCTCTCAGCAATATCATGTATGTCAGCATTGGAGACATTTGTCTTCTGGTTGAGAGCTCATGCATTTCTTTTGTACATATAACTAAAACCATTTCATCCCCTGAGGACCAGACAGACTTTTAATTTGCATAAATTCATGATGCAACATAATACCCTCTGGCTCTCAGTCGAAAACTTTTCTGAATACAATGCATTGATACAATTTCCTCCCGGTAGAAAACACATGCACTTCTTTTACACATATATCTAAACATTTGTCTGTTAAGTGCCAGAAAGGCATAAACTCTAGGTAAAGTTATACAAGTGAATGCCGTTTGAGCTCTTAGCAGATGATTTCCTGAATACTCCCTAGCATCGAGACATTATACTGCACATTGAGAGCTCATGGATTTCTTTTGTACATACATGTATATGTATGTATAACCAAAAAATGTCAGCCAAGAGCCAGATGGCAATAAATCATGTTATATGAGTTAATGCCTTTCTGACCCTATATAATATATATTTAATGTACCGGTATACAAAAATCATAGTCACTGCACTGTTTTCCACCTCTTCTTATTTTTCATGAGATAAGAGAGATAACAACAAATATGAAGCTTCATTACAAAGAAAATACAAAGAAGAAGAAATGTAGAATTTTAGCAAATAAAACGCATTTAAAAAGCATGTAATATGTATATGTGAAGGCTGGTCAAGAGGCAAGAAATAACTAGGAACAATGTGAAAAGCAAAGGAGGCTGTACAGCAGTCTTTTAAACAGTAACAAACAAATTTTCAAAACTGGATAACAAGTGCTGTTAAATCTCAACAACAATAAGAAATGATGTTAAAAAATGAATGAAAATGATAACAAGATAAATAGGTCACAGGCCAAACAAAAATGGAGCATCATTAAACTCTCTGAGCGACACATCTCAAATTACTCTTCGGACTAAACAGCTGTGCCCAACACAGAAAAAAAAGGAGTGACCCGCACTACAAAATACCTCAACAATTAGGTTGCTAGTGAAGAGGGAATTGACTTTGTGACCGGCTAAGTGGGTCAGGGCTCTATTTAACGTTATGGAATCAGAACGATGAAATGGGATGAAAGATTTCAATGATTATCATCCAGTAAGTCATTTCTTAATTGCATGCTGCTCTACGTATATATATATATACAGTGCATCCCAGAAAAAACGAAACCGAGAACTATCGATGTTTTATCATAACTTAATCACAATTAATCATCAGGTCTTTCGTCTTCTTTGTGCGAAACGGAGTTAAGTCTTTTGTCAACTCTGTTCGTTGGAACGGCAAGAAGCCAGTAAAAATGAACTTGTTTGATCAAATTATTAAATTGCAAGCATTACTTTAAACATACAGAACTTTGTTATTCCTGGCTCATTTTTCCTGATTGAGGTGCCATATAAAAGGGCAGAAATTGAACTTTCTAGAAATGTGATTTTCCCTTTAAAATTCAGATATCGCCCGCCAAATGATTTTTTGGTTTCCTCTCTTCAAATTGCTTTTAATCACTCATGCGTGAAATATGCATCATATGAGTTGCATCAAATTAAAGAGGAGGATCAAAGCTTTCCTAATATGTGTCATTTATTAATTATAATTGTGATTAAGTTATGATAAAACATCGATGATTCTCGGTTACGTTTTTTCTGGGACGCACTGTATATATGAAGATCTGCACTGACGTACATAGCTTGAAAAGAAAAAGGAATGGAAAAGACTAGAATTGTCTTGGCCATTGCTTCTACAAGGGACTTAACATATGGTTTATGTACCGCTTGATTGTTTATCATGTTCAGAATTGTTCTTCAGTTTATTCAGTAGTTTTTCAGTCTCTTCAGGGCCTTTGATTAGGCAACTAGATATATTGGCGCTCTACAAATTCTGGGATTGGATTGGATGGGATTTTCCTATTTTTTTCTCAATTATATACATTTAGCTTTTAGCTTAGCTTAGCATTATCTCATCGGGATATAATGAAATACATTATTTATCCCACAATTTAAGAACTACAAAAGATTTGAATAGGAGTATACTTTCAATAACAGTCACTTGTAGTCTGTTAGTCTGTGTATCATGAGATGTATAAAAGTAGTATTTTATTGTGTTACATTAAAACTAGAGTTAAATGAATACTTGTTGCATACGGATACCTAATGTACACGGCTAACAAAATGTGTCAATTTGCGTTGGAAACACACTCTAAAACATGCATTTTCTCAGATCCATTATCTTCTCTTCAGAGAATAATCAATTTATGTGAGTGATATTTGAACATCCCTTAATTTTGAGAATCAAACCTTAAACCTTGCTGTCCATGTTTATGTACCTCAATAGTTTACTTCCGAGTAGCTTCTGACAGCTTCCAACAAATGCACAAATTACAGGCCCTGACAAACGATGCGTGTGAAGGGCTTTTCATTCGAGGCAGCTGATTTATAAACAGATCAATTCTAGCCGGCGCTAAATAAGGATATATTGCATTGATTTTTGCAGAGATTTAATATTTCAACACGCCTGAATGGCTGATGCACTTTGAAGTTAGATATGTGTAATCGGGTGAACAACCAAGAAGTCATTACTACAGATTTGCTTCGTTTCGCTGAGCTAAGATAAAATATGAGATAATATGATAGGCAGTTTAGCAGTTTCCTTTTGGGCCAGTTAAAAGGGGTAGAGCCGGGATTCTGTTAAAGAGGAGGAGGGCACAGGTCTGAAAATTTCTTATTTCTGACAAGCAACAAATTATATCGGATTTTGTGATGAGTGAAAATAGAATCTCTCTTTTGTACATGACTGCAAAAATCAAAGTAGGAGAAAAGTTACTGTAATTTTGCTCATAATGTATATATTGGGCAAAATTTTAGGAATTTAAAACAACATTTTGGCCCTTTTAGGAGTATTCAGATTGTCACTGTGTAAATCCCTGCAATGCCTTTTAACTTAAGCCTATTTGCCTTGCCATTTGAGTTGTTGATAATAGATCATCACCCCCTCATTTAATTCCGCGCCCCCTAATGTTACATATTTCATCATATGGCAAAATAATGACAACACAAATTTGCATGATGCGTACACATCCATCGCCATGCCTACAAAGTAGTGCGGCCTTGCTTGATAACAGAGTAGCAACACAGAGAATTTAAATGATTTAGGGATTTTGTTTATGCTAAGTACCAGTTTAAATCACATGTGTGTACTGGTATCTTTAAAAAGAAACATATGACACACCTACATTGTGTATATTACATAGTGTATATTACATTGTGTATATTACATAGACTATAAGTTCATATCTTCATTAGATCTAACTTATATTCAGATCCAGGGGCTGAAAATTAAGAGGGCATAAAAGAGGAAAAGGTGGAAGAAGATGCTACTTCTATCTTGATAAACACTGATTTGGTGATCTTTATTTTTCAATTCCAAATGGAAATAAAGAAAATAGAAAAAACAATATTTTTCTCTTACAACTGTGTAGTCACTATAAAGTTTCAAGAGTATGCAACTTGTTACAATAACATAATTAATAACAACAATGTTCATATTTTACATTACACTGACAGATGGGTAGATGTGCATGGTTGATTCATGGGCCTTGTAAAATCTACCATATTTTACAGAATCATGAACATTTAATGTATCTAAATTCCATCTAATTATCCATCATTAAAAGTTCATTAGTTTATTATTATCATCACCAAGAAAGAAAAAAAAGGAGCAAAATTAGCTTTCTCAAAGCAATAGCAAAGGCCTAAGCAAAAACAGTTATCATTGATGCAGTAAGCAAAAAAAATTGGACCATCCTATGAAATGAATTGATGAGCCTTTTGCAACACAGCATGAGATACAGATTGATATCTATGCGTGCTATGAATCAAGAAGTCATGTATATCATGTGACATCCCTTAACCTTTGACCTCAGACAACAATCAGCATACTTATTATTCCTCGACTCCCAAACACGATCAATGACCATGTTGCATCAACATGTGCCTGTGCCACAGAACTCTCTCTCTCTCACTCGTTCTCAATCAAAACAAACGATGCAATCTCACGCTACAATCGACTAATATTCTGATAACTGCTGGACACGACTACCATATTGAAAACAGAAAGTTCTAGCATGCCATTTTAGAGGAATATAAGTTACCTTGTCCGAGCGTTGCCAGAAATGCTCCCATGATGCCGTGCTTACTCACTACATGGAGGAAACTGGCCGTCGGCTGTTCGGTTCCGGCCCCTTGCCCGCTGTCCACAATGACCGCTACAGACAAACAACCAACGAAAAACAAACAAGCCAGCCCCCCTCGTAAAGGATGGCTCCTTCTTCCCCCAGTCACCTCCTCAAAAGGAAGACCGACCAAAAGACGAAAACAAAGTCTTCTCGGGCAACTTCGTCAGGTGGTCTTTGCAACAGAAACTCGTACAGGTTAAATCCTCAGTATCTTAGCATCTCTTATAAGAAAGTCACTATAGCATGGTACATCCAATGGCGATGACGTATCTTTCTTTTTTATCCTCTAGCTTGAGACACTTCATCTATCTTGGTTTCAGGAATCGCAAGGCTTATGTGGAAAATGGAGTAACAAGAAAAAGATGTACTAATATGATTTACAATTGGATGCATACAGCTTTTACCCGTGTCTCTCCATTACTGTGTGTATTGACTGTGTATGTGATGTAGTGTGTACACCACCTCGATGCATGGTTCCGCTGCCCCTTCAAAACAGACACACACACACACACATACACAATCACAATCTCTCAAATCTGCTCTGCCTAAATGCATGTAAACACATGTGCAAAGGGTGGCAAAGCGTAGATGTAATATTCAAGTCCTCACTGCCGACAGCCTCTTTTCCCGTATTTTCCCCCATTTTTGCCATTGCCAAAACATTTCATTCCACAGGCTCTCTCTTTCATGATTCTATTTGCAACCGCAGGAGAACGGGGAAAACAATTCTGCCACTTACAGATTTTCTGCTACCTTCTGTTTTTGTTTTTTCTGCCAATTCAGATTTTTTCAACCAATAACAGCCTTAAATTTCTGCATTACAGTTTTTTCACCACTAATTTTCTCAGTCTCTCACTTTAGCTCTTTTACATAACACCTATGTTCTCTCTCTCTCTTTAACCTTTTATTGAATTGCTTATCAAGTAACCACAAGAACATCGATAATACTGCATCCATGTAGAAGCGATTTTAAATCTTGATAACAAGACATAAACATATGTGTAAAGTCTACTCGTGTTGGCTAAAAGAAGAACCTCCCAGAGCCAACTAAATTTCATTTGCTTTGCTTTCAGATTTCTATCAAATATAATTAAATAAGGAGTAGGTCATTTTCAGCCATTCACTATTTAAATAGTTGTAGCTGACTCAAATTGAACTTCTTTCTGTCCCCATTGATGCAATATTTCCATTACAATTATAGAGACTTTATAAGAACTTATTGCGAGATGGTTGAACCCCCCACACACTGAAAGGGTTAAAATGGTCTGTTATGATTCAATTAAACAACGTCATCTCACATGAAAGACATGGCGTATATCTTAGTGGAATGGAATAAATTGGGTTTCAAAACCACGCAATGCTATCTATATGCATTAGATCTGAGAATACGCGACACCAAGATGTCCCCCGTCGATCTGCTTCATAGTCTACAAGGAATTGATGTCTCATTACTTTACCACATCTGAAATGAAGTAAAACCTCAAAATGAAGACACAAGCGAGTAACCATGGCAACACAAAGTGGTTTGCTTGTGTTCAGATCCCATTGGCTATTGTCTGGGGGGAGGGAGGGAGGGGGCAGGTGTTTAGCAAATTTTTAAAGTTGAAAATGTCACAGGGAACACTTTGCATCTTGATGAAACCATGTTTTAAAGTTTCAACCCGTTTCAATTCGTTCAAGCATCAAATTTAAATGTATTTCAAAATATAATTTAATTTCCAAATATCTCTAATTTCAATTGATTGAAACTAAACGTTGTCATTAAAGAACTTATTATAGTACATAGATTCTAAATTAGGTTGCATAATTAATAGTTAATTTGTAATACATACAGAAAATCCACAGTATTTACAGTTAATATTCATATCATTGAGATTCTACACATCCAATTTATTCTCATGTGATTTCACTTTCTTCACAGACATGACTGAACAGAAATCAGATTTAAATCAGTATTCATTCATTTCAGCTGGTCAACTGATTTTCATTAGAATCAAGAAACCTGATCTCAGATAGGAGTCTTCATGGCTAATTTCATTCTAACCTTATTTCGATCTCATCCTCAAATTAGGAAACCAATCCCCAAAGACTTGATCTCAACTTTTAATTAAACAATGGGATTGGTAGATTATAAGGAACAAACATTGGCAGAGCTACAAAAGTCAGTCGAAACAGCTCAAATGCAATGTTTTGCTTATAAATGTGACCCTTTTGGATGCAGCCTTATGTCTGTAGACGCATGATGAACTGCTAGAGGCAAGGAAGATCTCAAGGCAATTAATTCACTTGATTGAGGTTGGAAGTAATTTAATTTCCTGTCCTAGTCAGAGTCCAACAAATCAGGGATGTATCTAGCTTGTATGCACATCCTCTGAATAATATATGAAGAAGAAATAGAGGAAGGGGGAAAGGGAGATTAAAGGTCAAGAATCATTGAAACGATTGCAAAATATGCAGTAATTTCACTACCTTCTCCACATGCAGTAGATCATCAACTAATTTTCTTTTCCTTATGAATACAAAGAGAACAAACATAACAAGGACTACAAGGTACACAAACAAAAGTAACAGAAATGACTCCTTTGACTAATAAATTGGTTTTTCAAATGCATTTTCATTTCAAGTAGGTACAATGCAGGAACAAAAGCAAAATTTGAAATAAAAAATTGCTAATCATGAAAACAGGTTTGATGGTTCAGTGGTAGAGCAGTGGTTTGGGTACTTGGAAGTCCCTCAGTTCAAAATCAGGTGGCTGTGTTTGTTTTCTAAGTCATGAGGGTGTTAATTATCTGAGTGTAAAAGTATATGAGTTAATATCCATCTGACGGTCGGCAGCAAAACTCTTGTTTATCCATACTCCTATCACTTCTCCAAACTATGTGAATATACTTGTTAAAGTTAAGGTGGAGAGTTAAAGACGCAGGACTGAATCTCCTTCTCCATCCCTCAATGTCTAATCAGCGATAAACTACATCTCAATCAATGGCTGGCCTGCTTCCATAATACTCTTATTTCTTTCCATCAAGTCAGCAGCAGCATCTATGGAAGACACATGACTAACTTCCGGGAGAGACCTTGGAAACTCAAGAAACCCTGAAGCCCTGAATGAATCTGTAATTTCTTCCTCGTCAAATTGGCAACTGTGATACATTAACTCTACCACTTTATACCCAGTCACCTCTGCCTGAAATCTAGGCTGTTCTGAAAATGAATCATTAATGCCATCAAAAAATGTAAATAAAATGTCAAATATTCAGAATGGAAACTGTAATAACATTTTAAAGCCGTCTTTGGTAAAACAGGGTGATCATTGCCTACCATGTTGACTACTGAATTATCTCATTCCCATAGGCTTAACACAGGGACCACCAGATTTCAGTAGGCAATGAGTTAAACCATTGACTACTGAATTATCTCATTCCCATAGGCTTAACACAGGGACCACCAGATTCCAGTAGGCAATGAGTTAAACCATTGACTACTGAATTATCTCATTCCCATAGGCTTAACACAGGGACCACCAGATTCCAGTAAGCAATGAGTTAAACCATTGACTACTGAATTATCTCATTCCCATAGGCTTAACACAGGGACCACCAGATTTCAGTAGGCAATGAGTTAAACCATTGACTACTGAATTATCTCATTCCCATAGGCTTAACACAGGGACCACCAGATTCCAGTAGGCAATGAGTTAAACCATTGACTACTGAATTATCTCATTCCCATAGGCTTAACACAGGGACCACCAGATTTCAGTAGGCAATGAGTTAAACCATTGACTACTGAATTATCTCATTCCCATAGGCTTAACACAGGGACCACCAGATTCCAGTAGGCAATGAGTTAAACCATTGACTACTGAATTATCTCATTCCCATAGGCTTAACACAGGGACCACCAGATTCCAGTAAGCAATGAGTTAAACCATTGACTACTGAATTATCTCATTCCCATAGGCTTAACACAGGGACCACCAGATTCCAGTAAGCAATGAGTTAAACCATTGACTACAGACTGAATTATCTCATTCCCATAGGCTTAACACAGGGACCACCAGATTTCAGTAACCAATGGGTTAATATGTGTCACAAATTTGCACTAAAAAGTGAATTGTTGGTAGCCTGCTAGAAGGCCACAAGACCTATGTATTGTTTATGACAGTAACAGCTTTCTTCCTGGCAGCCAGCAAAATCCAACACACATTTCCATTCTTCATCAACATACTTGCCCAAGCCTAAGAGAACTATGGCAGTTTTGCCTTAAAGGCACACTGTCCTACTTGTAGCTACTTGCTCCCTCTATATAGAAAACTTCCCAAATCGGTGCCTGTTGGTCCCCCATGATCCTCTTTTTCTTATGTTAAATGAGAGCTGAGTTAATGAGATAGCCACCTGTCACAATGACCTCGATGGCTCGCTGTGTGGTCTAATCCCTTCTAGCTGCAGTAGTAACGCCTACCTTTAAAGGATGATAGCGTTGTCAAGATAGGCAATCTACTTTCATAATTCAACACACAAAAATCTATCTTGTAGACAAGATTGTTCTATATAATAATCCTTTCATCTATATAATGCATTTCTACTATGTATTTATCAGATTATCACTACTATATACCCCCTATAGCAACTGCTTTCCCATCCATTAAGGAGACTTGTTAACCCTTGCCTACAGGAATCAAATATTTCATACATTGAGTCTACTGAAATGAGAGAGTACGGTAGTAATCGGGTTAAGACTGTAAACCCAGCCTCTGGTTGAATGAATATTCACCAGGAAAGCTAGCCATCTTACAGGTGTTTACCTGGGATATAGGATGTCAATTCCGCACAGCTCGCCCCAGGTGCACGCACTGTAATAGCATCTTATATCACAGCACAGAGATGTTTTTCTTTGGGGTCACAGATTTTGAGGATACCATACATGCCACAATCAAACAGAAAGATGTGCATGATGGAAGCAGATCCTCTTTTGTCTGCATCTGTTAATACAAGGTAATTATCAAGTATCGAAATCTGATTCCAATGTCCTAGAAATTTATGTTTCCTTTATGAAAGTTGAAAAGGATTCTTCAAATGCAGAATGCACCTATTTTGAAATTCAGTTTACATTAATTAAGAAGAGCATTCTAAACTTTGATTGAAACTTGTACTGGTAATTCAAAATAAAAATGTTGTTTTGAATTCAGCTTGAAGTGTTATTTGATCTGATGAACAAAAACAAATCTTAACCTTAATTACAGAATAGTTCTGACCTATCATGTTGATTGCAAAGATATTGCAAAATCAAACTATTTTTTTCTTCTCTCGAATTGTAAACCAATGTAGATCAAAATTCTAGTCTTTTTCAACATGACATCACTGGAGAAGAAATAGTCTGGTAAATTTGTTTGCATTTATATAAATTAATTCTGTGATTTTTTTTCTTCTAAAGCTTTGACTTATAGAAACCCTATATTATTAAATATAATCAGGACAAATTGATCCATACACTATTAGATGGAATATCTATCATTAATCCTTACATTGAAAAATCCTTAATTTTTACTTTCAATATTAATAAATTGATGCAATGATTAAATCTGTAAATCCTTTTTCTTGAAACTAAAAAGAACAACTCCACTTAATGCCAAAGCAAGGCTGGTATTCCATGACATTTCTGAGCGTGTTTATCAAGGATTTCGCATCTTTTCAAAGCTCCTGAAAGCCCTGCAGACAAGGCATCGACCCTAGGTACCTAACGAGGATTACCACAAGACGTATGATGCAATTATTGGGTTGACTCTGGGGACTATAAAGCCTGGTTCACACATGGGGACTAAAGCTCTGTTCACACATCGTCCAGTTAACCACATCAAAATACTGTTATGACAAAATAAGTCATTTTCTTTGATTTCAGTTCCTTTGTATGTATTGATCAGTGACCTTCTCATGTTTGTATATGTTTGTATAATATATGATTGCAGGGCCTTCAGGGAGAACAGTATGAATACTGATGAGGCTACCCTGGTTAAACAAGACATATTATTATTATTATTATTATTATTTGTATAATTTCTCTTCTACACCTGTAATATATTTTACATACTTTTTTACTGGGTGGAATGAATACATTTTGAATCTTGAATCTTGAATCAACCACATTTATTTCATACGTCTTTGTGAAATGCCTCAATAGGATATATTTCATTCACCTAATCTAAATATTTTTATCTCATCAGTTGTTGCTAGATAAGATAAACATTATGGCTTGCCCTACCTAAGAACATGTAATATATGCAATATACATTCTGATTATTGAAATCAAAATATTTGTAAGAGGTGAATGAAATAATTTGTTTTGAGGCACTTCACAAAAACATATGCCTTAAAGTTGGTTACAAAAATGGCTCATACAAATCATATTATATGTAAAGGATTGGCCACTGGTATAGGAATGAAACAAAAAGATGCACGCAACAAAAGGTCCTATAGCGTATTCACATATCTGTGTATTCTAAGGGCGTGTTCATGCTTCACTTTTTCTGGCCAGAATCAGGCATCTGTTACGCGTTTAGTTTAAAACACGGTTGCGTCTTAGCTTACTTTTGTAGAATCACCGAAAAACGGCGATCACGATCGCCGATCGTAAACTCACAAAAAGATGCGTTTACAATTTGTAAACGCGAGTTTAAATGGGGTCAACGCACTGACCTCTAGTGGGTCTACGTAGCATGCACAGTGAAGGTTTGCGAATCCAGCTGGAAGACCAATTAAGGCCACAGAAGGAGAATTGCCTGGATGAGCCAGAGAAGTAAGCATGAACAGTATACCGTGGAACTGCGATCACGATGAGCGTTTACGATGAGCGTTTCAGATCGCTCATTCTACCTTCAAAATCAAGCATGAACGCACCCTAAGATGGATACAGAAATGTGAAGCACATCTTGCTTATATCATTTTATTTTACCATGCCATTTATGAGGTGGTTCACAACTTCATGTATGAAGGAGGCATAAAGGATACGAAACCAGGAGGAATTGGGATGTAATTACAGCCATGACTAAACACTTTTGAGTTTAAGACTTTCTGAGAAACCACAGATCAGATCAATCAAAGATGGGACTTTGAAGCAAAAAGAAAACAGTCGTGTTGACAGATTTGCTTTGTAATTGTCTTTCAAGGTAATTCATTACACAAATCACTTAAAGGACATGAATACAGTTGTTTAAAGAAATACTTTCATACCACAAGCTATTGTAAATTATAAAAAATAGCTATTTTCATGACAAGAAATTCTATTAAATTAAGTGTTGTGTTGGTTGTGGTTTGTGACTGCATGAATATTGTGTGAACCACTCGCTAAATTAACGAACATTTCATGTAAGAAAGTTTTGAGTTTGACAGTATAATCTTGAAAGGGCCCAGGAATTCATATAACACATGTTAAATAGATCACTTGACTGACGGGTCTTACATTATGCAGATACCAACCAAAAGGCTTCCAAAAATCTGCCCCCCCCCTCCTGGAAGGAACGTTTAACAGAATAAATGATTCTCCCCAAAGTCACCTGAATGCTTTCATATGTCTTGTTAGCCAAGCTCAAGAAGTTTGAATGGGATGATGTTCTTGGGCTACGTTCAAGCTACTCCTTTTTGCCCTAGAAACGCAGTTTCAAAGACGTTTACGGTGGTTTAAAACGTGGTTGCGTTCAAGTGTTTTCATGCGCTTTTTCGTCGGTCATAAAAATGAAAGTGTTTCAAAACGCAAACATGAAATGCTGAAAAAAATGCGTTTGTTAACATGATTGCCTGAACGTAACGAAGATCTCAATCGTGATTCTATGACGACATTATCGTGGCCTGCTTCCGGTTTGGCCGATTGTCGACCGTAAAAGCGCTCGCCGAAGTTAACCTATACTTCCTGGGTCAAACTGCTCAGTGTGGCGCGCAGTGGCTGGGCTTAAAATAAGTAAGAATCAGCATTGATGAAAAATCACTTGAACGATCTCCCACAGTAACCATGTTTTTTAACGTTTCGATTTGTGATTCTAGCTTTAAGGAATTGCTTAAACGCACCCTAGCGCTCTTTCCCTCTTTCTGCTGTATGCACAATTTGAAAAAACATATAAATTTGGAATTCTACCAAGTCAGGTGTGGGCTAACTGTATATTATTGTATAAAGAAATTCCAAAAGCCACCACTTTCAACTCAGATGGGTACAGAACAACTGTCCGTATTATTAGATTTTGAATACATCTGGGAGGGCCGACCACAACCAATAAGAAAATTCTCTAGAATGCCTCTATTTTAAGAACGTCTATTCTGCATTTTGTATGTGATTATCTTGCCTGAATCCTACACTTGAAATTCTTAGATACAGATTCTGTATGGAGATATATGATAAGATTTTATCCCCAGGCATAAGCTGTGTATTACTGTACAGTACTTGCAAGCCTGACCTGGAATGTCTGCCATTTTGAATGCAGTTAAAAAAATAAAGTTTGATACAGAAAACAACAAACAAATCTTGCTCCAAATCAGCTATTTGTAAGTTTTTATTCAGTTTATATGCACACTTCAGATAACAGAATTGCCATGTAACGATACAATCTTCCAGTTCATTTAAGCATATGACAATATATCAAAATTTTAATGCAAGTAAAGACAAAAATATAGAAAATATAAAAGTTCAGAAAATCCCGCCATGCCTACACATCCACTCCTTTAAGCGAAGTTTGAAACAAAACTCAATTTGAGATGACCTTTTCTTGAGAGAATAATTAGGGCTGCTCAAAATGCAGAAGTTAATCATATCATCCTTTTCTCCTGCTTACATTAGAGACAGGCTTAAGTCCGCAGAAAGAACTCCCAAGATTTAGCACAAAGATTTGTGGCCAATTATAATGTAAATGGCAAAGCATCAAAACCTGGGAAGTAACTTTGAAAAAAGGTAGAAAAATCATAAACAAAGATAGAAGGAGAGGGAGAGGATTACTACAGAGAAATGGAGAAAAGATTGAGAAACATCACAATTTGGTATAGGCATGAAGCTTTCCATATGGTGTGCGGATTATAATGAGCAATGATTTGAGAATGTTTACATTTAACAGTTGCGGACAAGAGAGGGAGGTGTTTAAGATAAAAGAGGGCCCCACATAGTTGCAAAGAGGAAAGGTTTTGATCTATCACTGAGATGATCATAATGGGAGATGTGTAGCAGTTATCATCCTTGACAATCAGATATCTCTTGGCTCATAATCGTGTGCCGTTATAGCGGTCCTTTTAGACGAGGTTTAGACATGAGAGCTTATAATTTGAGAGTTGAAATAAGGACCATTGCCTCCCTTCTTCATCGTCAAAGAAAAAAGGCCTGAATGACTTGGATGAATCAGGAGAGGAATGAGCAAGAAGAAAGAGAGTCTGTCAATGTGAAAGACAGACAAACAAAAAAGTTAAATGAAAATACTAAAAGGAATGATATTGACAAGAGAGAAATAATACATTTTAAAAAAAGAGGATATGTACTGAGACTGCACCATTAACAGAAAGAAAGATATGATAGATATATGATACGATAGAGGAAGGGAGAGAGGGAGAGAGAGAGAGGGGGGATAGAGGGGGATAGAGAGAGAGAGAGAGAGAGAGAGAGATGGAGAGAGAGAGAGATGGGGAGAGAGATATGGAGAGAGAGATGGAGAGAGAGAGGGAGAGAGGGAGAGAGAGAGAGAGAGTGCGAATCATGTTTGCAATGAGACCAGGGATATGGAGTATATCTGACACGAACAAATACAATTTTCATTAACTAGCTTTCTGCCCTCCGATGATTATATCTAGATTGTAATTTCCATTTGAATGGTTTATTTTCCCCTCTCAGTCAGAGTGAGAGATATATACTGTCCAACGGCAAGGAACCATAACACGTTCACATCCAAACGAGACAGGGAACGTGACTAAATTAAATCCCGACCGAGCGAGCCAAGTCTGGCGATTAGTCTCAAGCAGGTGTCTAGAATACTTGAGCAACCACCAGGCATAATAATACACTACTTAGGCTACCTCTGAAGGACACCCCCACCCCACCCCAAATCTATCTTTGTTGTTATAGCAACTAGCATAACAGGTAGACGATGAGTGTGAGACAAGAAGTCTGCCTAGAACCCAGAAAGATTTCTGGGTGATTTTCAGAATTTGGTAGTGTCTTATTCTCTTAATTTTCTTCTGTTAAAAATACGAGATTATAATACGGGCCAAGAAAGATGATTTGATGCTTTAAGAGCATATACTTTCATTGACATAAGCATCCTGTCTATCAAAACATATTATCTTTAAAAAGAGTGTTTGCAAGTTTACATTGCATCAAAAATTACTTTTTTGAAAAAAGATTAAACAGTAAAAAAAATCTAATCAGTCATTATCTACCTTGTACTGACGTATCTGCAGAAAGTACAAACATGTTCAAGGGTCAACTTGTGTCATTTTATAATGAGTTCACATCTTTCTGGCACTCAGCAGATGTTCAGCTAGTCTTTCTTCTGTCTATCTGCCAGTCAATGAACATTTCTCTGTCTCTATTCTTTATTCTGTCTCTTCATCTTTCTCTCTTTATCATTTCTCTATGACATGTGTTATCTTTCCTGTCAAGAAGATAGTTTATAAATAAACTAACTAGACACACTGTTTGTCTTGTACTTCAGATAACTACCAATGTCTCTAATATTAATATTATCTCTGTTATTATAACAAATGATCTGATGATAATACCCACAACCTTGTCACTCAAGTCTGATGCCGAAGATGTAATTTCTTTCTACCAACCCAATCACAAAAGCTTTCAAAAATCAACCTGATGCAAAAGGCAATAGCCTTGTCTATCATCTATTGGAATGTACCAAAATTACATCATTTGAATATGATTCCGAAGGAATATATAATAGGGTATTTTTTCCCTGTTATTCAAAATGAAGATACCCATAACCTTGTCTGAATAGAAAAGGATGTCAACCTTTCTTTTGAATCAGGATTTGCCTAAATCTCTCCAAAGTCTATAGACTTTACAGCCGTAAGGGTTTTCAGCTTACTTTTATAACCTGGGGTAATATTGTTACAGCTAGAGCACAATTAGATGGTAAAGGTATGGGTACATTTTAGAGCCATCAGTCTTCTTCAGCTAGGGAGAGGGGGATGGATGATGTATATTTTAGGTTAAGAAAATCGAAGACCGAGAAAATAAAATAGCTAGCAACGAATAAACTCTCTCATTCTCCCCTCCTTTTGATAATTTTCTTTAACCTCTCAACGTAACTATCTTGGCCTTTATTTTCCTCTCTACTCTCTATCTTTTTTCCATCCCTTTCTCTGCTACTAATTTCCCCTCCCTTGCTGGCGTCGCCCTAAAAAGACAGTCTGTCAAATCGTATTACTGGCCACCTTCATTGGACTTTGCTCCGATGCTTATCCAATCTAGCACCAGGTGGGCTTGATGGAGTGGCCACTCATGCAGGCGCCCTCGCTTGCTCCGAAGGTGTCATCGCGTCATTAATGGAGGTAGAAGGAGGGATGGGTGTTCAGGGAATAGCGAGGAGTCTAAGCTGAATGTAATGACTTAAATTGGGAAACAGGTCCTTACTTGTTGCTTGACACTACTAGGAGAACTCACTCGAGACTGAGCATTGACTGATAAAAGTGGGTCAGTGAATTTGGAATAGGTGTCTGTGTCTTTTCATGACTGCGATGAAGGATGAATGGGTTCATTTTTAGAATGGAAAGTATATATTTTTCTTTTACTAAATTAAAAATGTTAGAATGTTTTCATATCTACCAAAGAAATGCAATGAAATATGGAATATGCATCAACGGGGCTCTGGGTATGGGGAGTGTGTGGGGGTGGGGGAGGGGTACAGATAGTATAGACATGAGACAAGATGCAAAAGTGAGTGTGTGTATTTGTGTGTGTGAGTGAGAGTGAGAGAGAGAGAGAGAGAGAGAGAGAGGGAGATGGAAATGGAGAGAGAGAGATGGATATGGAGAGAGAGAGATGGATATGGAGAGAGAGAGAGAATGAGAGAGTGTGAGATAGAGTGAATGAGAGAGAGAGAGGGAGAGAGAGAGAGGGAGAGAGAGAGAGAAAGAGAGAGCGAGATGTTGGGGTGGGAAGAGGATCAGATGCAATTGGATTTAAAAGAAAATATAATAACAGAAACTACATATGGTGTAAAATGAAAGAAAGCATACAACATTTTTTAATTTGTTAAAATAGCAGAACTACACAGGTCCCAGTAAAAGAAATGGCTTCACGAGACATGAAAAAAATTAAACTAAAGAAGAATACAAATTTAACCATTTAATCTATTGCCTGTGGAGAAAAGTGTCGTTCCTAACTTAAGCCTCTAATATTGAGACAATCCAAAATGGTCAATAGTTTTAAGAACCCCAAAAAGTTATACATGTATATTTGGATCAATGTTTCAATATACAGAGATGGAGAATATATATAAAAAGATAGAAGGCTCTAAAGAACCCTTGATAAATATCAAGAAGTGGAGAAAGCATAAACAAGATGAATTGCTGAAATGGGAAGAAACCATCCAATGTAGCTGTGACATTTTCAGAGCAGACACGATGCCCAAGAGGCATGCACGAACCAAGCGATGGGATAACAATGAGAGATGTATTTTGTTTCATTGCAACTTTGTTACTCTTCATGTTATCTCATGAGTGCATCCACACCTCTTTTTAACTGGATTCAATAGAAGATAAATAAAGAATATCCTGATTTTTATCAACTAAACACAGATCTATATGTTTCTTAATCAAATTAGGAAAAAAATAATCATATAGTAAACAAAAGCCTACATGAGTGATAAAGGAAAAAAGAGGCTTTCGTGCAAATAATTGTTTGTTAACCAGATTCCATAAAAAAACTTCCAAGATTTGTTGGTTTAAAAAGGAAACCCTGTTTTCTGATAAATTTCTGAAAAAAGGATTTCCATATGGATAGAAAAAATTCGACATGGCAAATGCAGTAAGGAAGATACTTTTGTCTGTTTAGCATTTTATTATCTTGACTTTCTTATCAACATTTTTTTCCTTGCTAAAACAGAAATTAATCAAATTAGTGAAAGAGGGTTAAAAATTCTGCAGATAAGTCATTTCAAACACAGAGTTTGTACCCTTATGTCTCTTAATACATAATTTAGAATCTGCAATTCCATCAGTAAAGACATAATTTTTTAAGATGACAATCTTTTTTACATGTATATAAAACAAAAAACGATACAAACTGCACTTAGTTTAATCTATAAATTATCAAATTCGGATGGAATAGGGTTAATGGATTCTGCGAAAATATGGAGAAACTTAGAATGGACGCATCGGTACAAATGCATTCGTTTCCATTGAGTATCACGTTCTCGTCTAAACTAATGCCTCTATATACCCTGAGGCTTTCAATCAGGGTTTCATTGATGGGGCCTCGACGAGGCAGAGAAGTCTGATCTATAACGACCTCATCGTTGAGGAGCATCCCATCTAGAAGCGTTTCTTGTGATAATATAAACATTGACGCCACTCCTTACGATACAAGGAGGAGGTAGAAGCGACACACTTGACGATGTAAACTGAGGGATTTTGAAACACCATCTTTTGACGTTTAATTTGATTTGTTTGGATTGGGTGTGATATTATGACAGCAATTTAAAATGATGGATATACAATTTGTCTAGGGTTCCTTGGAAAGAGAAGTAGTTAAATGTAAAAGCATCCTAATTCTTTTTTCACAAGCTCTATTTCTATCCATGTGTATCATTTCTACAACAAATATATGTATAGCATTCAACCCTAAAATACATTTAGATGAAGAATTCGTAGCTATATGGATTATAGGTATAATGAAACAAAGAGGGGAGATTATGTATGTATTGATATTCTTTAACTCTTATTGAAAATCGTCTTTAAAAGAAAAGGAGGATCATGATTCTTTTACCAAGAATGTGACATTCTATGACACATTATGTAAACAAATACATAACAAAAAATCTATAAAAAAAAATCATACAGCTGCTTGAAAGTCTCTCAAAATAAATTCTCTACCAGTAAACATATTTTGGTTTGATTTGAATTGATTAACTTAAATTTTGACAGGATAAGCCCCATCATCAAACAAAATACTGCTTTTCCTTGGGGGCCTTGTTTAAAAGTCAACATACATTTAACAGTTCAAATTACAAAATACATCAAACGTAATTATAATCAGAAATATAAAAAAATAGGGTAACAAGAAGAGCATTACTCTATTCACTGTTAAGAATATTAAAGAAATTTCAAACACTCTATCTTCGGCTAGGTAACATGAAACTAAGTTCATTAATATCCCTAAATGTAATCAAACTTTCTTCTGAATAGTTACTAGGCTATTGCATTCCCCAATCAAATATAATTTGTAGTGTGACTTTATGCAACATTGAGTGTTTCTTTTTATAAACATGTATGTATTTATCAATGTTTTGCGTTTAAAAGTGATTTTTTATATTACTGAATCAGTTATTGTTATTTTGTATTTGTTCTTCTCATAAAATAATAATTCATAATAATTACTTTTACAGAGGGGCTTACACCCTACAAGCTCTGCTTTTTAGTTGGCCCTCCTTCCCTTTCAATTTCATGTTTATTTTTGTAATGTATTGTATTGTGCAAATTGATCTATATGTATATAAATATGTGAATATGTTAAAACAAAACAGATGTCTCTCATCAAATTACATTCTCTGTCAAAATATGTAAAATAGGTGTTTATTGAATCTAAAATGAAAAGAGTGTTTGTTTTGAAGCTCTCTTACCCCAAACCTATATCTGTCATCATAAAGCTATTTTTTTATCACTAAAGTGTGAAAATCATATCTTCATGCTCCAACAACTGCTTTCTACCCTGTTTATTATCAGCAGATTATATTTCGTACCCTAACTTTTCAGCACCTCGTGTGAATCCATCCGTCGCTTTGTTCGGAGTTGATTTCGCACAAACGTGACTGTCTGGCTGGGATGCTCGCATCTTCGGCGTCACTGTTTGCTGCTAATACCCGCCAAACATTTCAACGTGATATCGCAAACGTGGGCGGGTTTGGAACCTGAGTCTGAGAGGGCTTAAAAGCCGTTGCTGCTCATTCCTGCCAGTCGATGGCATTCATACAAGTGGAATCCTGTTTGAAGGCTACTTCGCTCCTGACAGCATGATAAAAGGTTTCTTTTAATGGCAAGTCAGCGGGACCGTATTGCATATTTGTGCTGGCATGTTAGAAGATATTGCCATGGTGACAAAGTCAAACGTATGCCATATGGAAACAAATTGAATTGTAGTAAATAGTAGGTATATATAGAGTGCAAACCACGGATAAATAAAAATATGAAAAAGGTTAATTAGGGAGAATAAATGTCTTTGCTGGTAGTATTCAAAATTTTGCAAGTATCTTTTCAACTGAACTCCATCTTTAACTGCTCTTCTGTTTACTTTACCTATTGCATAATTCAATTTTGTTCATTGAAGAAAAAAAATCTGTTTAATATGCTCGAGAATTTCTGATGAAGCCTTAGCAGTTCAGCATAAAAATCACCCATCTCCATGAGGGTACTTCTACAATATCTGAAGGAGTTTGTCCTGAGGTTAGTATACTCCTAGGGTTAGTTATCCAAATGTTGTTTGTCCTGGGGTTAGTTGTCCCAGGGTTATTTATCCTAGGGTTGGTTGTCCCCGAGTTGGTTCTTCAAAGGTTGGTTGTCCTAGGGTTAGTTATCACAGCTTTGGTTGTCCTAGGGTAAGTTTTCATGGGCTTGGTTGCCCTAGGGTTATAGTTATCCCAGTGTTAGTTGTCCTTGGGATATTTTTTAGGGAGGCCTTTGGGCACGGTAGTAATGGGGGCAGTTGTCCTAGCATCAACAGAACAACCTCTTCATTGTCCACATAAGAATCCATCTCTGGGAGCAAGAAAGGCATTATCTCATATACTTTAACACAGAGTTAATACCCTAGCTCCTGGCTCTCAACAGGCAAATATATCTTATATGTTCATCAGTTGCAAAAACAAAGGTCTTATATCAGGGAATGAATGACAGAACTATTTCCCTCTTTGAACAAGATGGATGCATCTTTCTAAAAGCCTATCATCAATAATTCAATCAAAAAGAGAAAAAAATTCTTCTCCATTCAATCATAAAAAATGGGTTAGTTATTAAAGACTTGGGATACACAAATTGTCACCATAAAAATGCTAATTTCTCCTCATGAAAAAAAGAGAATTTTCTTATTGATATGCAGACTTGTTAAGATAACACATGGGTGCCATAAAAATGCTAATTTAAATGTCACCCCCTCCCTCAATATGTTTATCTTGGATACGCCATGGTGGTCTCCTTTCTTTTATGAATAAATTTCTTTGCTTCACACAAGTTCTTTGCCGAAATCAGCCGTAGTTTTATCAATTTTTGCTGATTGTATTCTGTATTTCAACACTAAATACAAAGTTTAGAATCTACTAAAGTTTGTGTTATGGCAGCCATGGCAAAAAGGTTTATTTGAATCCTTTTTGATCGCTAATAGGACCTAATGCATTTTACACCGACATTGTCTTATTCTTAGGGTAGTAGGCATAGAAAAGTAAACACAACATCTTGGGTTAACTGGCACATTTCTAAAGCTATTTTTTATTCCATTAGGTTTGCTCTTCAGCTGGATTGAACCAGTTAACTCATGCTTTCAGTAATAAATCAGGTATATTATTAGAGCTTTTGAACCCTGCCTGTGCACAATATTTATGTAGGGGGCTGAAAAGGTAGAGAAATGCTGGGGGCGATATTAGGAGTTTAAGTGTGTGAAGATCTGTTCTTAGCTATGTTTATGTTTTCACTACCGCAGGCAATGTAAGGGAAATTCCACATTTTTTCCCTCCACCTGGATAAAAACAAGTTTCTGATAAAAATACATTGGAGGTTTCACATCAGTGATGAACTGAGCAGACTAAGCTGAAGCTCATAAGAACATGACCCACAGATCACATTGTCATGATTTAGTTCAATAATAACCTGACTTTGCTAAATTAAATCACAATTGGCATGCACAGATACAACCAATTCTGCACAGGAAAACAAGATTTGTTCACCACGTTATGTGCATTATGACGAGTCAGACGACAGAGTGCTACATTAATAAACAATGTGTAACCGCATCAGAGAACTTGCCGCTGGATGAAATCCTTTCATATATCCATCACAACATGGGTGAAACTATAATGAACTGCACGAGTAGTATTGCAACACCTCAATGTGATAACAAAAAACACAAGGAAAGAGTACATTTGATCCCTGTTCTCTAAAAGCATATCACTAAAGCTACATATTTGTAACCTTGGCAATCATTACCTATATAATGCTGCCTAGCTGCATCAACATGAATCAGCATTTAATGTAAGGGCCATTATCACAGCTCTTTTACAATTAAGAAATGTGAGGAGGGAAAATGAAAATCTAATGTGAGCTTCCAGGAAAGTTTATGGAAGTGCTGGAAACATGATTCATGCATTACTTCATCACATCCGATCAAAAATCTTTCCTATACAATTCCAAAAAATATATTAAAGAAGGGAGAAATTCTTCATAGCAGCTTTGATACCATAACAAATTGTAGAAGGGCAAGATTTACTCATAACATGAAAATAGTTTAATGCACATTACTAGAGATTTCAGATTAAAACTCCCCTAAAAAAAGAATGATATGGTAGCTGTCATCACAGCCTTCCACATCATAAAAGATAATATAAGTGCTGTATTGACTTACCCGCTGTGAATGAAGACAGTGAGTTGAGCAAAGGATCAATGAATCCAGACAGAAACAAAATGGCGGAGGGAAGAGAAAAGAGAAACAATAAAAATGGTCAGCATATGGTATTGATTTACAGATAGAGTATATAATATCCTTTTCAAAGAAATACATTCAAGTCTTGAAAATGATCATTTTAATATTTTTCAAATAATAATGCAGGATTGATTCATCTGTTAGATACATACCACATGGCAATGAAATCAATACACGATTACATCACTTTTTAATCAGTTGAGTTAAGCTGAAGTCAAGGTTAAGCACATTAAGGATAGACATGAACATCTTGATTTGATAAAAACACTGTATTAAAATTAAAAGTGAAAAGAGACCCATAAACTTGTCGTCTTACTCATACTTTGTGATGAATGTTTGAAATTTTGTGGCATAGCAAGGGTTAAAACAAAACATTAGGTGAAAGATTGACAGAGACATTTGTTTGAGTGAGACATGAGGTAGATTAGAGATTGAGCTCTGATAAATGTAATTGCTCCAAGAACTTTAGACTGAATTTCCCAAATATAAATGTCATTTTAAATATTATTATTATTATTTTCAGAAATAAGGATGAGCCACAGTGCAAATCTCAACAAATCACTCCTTCAAATTATATTGCAAAATAATAAAAACTGATAATTTCCCAAACAACTGAGCAGCATTTTCAGTCCAACCTATATACATATATGTTGGATATCAAGCTAGATCAAAATGTTGAACAATGATGACATTATCCAAAAAGCAATAACTTGCCTGACAAGTCATTGCCTATAAAGCTAAATGATTGATGGTGAAGAAAAGATGTTACCATTTGATCAAATATCTTTTCAGAATCATCTTTTAGTCCATTATTCATGGTTACTGAAGTTAGAAGCAGGATGATCTATTTATGAGAGGCTAAACCTCTCCCTCCCTATACCGGTTAAGATAAATCATGCAAAAGTTTTAAAAAGTTGATTCAAAGTTGACATTTCAGAGACAGGATGGGATCATAGTGCTTGTGAGGATTGTACGGTAAAAAAAAAAGGGGGGGGGGGAGGTGGAAAAATAGGGAATGTAGAAATAAAGTATATGGCATCAGGGCATCAGAAATCAAAGAGATGGACATACACACATTAGCATTGGAAGGAAAGAGTGGCAAAGATAAGAAAGGAGAAAAATTAGAATTAATCACTTAGAGAGAGAGAGAGAGAGAGAGAGAGAGAGAGAGAGGGGGGCATAAAGTCTCAAAGGATACAATTATATGGACACCCTAATGAATTATTGCCTTTTTTATCACCACAATATAAACTTCAGCCTAATCACCATCACAAGGGACTTGCTGCTATACAACTCAAACTCGCCTTGCATCAGCATTATATTATTACGTTACACCTCCAAAATAATATTGGCTCAATTCAATTCCCAATGTTTTTGGAACCAAAGTAATGAAATCTTAAGTGGCAATAAAAACACATTCCCTGAAAATCTATTACCAATTTCTTATGTCCCCAATAACCATAAGAAAATATGGACTCTATACACTTGGTTATGTCATCCACAAATGATAATCTGGCATGTTTTAAATTCAATTTTGTTTTGCTTTGTAAGCTGATTCAAATATTTAATTATTCAATATACCAGAGAATAGATCCCATTATGTGAAATCACAAACTTTTTTTTCTACTACATCTTCAGGATAATCTTCACCACCCTTTACAGATGACAAGTCGTAGAAGAAGAAGAATAACAGCTCACACTCACTATCAAAGCAACAGATATAAACTATATCATATTGCTTCATTATAACCAAAAGGGCACTGCTCCTGGATATGAATATAATGTCCTTTTAGCTGCCGCATATGATATTGTGCTGTTATCTAATCAAGAAACTGTCATTGTTTGTTGCCAATGTTTATATCAGCTAAGTAATCTTAATTCCTTGTTTGCGTTTGTCATTAATGTCTGATATTCATCCTGTTTAGAACCCTGACTTACATTTTTATAATAACTACACTCTCCATCTGATCTATTTGCCCAAGTGTTCATACCCTACTGCAAGAACATTAAATAAGTTCCTAAGGCCATAACTACAAAGCTTAGGAACTCCATGTAATCTATTAATTCCACCTATATGTAACATGATCGCAACTACTTACAAAGATTCAACTCAGGTGCAATTCAATATCCTATTCACACATACCCTATTGTATGCCCCATATAAATCATATTCTGGTTACGTAACATGTCATCGTAAGTTCGCATATTTAAAAAGATGACGTATGAGACCATTGAAATTGCCTTGAGTCAATTTTTTGTTGTTAATAGTTGCAATCCTGCTATGTAGTTATTTGAAGAAGAAAAAAAGTTGAACTTCTAGTCCAGAAAAGGCTTGTCACAAGTTTTTAAGTTGTGAACTAGAATAATAATAATAACCATGAAAATCAGTATTGATTTTATTATTTACGATATAAATCTACGTATCTACCTATTCTACTTTGCTATTGTTGCACCTCAACATTGCATAACCGAAACTTAAAACACATCGCCAAATTGCTCATACCCCCCCGCCCAAAGGCGCCCTCCGTGACCCTTGCGTCCGAGCGCCGCCAACGTAACCTCTTCCTCTTATCACGAGTTCCCTAGGATACACCTTGGTAAAGGCGCTGGGGATGGAGGGAGGGAAAATAGGTAGATACGTAGATTTATATCGTAAATAATAAAATCAATACTGATTTTCATGATTTACATCAATAAATCAACGTATCTACCTATTCTACTTTGCTAAAGACCAGCACAGATTAATGCCGGGTGGTAAAAACCAAGCAAACTTATCAATCCAAAAGAGAAATAGACGACGAAGCCGCCTTCAGAGAAGCGACCACAAAGGCTCGTTCGCCCGCGGGCACATCTTTGAGGTAAAAAACAGAAAAAGAACTTGGAGACTTCCAAAAAGCTGCTTTACAGATATCTTGAACTGAAACTCCGATGAAAAGAGCCCAAGACGTACTGACACTGTGAGTATCATGGGCACGAGGAGCCCTGCCAGGCGTCAAGGCCTCAGGACCCGCAGCCTTGATAGCCAAGACTAACCACCTGGAGATCGTATCCCGAGATGCCGCCGAAAGTGGCTCTCGAGAAACCAGAAAGAGCTGATCCGACTTGCGAAAAGGCTTCGTCTTGTAAAGATACCATTTGAGGGCGCGAAAGGGACACCACAGTCCGTCCCCGAAGACCGAAGAAAAATCCGACAAGGGATGAAGCACCACTTCCACTGAACCCGACGTGTCAGACTGATTCTAAGCAATAAAAGAAGCCTTGGGAATCAAACGAACCCCACGTCCTTCCCAGCGGATATGCCCAGGGGCAGCTGAAAAGGGTATGAAGTGAGCTCCTACGCTGACCAGAAGTGATTGCCATGAGAAAAACCGTCTTGACCGTAGTAAGCAGAAGCGTCGCAGAACACAGCGGTTCGAAGGGAGTGCCAAAACCTTGGGTAAACTCCACACTGGCGTCAGAGGTCTGAAGAAGGGTCTCTTAAGGAAGAAAAACTTCAAAAGAGCCGCTAGCTGAGGAGCAGAAGAAACCGAAGATAGCAGACCGATAGCCACAAATCGTTGACAGAGCTCTCCCCTTGTCATACAAAGAGATCAGAAAGTCAGCAATAGAAGGTAAAGACGCCTCTCTAGGGGCGACGCCCACCTCCTCACACCAAGTGTGAAAAGCATCCAACCAGGAGTTGTAAACCGTCCTGGCCGACTCTCGTCTACTCTGGACTAGAAATTGTGCAGCACGTTCGGAGAAACCTGACAAACGAGCCCTCATCCCGAAAACCGCCAAGCGGTCAGACGGAGGATTTCCGGCCGCTGGTGTAGAATACCAGACAGAGGTTGCGACACCAGATCCGGATGACACGGCAACGACCACGGAGTCCCCACCAGGAGGGTCAGGAGGTCCTGAAACCACGACCTCGCCGGCCACCAAGGAGCTACGAGAATCATCATCGCTTGATCTTCCCTGATCTTCCAGAGCACACGGGGAAACAACGCGAACGGAGGAAAGGCGGAAGCCCTCCACCCCTCCACGGGATCGCGAAAGCGTCCAGAGCAAAAGCTCCTGGTCCCCGGACTCTCGAGAAAATCGAAGAAAACGATGGTCGAACGAAGTTGCGAAGAGATCGATGTCGAGAACACCGAACACACTCCCCAGTTGCCTGAAGACAGTCGGAGACAGAGTCCACTCTGAGGGAAGGCACTTGCCTCTGGAGAGAAAGTCCGCTAAGATATTCTCTTCGCCCGGGATATGTGATGCAATCGGGAGCACCCTCGCCCCCTTGCACCACGCCCAGAGTTGAGAGGCCAACTCGTTCAGAGCCACAGAATGAGTGCCTCCCTGTCTGGTGATGTACACCATCACCGATACGCTGTCCGTAAGAATCAGAACCGAACGACCCACCAGACGAGCACGGAAGTGACGAAGCGAAGCAAACACTCCCATGAGTTCCAACACATTGATGTGGGGCAGAAATTCCAGATGACTCCAGTCTCCTGAAATCATTGACCCCTGGCAATGACCCCCCCAAACCAACAGCGACGCGTCCGTGGTGACGGTCACGGAAGGGAGAGGAACTCGGAAGCGTTTGCCCTGAAGGAAGAAGGAACGACGAAGCCAAGGACCTAGAAGACCCTTGATTCTGGACAACAGGGGGATCCATGACAAAAAAGAACTCACGCTCGGCTGATAAAACTCCAACAGAAAGAGTTGGAAGGGACTCATCAATAGTCGACAATCTGGAAGCATGCCGACTAGACTGGAGAGAAAACCTCGGCTTTCACCCGACGTGCACATCTCAGAGACCGAGCAGTCCTGACTATCGTCTCGACCCTGTCGAGACTGGGACAAGCCAGCTGATGACGAATGTCCAGCCGAGCACCTAGGTAAGACGGCGTGCGAGTCGGAAAGAATTCTGATTTCTCCCAATTTATGAGAAATCCGAGATCTTGAGTCGTGCTGATCAGAATCTGCATATGATCCAACAGCATGACTGACGCTACAACTCTCGTGAAAATCCGAGGAGCAGGTCGCAAACCGAACAGGAGCGCTCTGTAACGGAAGAATTTGCCCAGGAAGGCAAAACCCCACAAAATCCCGCGACCGCGGATGTAACGGCACATGAAAATAAGCGTCGCGAAGATCCAAAGAAACCACGACGTCTGCGGGATTCAATGAAGAAAGGATGGTTGCCAGATGATCCATTCGGCAATGAACCTTTCCCAAATGAAGGTTAAACCACTTCATGTTGAGAATCATTCTTAAAGAACCCGAGCACTTGGGAATTACGAACACCGGCGACAAACAAAGACACGGGTGATCGACTACTTTATTCGGAGGAAAAGTGACTCTGAAAAAGAGGGGACATGATCGGAGAGCGGCTCCGGAGGACGCCATTCGAAAGAGGTTCCACAAAATCCATGAAGAACCCTTCTCGTACCACCGACAGAACAAATGCGACGCTGGTGATCTTCCCCCACGCCGGGAGAAATCTCTGGAGCCGCCCGCCGACCTAAGACCCAAGCACTCGGGGGAAGCCATCATCTAGAGAATGACTTCCCACCACCACGAAAGGGAGTCCGGGAAGATAGAAGAATCACGGTAAGAAGAACCTCGAGACGAAGGAAGACCACGATCCTGGTATTCCTCCTCGGCCGGGTACCAGTCCTGAGGGCGGCCCTTAGACTGGCCGACGTTCTTACGAAAAGAACCCGAAATCTTCAACTTTTCTTACGAGGTCTGGAGGAAGGAACCGGCTCTTGGACATCGCGAAAAGCAACGGACAGGTCTCGAGCCTGCTTCTCACCATCAATCTCGGCTTGCAGTAGAGTAGTGAAACTATCTCCACAAAGGTGGGGGCTGGCCACTGGAATCTGCGGAAGCAGTCCTGGAATTTGATGCGGTCGAATGCCCAAATAAGTGAGCACAGCCTCCCGACGATACTTCTCGATGGAATGCGAAGTCACCGCAAGCCGTGAGAAAAGATCAAACAACAAATTGTCACTTTTATCAAAAGGACCACGAGACCCAAACTTCAACCCCAAACGACTGGCCACCGCCACAAGTTTGGGAGAAACCCGTTCAGGACACAAAAACAAAACCGCATCCTGAGGAACGAAAGCGTACTTGTCCACCTGCCGCTTAAGAAATCCCGTCGATAACGACAAGTCTTCTGCGGCAATCACAAATTCTTCTTTGTGTAGATCAGGAAAAAACAGTCCCTGAACCGCTGAAGAGTCCGAATTAGAAGACAGGAAGCCCCGCCGCCCCGACGATAACTCCGGGACGACACAAGAAACGGGCACATATTTGTGAAACAAGGCTAACGAATCCGCCGCCAGAGACACAAACGGAGAAGACGCATCATCCCCCGCAACTGAACCAGACGACTGAGCGATGGAACCAGTGTCCCAACGATCAACCGAGCCCCCCCTATCTTGACCAGATAAGCAGGGACGATCCCCGCCTCTCGGAGCGCCCAACGAAGCGTGAGGCGGAGAAGCAACAAAGAGAGGACCCCGGCTGAATACGACAACTCGAAACCCGCACCGGCGACTGCTCAGGCGAGATCGATGCATCTTCGGAAAACCCCGAAAATAAATCAACCGCGATCGGAACCGAAAGTGAAGTAGGACGAACCGGAGGAGCCGACTCGGGCACCGAAGATCGAAAAGCGTCAGCAAAAGCCCGAATCCAATCCGAAAATTCCGGCGGGGGTGGAGGCACCGACGGAGGGAGAGGAGCCGCAAACGGTTCCGCAAAATCAGAGCGCGGATTCTTCGAAGGATAAACAAAATCCGAGGAAGAACCGGCCCCGATAAAAGCCCGACGGTAGGAGCTCCCCGCAAACCGAATCGGGAAAACGGAACACGCACCGACGGAGAGGCGCGGTTAGTTGAAGCCCCAGGATCCGACTCGGCTGCACGGGTACCCGGACCGAAATCCGGAACCGGCAAATCCGACAAAGGGACAGAAGAACCGATCGGTGACCGGTTCAAGTCCGGATCCACGGAAGCAACCCGAATATCCGTCGATGGATTTGTGCACCGACCAAACAAAAGACCTGACGGAACAATTGTTGGCGGTGCAGAACTAAGGCCCGTTCCACCCAGAGTTAATACCTCTGGGTTTCCGGGAACCGTCCCGAGAGGAGATAAAATCGCCCCCTCGACCATTCTCATAGGCTTGCCTTGCCCGCAAAAATGTCTGCTGACATTTGCATCCCCGGGGTTTGCGGTGTCACCACCGCTCCCGAGGGGCGTAACTAACGAAGACTTATTAGTAGAATCCTTCGTCTTCGTATCCGTCGATGGATTTTCGTACCGTCCACACAAAAGCCCTGACGGGACAATTGATGGCGGCACAGAACTAAGGTCCGTTCCACCCAGAGTTAGTACCTCTGGGTTTCCGGGCACCGTATCGAGGGGAGATAAAATCGCCCCCTCAACCATTCCCCTGGGCTTCCCTTGCCCGCATAAACGTCCACTGACGTTCGCATCCTTGGGATTTGCGGTGTCACCACCGCTCCCGAGGGGCGTACTTATTAATAGAATCCTTCGTCTTCTTTCTCGCGACAGAACTTGATTTCTTCTTCGTGAAACCTGCTAAGAGAAAATAAGAACTGCGAGACATATTATAACCTGCGGGAAAGAAAATTAAACAAAGGGTACGAGCAATTATCAACAAGAATTAAATAAACTACCAGTGACTAAAACACCCCACCGACTACCCCCGCACGCACCCGAGGCCTCGGAGGAGTGAGGACAGGCAAACACGAAAGCGGAAACGTAACAGTAGTCGGCAAGAAAACGTTCTAGAATACTGATAAATAAATAAATTCACGGAGTGAAACTACTCTCTAACGAACAGGAAATCGTAGAGAATATTATAAAAGGCGAAAATGCGAACCAAAAAGTGACTAAAAGAGGAAAAACTCTTCAACTTTTGGGAGCGATTTTTAGTGTAACTTATCCGTTCGGATGCGAAGAGATAAGAGGAAGAGGTTACGTTGGCGGCGCTCGGACGCAAGGGTCACGGAGGGCGCCTTTGGGCGGGGGGGTATGAGCAATTTGGCGATGTGTTTTAAGTTTCGGTTATGCAATGTTGAGGTGCAACAATAGCAAAGTAGAATAGGTAGATACGTTGATTTATTGATGTAAATAATCTGGATTTATATTTTTATAGAGCGCTTAATACATAATATCGTCTCTAAGCGCTTTACAGATATTATTACCTCGGTCATCGGATTCATTCACGCACAATGTACACCATCTCCACTCCCTGGGGAGTATTCCTACCATATGTTCACAGTGAGGGCATATGGCAATTACTAACAGATCTTGCAATCTGTCAAGTTTCTATTCATGTCACATCTTGAAAAAGGTTCTATTCTAGTCATAAAGTTGATCGTATAAAATCATTATCATTCAATTTCAGCAACAAGTATAGTAGCTCAAATGTCTCCAATTTCAAACAAGGAAGGATATTCATGCTAATCCTGATGGAGATCAAGCAACAACGCAATTCAGTTTTTCCCAGAACTATCACAGAGTTACAGAATTAGGAACGCGAGGCCTCATCCCCCTGATATTCAAGTCCACTCCATCTTCTTGGGTTTCTTGGTAATCACAGAATACGTTTACATTCGCTTGCTGGTTGGCAACACTTACTATCATGAAGCTATTGACTGTGTCATCATGCAACAGGTTGAAGCCCTACACTTTGTATTACAGTAGTGTAACAATTCTTGTTTGGATATGTCGTGTGCATGTAGTGGTGTTATTTGTCCTCTTAGAAATGGTGATGAAGATTGTAAAGTGTACTCTTTTGATGTAAAGCGTATAGAGAATTAAGTGTTAATTATTATGCGCTAAATAAATCAAAATTTACTATTATTAGTATTAGTTATGCCTAGTGTGATGTCTACTTATTGTGTACCGTTGCAATTCAGAAAGATGGCTATGTTCATCACAGTGTCATCATGTTATATTTATCTGATATTTTCCTGGGGGAGTTGCTCATTAAATGCATACTGTAGCTTAGATTACATAAAATGCATTTCAATTTTGCATTTATTAATCAAGCACATTTTCACTTATGTCCAATTATGTCTACTGACCATTTGTGACCAGTTATGTTCATTGATAACTACCAATGTCATCTTGCTATTATTATTTAAGCGACGTACATGTATGTTAGACAATACAATAAGTTGCAAATTTTAAAATATAAATTATGTTCATGCCAGAAAGTTCACTATCAAAAAAGCTCAAATTTACACATTATTTTAAAACCTGTTCACCCCAAAAGATGCTTTAATTTAGAGACTCTAAGGCAAGAAAATCCTGCTTAAATCTAAAAAAAGATAGTTGAGTGATTGCCAGAGGGGCTCTGTAACATCATTCTTTTGTTGGTGAATGTTTGAAGAAGAAAAAAACATTTTAAATAGCCAGCAAGTTAGGCATTTCATGATATAGGAATTTTAGTTTGATAATAAACATTTACTTCACAAAATATTTACTGAAATAGATCTTTTCTGACAGATTTCTTGAAATATTACTTGAAATTACAGATTTATTGAAATTATCCACAGCTCCTTGCAAAATCACATACAGTAAACAAATCAAAATTTTTATATATTGCATAAATATGTGAAATCTAAAATATTTGCTTGATCAGGCTATCATAAAATGAGATAAATGATTTAATTGAAGTTCTGCAATTTAAATTTTTGATTGCTTATGCTCTAATTCAGCACAAAACTACCACATCCAATATTTGTACCCCTTCCTATATTAATCTCTCAACTCATCTCTTATACTCTTTACTCTCTAGTCATAAGTCTTGCCTTATCTTGTCCTCTTATCATATTCATTGTGTCAAGAAAGAAGCTGCTCATCTCTTTAACCCGACATATTTATGGCGATCACGTCATTGAAAACCAGGACAAAGGTTCATCATTTCACTTCTACCAAACTCCCCAAAGAGGCGATCCCTAAACGACTATTAGAATCTCCCTGCATACTGTGAATGGCTATGTTTTAATTCTATTATATATATTCTGAAAGTTGACACCTCCTTCCAAATTATACCCATCTTCAACTAATATGACTTCCAGGTATGTTGCTTTCTGATGTAAATTCTGCACATTTAATAACATGTCAACAATATTTGATTTGATTTTAATGCTTCAAGCTTTGCCCATGGTCTTTTAAAGGCACTTCTGTAGATCCGCATTCACAAGAGTTTCATCAAGCAAAGATATAAAATCCAAACCCTGAATAATTATAATAATAATTATAGTGGGTTCTTGTATAGCGCCCATATCTGTCAGACATGACACTTCTGGCACTCCCGATTATTACACTGGCTTTAGCACGGCTGCTATAACAGCGCTCTAGCATTTCAAGGAATTAATTCCTGCCAGGTACCCATTTACATCACCTGGGTTGAGTGTGGCCAATGTAGATCAATGTCTTGCCAAAGGACATTGAACCGCAGACCTTGTGATCCACAGTCCGGTGATGTATCCACTCGACCATGACACTTCTAACATGGTTTCATTTAAAAAAGTTTTAGCCATTATTCATTTTTGTTATAAGTTATTAGTTTAGGAGAACTTCAGATTGTTTTTCTACACCAGAAACAAAAAAGGGTACATACAACAAGTAGTCAAGGCTGCATATGGTTTGTTCAGAGCCAGAAAGATGTAAACTCTGTTAACGTTTATGAATTAATGCCCTTCTGGCTCCAAACCATACAATATGGCACCATTAGGGTTAAAGCAGACAAGATTGTGGTCTGAGATGTTATGTAATCAGTAAGAAAGAGACATGTTCAGAAAACGACCTTTGCTGACATTATTGGTTAACAGTAATCGTGATTGAAACTGGCCACTTACATGATTAGGCTTGTGATTAATGTCCTTCAATAAACTCATTAAAGGGATCCGGTAACTTTGTCTCAGATTCCGAAACAAAATTCTGGATTTAGCTCATGATGCAATGATAATTACAAACCTTTAGGTCAGTCAGGAACCTCATGACTTTTACAAGCCGATCCCCTGTCTGATTATCAAGATATTTATGATTGGCATTACAAATTTTGAAAACCGTTCGCCTGACGGTTTTCATAACACTACAGTCTATTGGGGAAAACGAGTATGTTAAAACCGGTCACTCAAAGATTTTTACTTTTTTGAGGCACTTCTTGATCATTTTGAAGCGCAATTTTTTTAGGGCTTCAATATTACACCATATCACAGACACTGATAACACGTAGGGCCGTGTATCTCAGATTTAACATTGTTAAACGATCCCTTTAAGAGACATATAACTTATGAGATACACCCTGGACCCAATACAGCATACATTCCAATTATCTTCCATCATCTAAAGAATCGGAAACAATTCTTTAATTGACTATTAGAAATCTACATTTATATCATTACTTTCTAATGAAAGATCAACAAATTTGTCAGGTATGAGGTATAATACATTGATATATTTTGATAACAACAAAACAAAACAAAATCCTTTTGATATCTATTGGTGATATTAAATTCCATTCAGAGAAAGTCTTGCTTTCAAATGACAGGGAAATTCTTATCATCATACTAATACATTTTTCTCCTTTTTTCATAACAATTGCTAAATATAATCATGATTTACTACCAATTTGTTTTCTTGATTTCTAAGACAAATAAAAGGCAAAGTTTGCTTGTCCTGACTTCAATCATAAATTTCTTTTAAAAATATAAATGATTCTATTTTATTGATGCTGCCTTTGATATTATAAGTTAAGGAAAGTGTAGAATGAATTCACTGTTGCCATTTTTTCATCTGCTTCAAATTCTTTGTGGACATTCCACAAAAATAAAAGATAAGGAAAGGGGGAAGGGAAGAAGAAATATGAAGAGCATTTGATCTTTCTATGTAAAAGATACATCTATCAGCTGTTCAGAGCTTTAAGCTAGGGGGTAACAGTGAACCCCTAATAACAAAAGTTGACTCTCTTGATCTACTGGAGATGTGAAACTGTTTCTTGTCTAGCGGCAAATGTCAATCTTTGGAGGAAACCATCCTAGACAGAGATGGAGTGCTAGAGTTAGAAACCAAAAGCATGTGTCTGATAACAAAAATATAGCGGGACAAGACAAAGCTATGAAGTACATCTAGAATATAGATCAAGGGTATGGGATAGGAGTCTACATCGTTAGTGCCTAGGGTATGTCTGAGGTTTTACTGCCATGGATCATCATCTTAAGAAACTTCTTCATATGCAGGTGTGCTTATATCCTAAAATAAATCTTTCCTTTCTTGTTGGCAAGTGTCTTGATAAATCAGCTGCTCAGAGCTGAGCCCACACTAACTTGTATATCAGTTTGGTTCATTAAATCAATTTATAGAATATATTGTTTATTGAAAGCCAAAAGGACTTTGATTCTACATGAAGTGATACTGGCTGACACACTTCCGTGCGGAAGATAAACTTATGTAAGGCAGGAGCTAATACATGATTATACGGCAGTTATCAATACAGGCAGGTCCTTTTCGTCTTTCTCTCACAGAAATAGAAACCTTGCCATTACTGAGCTCCAGCATTTCAAGGAATTAATTCCTGCCAGATACCCATTTACCTCACATGGGTCGAGTGTGGTAAATGAAGGACATTAGTGCCGTGTCAGGGATTGAACCACAACCTTTGAGTTTCAAGTCAAGTGCTTAAACCACTCGACTACGACACTTCTATTCAAGGGGGGGGGGGTTATCCGTTTTGCACTCTGTAACATTTATTTTCCTGGAAACATAACCCTTGTAAGGTTGTAACATAGCAAAATATCCTGGCACGAAAATACATGTCTGGAACGCAAAATGCGGTAGAACCACATCATTAGGATATTGAGCTTATGAATACATGTACTGTCTTAATTAAATGCTTAAGGTTACCTGAACTTTCATTAAGATATGTCACAAAAGGACTTTTGAGTATTAAACAGACATCACTAAAACTATTATGCCTTTTGCATGCCGGACGTGTCTTTTCATGCAACTACATTTCACCAAGCTACCTATAAAAGTGATAACCTACATGTTAAATAACCTGGTACAGAAATGCATAGGATCAATGATCTTAGGAGGTTTCTATTACGTTTGATTGAGCAGCTGTTACTTTATTTTGAAGGATAATTCTACATCAAGTAGGACGACTCTACGTCAAGTACGATCCCGTTTCAAGGTCGGGCCATTCACACCTGAAACATAATACCATGTAAATATCATTTACTAATATGATCAAACCTATGTCCACATAACATCTTTCATTTGGACAGTATCTTCCTCTCTGGATGTGAATTTCATAGTAAAGTCTATATACATGTAGACACACTCAGTTTTACTTTACTTTGGAAAAGTAAGAGCTGAGATATCTTTGTAGAGATAGAGCACATCATATTTTTATAAAATATCTCAAAACTGTAGTAGCAGTGATTAACATTCTTGGTTTCAATTTATATTGGGTTCACAAGCAATTTCGATATATCCACCAGATGGATTTATTTCATGCTTAGTAGTCAATGAGTAATTAAGATGCTTATTGCTACAATGTTACAAACTAATTTTGGAATGTCTACAATGAAGTACATTTACTAATCCAGAAATCAATAAGACATGAATTACTGCAAGGTATTGTCTACCCTGAGACATAATCTGCTAGAGTTCTAAATTTGCGCTTGCTGATCTTAGCGCAAAATCCAGGAAAATTAATGTTCCGCAAATATTTCTACATTTACAGTACTTCCTATGCAATACAATAAAGCATTGAGATATATATAGCCCTTTTAAAGCTACTTTAGATTATAATCAATGTTAGAATGTTGGGCTCCTTACAAATGCCTGATAAGCAATGAATGTTCTATCTGTATGTGATATTATCTGTTCTCAGATAGAAGGACATAATTTACCCATATCATTCATAGCTCTCAACAGATACCATCAGATACGATCATTATTCATACCGTGTCTCTTGGTAGATTAAGATGTCTCGAGTTTGCATATCTCGAGCATCTCAAGTGTGATTACAGAATAAGAAAAGACAAGGTAGATTGATCTGATGGGAAACTGCTCTGACGTACATGTAAATTGCATTGTTCTAGCCTTCATGTACATGATATGAATGCTTCATACTACTATTTCACATTTTCATACAAAGTAACTTTAACAAAAAAAATCTATTATAATATCATATTATCATATAACTACCGCTATTAGCTACTAATTTAAATCCCATTTCTTTAATACTGGATAACTAGATAATGTTAATAGTGCAAACATAACTTTAATAACATGTATTGGAAAAAATTAGTAGTATAGAGTAGTAGAAGTAGTAGTCATAGTCATAGTGGTAGTAGTTGTAGAAGTAGAAGTAAAAGTAAAAGTAAAAGTAAAAGTAAAAGTAAAAGTAAAAGTAAAAGTAGAAGTAGAAGTAGAAGTAGAAGTAGAAGTAGAAGTAGAAGTAGAAGTAGAAGTAGAAGTAGAAGTAGAAGTAGAAGTAGAAGTAGAAGTAGAAGTAGAAGTAGAAGTAGAAGTAGAAGTAGAAGTAGAAGTAGAAGTAGAAGTAGAAGTAGTAGTAGTAGTAGTAGTAAAGGTAGTAAAAGTAGTAGTCAGAGTAGTAGTAGTTGTAGTTGTAATTATAGAAGTAGAAGTAGTATTAGTATTAGTAATAGTAGTAGTAGTAGTAGTCATAGTCGTAATAGTAGTAGTAATAATCGTAATAGTAGTAATAGTTGTAAAAGTAGTAGTAGTAGTAGTAGATGCAGTAATAATAGATGTACAAGTGTACATGTAATTCAGCAAATGATTGGAAGAGCTGATCACAATTAACATTAAAAGGTGGAATTAGTGAATAACAAATGACTAAGAGAAACAGGGGTAGCATGTGGTTATTAAAAGCTTCATTACATTAAAAACAGATTATTTTACTCTCTGCACCTGATCTCAATGCCCATTAAGAAAAGAGAAATATTGAGTCTTGGTACACAATGGACCTTCCATCTTAATACGTTTCCTTTAATTGTCTTTCTGCTGCTCATTAGCTAGTGGTGTCACACAATAATATCAGATGCTATTTTGGTGCACTTTTCAGCAAGTTGGCAGTTGGTAGATTGCTGTCCCATACATTATCAAGAATAAAGAAAACTAACCAAAAGTAACATCACAAGTATTACCTTCTGTGTTATCATCTGGTTCAAGCTCCAGTATGGCTGTACGTCACCCACTCAACATAATCATCAGGTATACATGCTATAAACTTAAATCCCCTCTAAAGTGTTGGAAGCCCCAAATTCGGCAAAAATTTTATGGCAAAATTTCACTTACATGTAAATTGTATCATAATGTGAAAGAGGATGTCATTTAAGACACATTTCTGGAAAGATTTTGCCTGCAAAAATGTGTTGGTATACAAATGTTGATAAAAGGATACATGATTTTTGTTTTCTGTTGTAAGCGGAAAACCTAAATTTCTATTATTTCATTAATATTCGACTTTAAACACATTTGTTTTGAAAATCCTTGCAGAAATGTGTCTTATATAACATCCTCTTTCACTGAAATTTTGCCATCAAATCTGTTGGGGCTCCCAACACTTAAAAGAGGCTTTAAAGAGGATTTCAGTAATATACATGAGACAAAAAACATACTTTGGATTTCCCTTGGACTTAGTTCAAGAATGCTTTAAAACTCTTATCATTTTGTATTGGGTAATATCTTTCTGCCTGTCAGCTGTGAATATATAAATAAGACAAGTGTAGGGTAGGGACGTGGTTTGAAACTTACTATGAAACTTGCAGCACCATCTGAATAAGAACATTGTGACGATGAGAGTCGGCTGCCCTCTTACCACCTCAAAATCATGTGCACACATGCAGCACCTTATTGCTCCTCAGGGGAGCAGCGAATAAAATTTGCTCTAATATAATCAACAACAAACAGCACACTGCACTAATGGAAGAATAAACAACGGCGGATTTGATGGGTAAAAAATAGTAATTCCTCTTTCGGCTTGAGTGGATATTCCAGAAATGTTCCGTATAAATGGAAGTTTGGGAAGATGCTCTTGTACTGCGTCATCCAAACATGATATGAGCAGTATGATGGGATATCTATGCAGCAGTTGGAGGTCTGAAGTTCTTACTTCATGAAACAGGGTGACAATCTGTTCCTTTGCGTTGATAGAGTGATAGATATATATGCACAATGGCAGAAACATGTGAATAACTGGTCTTTAAGAATGCACTCCAGTGAAACGCTTCAGATAATCCAACACTAAGCCAAAAAAAGTTTCTAAAGAATTCCGCTTCATTATTCTCCTTGCTTAATCACATATGTAATCCAACAATTGCAGATCTGCGCAGTATAATCCACTGATCTTTTGTATTCCTAGTAATCCAAAAAAGAGGGTATATGTAGTTTGCGTAAGTTCAGCGAGCATTAAACTGCAAGGCATTTTGTTGAGCTATTGACACTTGGTTGATGTCCAAGTCCTTGACGTCTATCGGCTCTGCAAAAGACACTACCAGCAAAATGAATGCATAATCACCAACCCAGGATATAGTGTTCCTATTCCACGGTATATCTCCATCATCAGTCAATATTAGACAAATTTGGAAGAGCAATAACAGCAGAGGGGGTGCCGTGATTCTCACGCCCACCCCGTCGATGGAAAGAGAATCACAGAGTCGAAGGCTGATGAGAAATCCTAGTATCCATCAAACACATGGTTCATTATGAGCCAGTTTGTTTGGTGCTACAGACATCTATTCTCTCCAGTGTCAACTGTGATTGTCTCTGGAGGAAACCTGAACATTGAAAGGCGGATAGCTTCACAAACAGTGATACTAATGTAGACAAAGTCGGAAGGACGTAGTCATTGGGGGGAAGTCTAACTACCTACTGGGGAAAAGGTTATGCGAGGTAGAGAGATTGAGAGAGACAGGGGATGGCCGGAGCTCGCTTAGGTTCAAAACAAAACCTGTTTCACAAGAGAGTATCAGACGTGGCAAGGGAGAGACAGAGAGAGTAGGAGAGAGGCAGAGAGAGCAGGAGAGAGGCAGAGAGAGTAGGAGAGAGATGGAGAGATAGATCAAGTCTGTTGCAGAGTTAGATTAATGTATAGAGAGAACACAGCGAGTGGTATAATTGTCTTTTGGCGTTTACCCCAGCGGTTTTAACTAGCAACTAATGATGGGAGATACACAGACTGTCATGAGGCGGAGTGTAGAGGGTGGTTGCATGATGCAGGAAAGCTAGTATACACAAAGCTCACACGTGTGAGAGATATCACGCTTAACTGTGGAAAGGAGGTGTGTCTCATTTAAACACACTCTACTTCTCGTGTTTTATGACCATCACTGCAAATCCTTTGCCTGCCTCTTCCTATCTCTCCTCATCATTCTCATTCTCACTCTCTTACCTCTTCACCTATCACTCTTTCTTTTTCTGCTCCTCATTCTCACTCTAGTTCACACCTCACTCTCGATATCTAGTTCCTCCCTCTCATCAACTTTACTTCCCAAGTTTTATGACCAGAATTACTTGCACGGTTAAGTGCACTTTTAATTTATCTTCTTACTGCCATTCTCCAATCACCTCTTTTTTTCTTGCTCTCTCTCTCTCTACTATTCAAGTATTATGAGCAGAGTCATTTACACAGTTTAGTAAACTTTCTGTCTATTTTCTCCTCTGCTCTCTCTGCCCCTCTCACACTCCCCTCCCGGCCTCTCTGCTATTTCTCTCTTTCTCTTTTATTTTTGGTCTAGAACACTATTCATTAATACATCTTCCTATACTGCCTAATGAAATGTGGTAGTTCCTACATTAAACCTAGGGAATGAAATTAATCATTAGCCAATGTCTTATACATTTATTCTTTGGAGCATAAATGATTATGACCCCCTATATTTATGAAAACTTTGAACTGCAAATATTTTCATTTTCTTCGAGGCTCTCATATGAAGTTGAATAAGGTATTACAAACGTATTGTTCCCCTTTTCATCATACATGTATACAAGGAATTGTGAAGAACCTGTTCTTGAATTTTCATTATCTTTTTTAATTACTGGCATTAGCAGTGTTCCATTCCCTACTATGTGGGATGAAGACAAAAAAGAAAAAATTAAGATTCCCATGCTCTAATTGGTACACATTACTTCTCAAGACAACAACAATAACAGGTAAATGATGATTAATTGGTATTGGTATGGCACTGGCTAATTAGAAAGGGGGAAATGTTTGCCACAACATGGCAGCAATTATTAAAACCCATCTGTGAATTGCTTAGGTAAACAGGTCTTTACATGGTCATGCCATTATTGTAATCAAAGGAGCATTCTGGTTTGCATATTGACCAATTTAATTTCTAGGACAGCATAATATTTGTTTGGTTAGCTCATGCTATAAAAAGCATTTTAATTCACACTTTTAATAGCTAGGTTATAAATATCAATTGTCTCTACAAGTGTATCAAATTGAGCTTCTTTTGAGCTCCCTTTATTATAAAATAACTTTTATTTATCGTGTTCATATTCTCATATTCTTTCTTTTTATTCCTTCTTCTTCCAGCCTGTTATACCTTCTCTCTTTCACACTTCCACATCCCCCTGTCTATATATCTCCCATTCTCTGATATGGTCCATCTCTTCCCTCCTTTGCAGTTTGATTTTATCTATACTTGTCCCACTTACAGTAAATCCATTTATAATGGCACATGAAATATAATATCATATATGATCAAAATCAGGTCAAAATAAGATCTAAATTAGAACTGTTAAGAACCAGCAATTTACACAAATATATCTGACATTTCCAAAGTTAACATAATAAACTTTAATGAATATTTTTCCCTCTTGAGGGATGTATAGCAGATTTGATTCAAATAATGTATTCTGGAAGAAAACAAATTCTTAAAAATTGCAGTTACTTCAATCATATCTGTCACTTTCCATCTCCGTCTTGAATACCAATTAGTGTTCTTGTTTTCAGTCATTTTATTATCATGAATTTTTTTAGTATAATCTTTCCTTTTAATATGAAATTAGTAATGAATTTGGCAAAATGGCAACTAATTATATCAAGCTATTTCATAACTCACATCATATCATCTCTCCATTATCGAAATGATTTTGAATGCCTATAGCGTATAACAGCAGGAGTGCTATGGGATTATTCCCAGCTATCAATTACAAAAGCAGCATTCAACCTACTTTTTGTAATAAATACCAAACCTTCCACTTAGGTATACTGATCTTAAAGCTACATTCATCAAAGAACATGTCCTTCAGGTATGTGTATTGTGAAATCCTGGTCAAGGAAAAACAAGTCTGATTGTTATAGGTAAAATGATGGAAAAATGTTAAATTTCCGGTACTGTCCCTTATCCACACAATAAGAAAATATTAGGGAGAAAGTATGCCTATAGCATGTCCAAAGACATTTGAGTAATTAAAATGAGAAGAAGTGCTTCTATCCTTATTTGACAGATTGTATTTTTTAGTTTCTTCTATATTACTTTTTTTTTTAAACCCTTGTCTCTAAACCCCTCAGTAGCCTTTCATTTTCTTGCCTTCCTTATTTCCATCGATCCTCCCCTTCTTTCTCGCTCTGTCAGTTTCCCTTTATCCTCCCCTCCCCCTCTCCTTTCTCTTTCACCTCCTTTTTTCTCTCCCTTCTCTCTCCCCTCTCTCAAATTTTAGCTGTCAAAACACATTCAGACCTTCCATCCATTTACACTGTATTTGATTCTATTATTTGAGGTCATTAGTATGACAAAGTCAACAATATTAAACTATTTGTTGTTAGAAAAACCACTTAAAAATTACAAATAACTTACTACAAACCTATTACTTCTCTTGATGCACTTACACTTACTCATAATGAACATAAACAAATGGGTGCAGTCATAGTACATACACACGATGAACTTCAGATTAACTATCTAAATTCTTGAATAATCAATAAATTCATTCTCGCTTCCCTCGGGCAAGAAAAAATAATATCCTGTGTTTGACTGATAGCTGGCATTCTAGTTTAATGAATTTTGTTTACTTCATGATATGAAATGCTCTTCTACTAACCCTAGGGGATGCATTGACAGTGCTACCTTAGGCAACCTCACTTGAGGAAATCCCTATGCAAGGACATCCTGTTGAATTGGAGTGAAATCTAGGTCCAGCACTGCACAATATTTGTTTATTTCGACATCAACAGTCTATAGTGACATGCACATATTGAATTACTGTTTGTACATGGCTATCGTTACATCGTATGGTAAGCCTATTGTTACATCCCTAGGAATATGATGGCACTGGCTTGGGTAGTACATTCCAAGCATTCAATTAATTTTCCCCGCTTTTATTTTGTCAACATATGAGAAATGAGTATAGTAAAGGAAAAAAAAAAAAAATTGTTTTGATGATTGCAATTTTCATCCTATAAGTTTAAAGCAACTTATAAAGAGTCCCCTCCTACAGTGTGTATATGAATTTCTGCCTATGAAATGCAACCTTAAACGTTTGCCTCCTCCTCCCCCCCCCCAAAAAAAATAAAAAAAATAGCTGTACATTAATTACATTTGCACCCTCGATCATCATAAGATACTTGTGTATGTATACACCATATGTCCCTGGTGATAAGTTTAGTTTATAACACAAACCCACGTACTAGTGCATAATTCATCATTCTTGAACTTCCTCCAAACATATGGTTTAATAGAGTTTCATGTCAATGTAAACATGTCTCATGTTCATCAATACATAACAGACACACCATGGATGTGGACGAGCCCAACCAAACCCAGGATACTGATAGAACAAGATAAATGCTACTACAAGACAAACATGGTTACTTGTATATATTTTCCCTTCTGTTTAGCTATAAACACTGCACTGTAAATTGATTTATATGATATATATATTTACAAACAGAATATTGATTTGTTACATTGCATTGTAAATTGATTTTATATGTTTATAAATAGAATATTGATGAACATCAATGAAGTTTAATAAATACAATACCTGTACATGAAATGAATATACACTGTACTGTGCTTGTTATGTGAGAGCTATTGTGACCTACATTTCCTGTACAGATTATCAGTTTGCCATGTAAAAAGGTATTATTTTGGTTACATCATGTATACAACTCATATTTTCAAATATGCTTGTGATATTCAAATACTTTCTCATATTTATGTAAATGGAAGGAACTCTTCTTCTTCAAGATAATCTGCCTCCTTCAACACTGAAGATTCTTGCAGATGCTGTATACTCGGCCTGATTGGGGTGTGCAGGTGGACCATTACACCGGGGTTTCCCCCTACTCTTATACGAATAGTGCAATGGGTTCTTAACGTGCAAGGGTGGTGACTCTCCTCTACACGGGGCCTCCATTTAACGTCCTATCCAACGGACGGAGTGTTTTCCACTTGACATACATAACCTGCGTCTATGAACAAGGGAACTTCAGTCATCCGTCTGGGTGGGAGTCGAACCCAGGATCTTTGGTTCGACAGGCAGACGCTTTACCGACTGAGCCTCCAATGTACAATAACTTGTTTAAAGTAATATAACGCTGTACTTATCAATGTTGACCATTACGAGAGACACCATGCCACTATTTCCTTGTTTAGTTGCCGAAAAGGCTTTCAATGAGTATTAGCATACAGAACTAGAAGTAGTCGAACTGGGGACAAATCAAACAAGCTTTGCCAAATGAATGTGTTGTTTTGGAGACAAGGCTCCACTTTTAGCATGCTAACAAGATTGTTTTTCTTGAACAAGTCAGTGTACCTCCAATCCCAATACACCACATATTTCAGGCTAATTTGAGCTATGCTCTCTACTCTTGCCCTCTTTTCCTCGTAAAGGAGCAAGTGACAGAAAATCCATCTTGACCTTTCATGTGTAACCACTTCTCACATAAAAACTGTTGGACGCTGAAAGGAAAAGGATTCTTTTCTAGGACACTTTTGCTGGGTAAGGGAGACTCCTCATTTTGAGGATTATTCACATATACTCTGGAAGGTAACAACCTAAGGCTGGACCAAGCGCGTAGCCAGGATTTCATTTTAGGGGGGGGGGGGGGCGGTAGTGAGTGGGTGCGAAGCGCAGAAGCTTTGAAAGAAGACGATTTTTGTACCTTTCTCGACTCATAATCCTTGTCTGAATTCAGTCCGCCCCTCCTGTGCATAGCGCGGAAGCTTTGACGTATTATTAGACAAAGAAGACGATTCGTTGTACCTTTCTCGACCCCGGCTTAATCCTTATCTGTATTCAGTCCCCCTCGGAAGTTTTGATGTTTCATTAATTTATTAGAGAAAGAAGACGATTCGATGTACCGTTCTTGACTCTTAATCCTTATCTAAATTCAGTTTCCTCCCCTCCCGCGCAAAGCGCGGAAGCTTTGACGTATTATTAGACAAAGAAGACGATTTGTTGTACCTTTCCCGACCCTTCATCCTTATCTGTATTCAATCCCCCTCTTTCGAAGCGCGGAAGCTTTGACGTTTCATTAAATTATTAGAGAAAGAAGACGATTCGTTGTACCGTTCTCGACTCCTTTTCCCCTTTTCTTCCTACGTCCTCTTCCTCTTTTTCTTCTCTCTCTTTTTTTTTTTTTGGCCGACATTTTTTTTGGGGGGCGACCACCAAAAAAAAGATTACCCAGTATTACATTTAAATTGGGTACCTGGTAGGATGCTAGGTTAATGTAGTTTGCTCAGCTTTGCTAGCGTCTGTAAAAGGGTTAGACTCCCACCTAGGCGGATGACTGAAGCATGCGTTGTGTGTTAACGTACCCCTTCCCTTGTTCATAGACGCAGGTTATGTTAAGTGGAAAACACTCCGTCCCTCGGATAGGACGTTAAATGGAGGCCCCGTTTAGAGAAGAGTCGCTACCTTTGCACGTTAAGAACCCACTGCACTATTCGTATAAGAGTAGGGGAAAACCCTGGTGTACGTGGTCCACCTGCACACACCCCCAGTATAGTACAATAATACTCTGTAAAGAGGTCTGTACTCAAAAAGGAAGAAGAAGGGAGCCTGACTGGAATGATCCCCAGGGAGTGGAGAATGTGCATACATAGCATGCCAATGAACGGGGTAATAACATATCTTTAAAGCACTTAGAGATGTCTGAGATGTATTAAGTGATATATAAAAGCAGAATATTAAAATCATCATTCATTTTTCAATCTTGGTCTTGGTTGTTTAAAACATTTGAAACTTGGTGGCATAGTAAGGGTTAATGAATATGATGTAGAACCTGTCTAAAATGGCCACCTGTCTATAAAGGCAACTATTCTGATTTCCTTAGGTGACCTTAATGGACAGGTTGGACTGTATTTGATAATCAATTCTTGTACAGCACATATCACATTATGATATCATGTCCTTATACTCTAGCTCCCAAATACCTTGGGATTATTACCCCAGATTCAGCTTTGGCAACTCAGTATTAGCACACAGTGCATTTTATGGAATAATCCTATCAGATATCCCTTTACCTCACCTGGGTGAATGTGGCAAATGTAGATTAATGTCTTGCCAACATTATATTAGTGCTGTGGCAGGGATTTGAACCCTGTACCTTGTGGCCCACAGCCTGTGGACTCGATCATGCACTAGACGGAACAACCCTATATAATGTTAATGCGTATTGACCTTTAGCACTGCACTACGTGTTAATAGGAAGTATTTGAATACATGAATAGTCAATACACTCACAACACGCAAATGCACACAGTCATGCCGATGCGGCTGATCGGAAAAGTTGACAGTAGACTCACGATTTGAATTTTTTAATTATTCTTTCTAACATCGGAAAGTTAAAAAAAGTATTTTACTGCTATTTAGGTGTCATCAATTGTCACTAAAGTACCGATTTTGAGTGAAATTAGTTGAGTTTTGTACAGTGGTGTTTGAAATGTTGAATATCAAAAGCACAGCTTTTAATACACAGCCAGGATAGTGATATGCTCCTATGTGTGATTTACCTCACCTGGGTGAATGTGGCAAATGTAGATTAATGTCTTTGCCAACATTATATTAGTGCTGTGGCAGGGATTTGAACCCCATGCCTTGTGGCCCACAGCCTGGGGACTCGATCATGCACTAGACGGAACAACCCTATATACTTACACTCTATAAGAGGCATCTTGTAACAGATGAACATGTAGAGTCGGTCTAAGGTATGACCACACGTTTGACCCATGATTACTGCAGCATTAATCCGTTTGAATTCCAAACCTATCTCATTCAGGCGTAGCAGTTAACAGGCTGTAACGGACTATTCATAATGCAGTGTAGCTAAAGTTAAGGTTGTTCATGTAGGCATAGACTGTGCAGCTTCCATCGAACATAAACCAGGTCTTAGAAAATATCCTCTCCTTAATCCATAATTCACAGGTATGTTCCATAACAAGCAACACTATCAAGCAATCCAAAATCGTACACATGCCATTGCAAGTGAAGTGAAGTCAAATTTGCTCCGACATTAGCAAAATGCTATGGCCCAAGCGGTCCTTCAAAAGTGTCATTTCCACCTGTAACAAAAGGGTCTATAACAAGCTATCTTTGTTGATACAAATTCTCAGGATTGTTGATATTCATTCCAGTACAAGCCATCTACATACCAGTACTCAAGCAGATTTGGTTCCAAACCATGCTCTTTTACAAATGTAATGCAGCTATTCAAGGTTGCAAGTTGAATTGAAAATAAGCCCCTGTAATTGTTATTCTCTAACTTACGCATTCAACCCAGGATTTATTTAGTGCATGTTTATAGATTTGGGATCCGTACCCGACTTACGCCTCAATGAACACATACAATAGATCAAGTCTATACCGGAGCAGAAAAAGAGACCTTTAAAAAATGCCCTTGTAACTTTGCAAACAAATCTGGAAGTTTACAAACTTACACCTTTTTCTATGCAGAGAGACTACATGCATGACCCTGTGTTGCACTAATTGTCCATTTTGTGTTCAAGAGAGTTTGGGCTCATTAGCATGACAATAGCAGGGCTGCCAACCTTTGGAAAGAGTATGGAGTGAGACATTGCGAGGGCGCAAAGCGCCCGAGGGGGGGGGGGGGGGATGGTGTGGAAGGGGGGGGTGTCCCCCCTTCCACGGTAGGGAGCTTTTACAATTTTGCAATTGAAATGGTGCAATCTGGTGCATACTTTAACCCTGATTCCACAAATACATAAGGCAGGATTCAAATAGGTTATTTGATTTCATGAAGTACACTGACCTTGAAAAAATACAAAATTCCACATTTGTAAGTGCATTATTCCAAATCAACTGTCTTTATAAGCTTAGCAGTTGAACCTCAGACACAGTCACACTCTTAACACACTCTTTTTGGAAAAAATTAAATCAAAATTTCGTTCTCAATAGAATACACAGAACATAGTTAATATAACTGCCATATCAATTATATACAAGCACCTTTCCAAAATCATTCTTACTCTCGTATAAACGATCGAAACCATGAATTTCAATATTTCAAGACAAGAGTTTAAACTCGCGCATGTACCGGCTGAAGCCTGAAGTACTGTACCATATGGCCGATTTGGTCGTAGAGGGCTAAAGAGGACTGCCCAGGCCCATTATCCGATCGCAAACACTGAGCCACCCGGGCCGGGCCGGGCTGGGGGCCGGGCGCGATGTACAGCGATGACAGGCCATGGCATCGACACTCGCTTGTCGTGTCTCGCACAAAAACCCCGCTTCATATTAAAGTGACGACGTCACTCGCACACGCAGGATAAGCCAATGGCAATTCACTATCTTGTCTTTGCGCGGCAAACCGAAACAATTTGCATTGATGGTTTAGCTTTGCGCATGTGTGGTTAAAAAAATGTTGAAACTTTCGGCAGGGATATTGAATATCCGATATAATAGACATTTTTTTTCTTTAGTTTCTATTTTCGGGGTTCAGCGTGAGAGTTCCTATGATCAGCGTGAGAGCTTGAGAATGGGGTGAATTGCGTGAGACTCACGCAGATTGCGTGAGAGTTGGCAGCCCTGCAATAGATATGATGGTGCAGTCAGGAATTCCTTTGACATACTGTAAAAATGTATACAATAGAATATTTATTAGTTCAGTAATATAAACAGTGCCAGTCTGGACTATCAACAAGCCCATGGCATACTTTGATGTGATGTACCACCAGTGTTCAGGCTGATAGAAGGGCCAGGACCGGCTCATTTTAGCCCATTCATTGTTTTTCAAATATACATATCTTTTTAATTTTAAACTCATCACCATTAAATTGTGCTTGCTAGCTATGCAAAAAGAAGAACTATCATATCAACTATGAAACGTTCCATTTTAAAGCCCATCCTAAAAACCTTTATGCAAGATCAGGCGCTATCACATTAGCCACAATACAACAGTTTGGTTGCTTGTAAAATCACCACTGCTATTGGAGATGTGTGGAGATGTGTGCATGTGTTGAAATGCTAGATCCAGGCATAGTAAGTCCATGATCCAGGCTACTTTACAAATCACAGCAAGTAGCAACCATTAACTTTATTGAGCTAGCTTTCAAGCCTGAACAATGCAGATAAAGTAGAGGATAAGCTTGGTTGAATTATGATGATTGAAAGGTGAATCCCAGAAAGAGAGATCTTTGAAATTGTTCACTGGAGTCTGCATGGAGCTGAATCATAATACCAGTAAAGCGAAGTCTTGCTGGGAAACCACATAGATAAAGGGGCATGGAAATCATTTGCAGAGGTGATCCATTGGGGGGGGGGGGGGGGGGGGGGGGGGGGGGGGGGGGGGGGGCTTGTCACATTTTTGAGAATCAGATCACCTTTTACAAACAAATCCAAATGACACATTATGAAACTAGCTCATGACAATAAGAGCTTCCTCACTGAAAATTTGTTTTCTTTGACTAGCAAATGGTATTTTCAGTTTCTTGTGCAAGTTACATAATATGTCCCCTAACTAATTTTGTACAGGGTGGCAACATTTTAGTTTCATTAAGTTAAAAAACAAATGTTTTAGGCAATTTTGATGACACAAATATAGCTTTATGTTCTTGTGTATTGACATGTAGAAGCAGAGTTTTGTCAGGAAAAAAAATTCACAGCCAATTTAATCTATATTTAATAGAATATCCCTTTTCTTCCAATTACAGATAACATCAAATAGGTTTCATAATTGTGGACAATATTCTTTCCTCCAACAATCGGAAAGAGAAATTGAGGAGAAACAGGGTGAGGGAGGTATAGATTGAGGGAAGGAAAGATAGACTTCTATTTCTCTCTCTCACTTCTTCTTCTTCTCTCTCTCATCCACCCCTCCCTCTCTCTAGTATGCTCTTTCACTCTCTCTTTCTCTCCCTCTCCTTCTCCCTTCCCCACACTGACTCTCTCTCTCTTGTTTTACCCATCTTTTTTAACAACATTTTTCACTTTGCAAATGTTACCCACTACAGCTATGAATGCTAATGTGATACAAATATTGCCTTCTTTACTAGCATAGATAATAGGATAGTCAATCATCATCATTCTCAATCACCTTCATTTTCCTTTTACTTTTAATGAAAACGACGGAAATGAGATAAGCGAACCGTATTAAAATGGTAATAAATGCTGGAAGCTACGGCCATAAGCCATTAGATAATAATTAGTATGGTGATTTATCAATACCCAAGGGATTTAAAGCAATCTTGAGTAATGGCAGAGTTTACAGATTTTCTTACGAGAATTTTCAGACTTTTTGCCATAATGGTAATAGTGTAGATAATCTATGAAAGCTTCATTGAAATCCATCAATCACAGATATTCACTTCTCAGAAATGTGGGTCTTGTTAGAATATTCATAATATTTTAATCTTTATAATTTCTATATAATATTTAAAGTAGGGATATTGAACCATTTGTTATATTATTTGTTTTATTTATTATTATCAATTTTTTTTTTTTTTTTTTTTTTTTTGGGGGGGGGGGGGGGCTCTCCTGCAATCTTACCTTGAAATAACTAAAAGGAGGAAGTCAATGCTCCTCATTGCCTCTGTAGAATAATACTTTAATCTTTTATCCTCTTCTGACAAGATTCTGTATTAATGTCTGAGTCATTATTAAAAATTAAAAAATCATTAAATGCACTATGGGATACATTCAGAATGAAAGCTAACTTCCTTGATTTGAAAAGGGAGGGGTTAAAATAACCCACGTGGTCCAATAAATCTGATCTGCAAAGCCATCAAGATTGAGGCTATTAGTAATGGTATGAGAAAAGGGGAAGACTACAGAGAAGCACTAATGGATTGAATGATTGTGATACAGAAAGACAGCTAACGCCATTAATAATGGATGGGGTTTCTGAGCACGATTTCAACTTGAAAGGCAGCTAGAGCATGGACAGGTTTTCAAAATATAATAATAATCTTCTTTCACTTCAAAGATCTTTGCAAATCTGTAAAAATGCATTTTTGGGGATGTTCATTGCTTCTTTTAACAATGAACATGCAATTGTTATTGAAGTCTCAATTAAAAATTGCAACAACAACAAAGATAAGGATGGAACAAAATAGAAGTTGAAGAGATGGGGAATTAAAATACGGAGAGTAAGGATGGGGAATAATCTTAAAATGCTAACACATGCGGTCATTAACCAGTCAGGATAAATACCTCAAAAGGGCTGACAATACAAACCTGTTCATATTTCTGAGTTTTTTCATTGTATATGAAACATCGCTGAACAGATTCGCAGAGAGCAAGAAGGAGTGTTAACTCATAATTTAGATGAGTAATAACCCTATACCGGTACCGGTATATGCTTCCTTCTCAACAGAAAAAAAGTTAAAATTTTACACATCATTATCAATCTTGAAAATAATGCTGTTTATACACACACACACAAAAAAAGCGACCGACTACTTTCTATGGCCAATGAAATTCCCTGATTTCCCCTGTGATTAGAGATTTTTCTGTAATTCACTGAATTATCTCCCCTAACTGGATGAAAGGCAACTTCTCTACAAGGTTTCCCTAATGTATAGGGTAGCTGGAAACCCAGCATGATCTTTGGAAGGTTCTATCGCAGCTGATCCTTAAAAGGACAATCCAACCCTTGTAATAAGTTTGTTTGTATGAAAGTAGAATGGTAAGAGTAGCAGAAGTTTGAAATGATTCGGACCAACATTAAGAAAGTTATGGATGTTTGAATGATGAGATCATTTATTCTATGCAATGTAAATCAATTGGGCGGTTTGGTCAGTGGATTGTGACAAAGTCGCAGATAATTCTCCTGTTTGTTGTGTACAAAAAATATCATTAATTTCTGTTTTCCAACCTAAGTGCCTTCTCTATTTGGGCTCTACTCCAAATGTACTTTGAATATCATATTATCATAGGTCCTCTAAAGTCCTCCAGAGTCATACATTATTAAAAAAATGAAATTTTAGTCATTTTGTGTTATTGAATAAATGGGAAAGTTCTGACTTTTCTGCTTTCCTCTAGAGTAGTTTGCTATCAAGGTTGAATTTCTCTTTAAGTAAAATCATGCATCTTGCTCTTAATGGCAAGCGAGCAGTGGAGAGGGGTGTTTTACAGTCTTCTGAATTAATTGACATTTCAGCAGGTTGTCTGGAGGAAAAAGACACTGATTAAGAGGAAACTTGCCAAGAAGATGGGGCTTAGAGGAGTAGGCAGCTATCTTACAAAGATATATATGCTGATAACCTCAGAAAGCCACAGCTCATTCCATAAGCCAGTTTACGGTTGCAGTCTGAGCATGAGCAGATAAAGGTCATTTGTACCAAAAAGGTAAAACCCACAGAGATAAATACTGGATACGCGCTCATGAAAGTTATGTAACATTATTCCTTTATGCACCAACGATACATTCTAAGATACGCAGGTGGAAGTATTCTTTTCAAGAGGGCAAACAAAAGGTATTCATGAAGCACATCTAGGACTTTGGCAGTTATTATTCTAAGATGCTCAAAGTGGAACTTCTCCATGTGCAAAAGATCTGTGGATATTTGGGGTCATTTGTAACATGTGCTATCTGTAAACTCCCTTATTATTTACAAAGAGGTGAAGTAAAAAGTCCAAACTAGAATATTGAAAGAATTTCCCCATCTAACTTTGGACATAATATGTAACATGTATACTGTTCAAATACCGATTAACACACAGTAAATCAGGAAACAAAATGAGGTGAAACATCTAGCTTTTGGTTTATCAAACTTAAATCTCCAGTCTCATCTTATTTTAGCGTAACTATAGTGAATTGAAATTTGTTTTACATCCTTCATTCTTTTATTATTGCGTCTCCCACAATCTCCATCCCATAATTGCCCCATGCGACAAAGTAGCAGAGGAGGAGAAGGTTTTAGAATGATAGAATGATAATTTAAAAACAAATTCTTTCATACTTTTGAGGCAGCTGTCATGTTTGGAGAACACAATTGCAACTATTATAAAAAAATCAACTCAAGTGAAATTTCAATACCCAATTCTATTTCCTATAGAAAAAATAGTCATGTCATCGTTATTGTCATATTCGCATATTTAAATGGGTGATGCAAAATGCTATTGAAATTGCCTCTTGGTTGATTTTTGTAAAAGTAGTTGCGATGATCATGTTAGAGATTTATAATCGGTGTGATGGATAGATTTTGGAGGGGGGAAAGGTTAAGTAATGAAGTTCAAATTAATTGACATTCAAATTGTCATCAATGATGAAAATGATTTGAAAACATGACAAAACTATGTCTCATGTTTTAATGTCACACACAGCGAGGGGTTACCAGTAGTTTAATGCTGTTACATAGAGTTAGGTGATGGAGGAAACTTCCTCGATACAGGCCATAATGCTCTCAGAACATTGCTCAAGGGTTAAAACTGAATATATTATGTTTCATCTAAAAGGAAAATTGAAGAAAATAAACATTGTATTAAATTTGCTTTCAGGATTCATTAAGGAGCAAAAAGAGTAAATAAAAACCAAGGTCAACATGAATTTTGACTCAGGGTCAACTCCCATGCAAATAATTGTACTTGGAAATCTTTTGATGCAGTCACAACTTTTTGTTTAAACATTTATTTTTTGTGAGTATAATTTAACTTCCAATATCTCTTGACGAGGGTAGGGTTTGAAGCTGATATTTTCAATGGTTTATACCAGTATGGAACCTCCAAAATAGATAGCAGCATATTTTGTGTGATTCATCCCTTCAACTTTTTAAATAGTAGGCCCGGGATAGCTTGAGCTGGTGTCAATGGAAAATGCCTTATATACCTCAATGAAATAGTATGCCATGGGTTAGGTAGCTTAGTAAAAATATAGTGACACAACACTCTGGAATGAAAGTTGGTGATGACAATGAATTAAAAAAGTTTGCTATCAACATAATATCTGGACCCTGTCTTATAAAGAGATGTAACTGATTCAAACATTTATCAATTTAAAATTAATGACAGCTATGTAGTTAAAAGATAAGAGTTTGTCAATTTGCAGTTGATCGGAGGACTTGTGATCGATTCAGATCAATTACAACTCTTTATAAAACAGGTCCCAGCATGAAAATTCAGGTCGTATTAAAGGTATTACAAAGTTTTGGTATGGGGTCATGAATTTGGTTCAAATTAACATATTGGAAGCATATGCGTTCCTACAATATTCATTGATCCTTGTCCCGGTTGAAATCGAGTCTAAAGTTATGAAATTATAAATAATAAACTCTTTATGTTGTATAGCTCCCTCTCAAGGTCAAGATATTAATTTTACTATAAAACAACGTTCTCGACTAAAATCGACCGATTAGCTATTCCCGTTTGGGAATTATATATCACAACTACATATTCTGAGATTTTCATGGTCGCAGCTACCATTGTACGGCCGTAGGCGCTATTTGAAATTTATCTAAATTTACCGGGAGCACCGGTAAATTGTTATATTCAATTTTTCTCGAAAACAGAAGTGTTTTAGGGGTTAATTTTTTTAGTGCTTATAATACATCCACAGGGGCATCCAAATATATCAAAATTGTAAAGATTCACTATCCACCCAATTTTCAAAATTTCCCAAAACTTTGTATTACCTTTAACTATCGAGGTAGTTCTATAACTGTTTGATTAATTTTGTTTGTTTTTGTTGTTGTGCATTTCGCATTCTGGACGAATCTGTTTGCGCCAGTGCATATTCTGCTATTACAGCTACCATATTAGCTTAATGGTCTTTAGGTTGATGCCCTAAGTTAATAGCTTCATCAGGTAAAAATAGAAATGTAAAGGTACCATCAGTCCTTACAAACATCAATAATAATAATAATAATAATAATAATAATAATAAGATGAATAAATAAATTCAATTGCGTTGAATTAAAGATCAAGCCGTTTACTTGATGGGAGGGGAAGTTTCTTTCTGAGAAGTAGTCATGTAAGGAAACATTAGGCATGTCCTCATCAGCTCAAGTTTGCCAAAAAAAAACCTATTTTCAGACTCAGGATATTATCCCGAAGCTCCAAATTGCGTCTTCACCAGACTGATACGCTCATCACAAACTAGCTCGGACGGGCGCAAATTAGCCCACTATTTAGGAAATAGCAGGATATTTTAGAAACAAGTCAACAATTTTTCGGGATATTTTCTTTACCAAATATCCCGCTACTTGCAACTGTGGGCTGATGAAGACGCAAATTAACTGGCTAATTTGCGATCGGGATAGTTAAAATAGCGGGTTATTTGGCAAACTCAAGCTGCAGGCCTACCGGTATTAAGGAAATGGATAAAGGAGGGTTCACTGACTCGCACCCTTGCGGCTCGGCCACGATAGAATAAATCATGGTTCTTTTTTAATAGTTAAAAAAGAATCATTTAAAACTGTTTGTGGAGTGATTAATCATGATGAGGGGGGGGGGGGGGGCATAACATTTTTTTCTAGTTTGCTGAAGGGTGGTACTGGCTTGTTGTTTACATTTCCGCTTCTTAAAAAAACTCTACTGGATTGATGGATCACATTCAAGAAAATGTCATTGGAAAAAAGTGACAAAAGCTTTAGAAGGAGTTTTTCAACTCTCAGGATGCCATCAATTTACATACATTGTTTCACGATAATAAATCTAACTTGACAATTTAATTAATCACATTTCAATGCATGAAAAAGACAGTTAAACGTCCACAATGAAAAAGTTTTTCATGATTTTGGTCATACAGGCTTTGTGGCAGTCTATGCAAAATTCTTAATATCCATAAAAGCTAGCTCTCTCAACAAAAAAGGTATATCAATCATGAAATCAATCATGAAATCAATCAACAAAGCAATCCCTTGGTGGTCAGGATAATCCACATTAATGTTCAAAATATTTATGACTGAGTATAACTAAATATTATTTTAAAAATTCTTGCCTGTTCAGGTTGCAAAATGTGCAGTTGCCGAATTAGAACGTTGAAGAAGCTGTTTGTTGGTATTCTAATTGCAGCTAGGATTGCCATCAGTGCCACTAGGGCAATTCCACTAATAACAGCCTTGCTAATATCCCTCCAGGCTAAACAATTATGATAGATGAAACCTAGCTATTCCAATTTAACTCTTCCAGGGGAACATTTTATTTGCTAAGCAACAGGTACGCAATGGTAGGTACAGCTCAGGGCATTTCAGTAAATGAGCTCTGTCCTTGAATAAACTTTTTACTTGCAGACACTGGAAAGTGAGAAGGGGACCTAAAGCTGTGAGACAAACATTCACCCATGCACCATCAGATATTACTTTGGATTAAGAGCTTTCTTCAGGCTTTTGGTATTAACACAAGTTCTAGTATGACTGTATGTCTCATCTGGTCTGTTTGGTGCCAGAGAAGCTACATTAGCGAGTTTTCGCAACTGGCGACGCGGCCTTCTACCACGCTAATCTTAGCGGGGGGTCGCACTCAGAGCGAAAATTTCCACGTAGTGTCCAAACCTACGACAGTATTCAACTGTATTAGCTTCGGGAGTCAAGCTAGTACAGAATGGCGAGCTCATTTAAATACCCCGTACTGAGTCAGCACTTGCATTGCCGTGCGAAAACTCGCTATTTTTATAGATGAGCGAGGAAAGTCTTGACTCATAAGAGAGGTTAAACGCCCTTCTGGCTTTAAACAGACAATAATTGAAATGTAGCTACAATGAAGGCATTTATATTTCAATCCGACAATTATTTGCTTGTTGATATTGAACAAAAGTTGTCAGCACTATATATGGTAACTCTTCTTCTTTTATTGTATCTATAGGGTATAAGGTAACCACAAGAACTGAAAGTTTAATTCTAATGAGAGATAATCTGGTTGAAATATGGAAAAACCCTGATATATAAAAAAAACTTACGGTCAAAGTTTACTTGAGGTTATAAATAGTACGTCTACGTGATGATGCTTTGATGACCCGAGCTAGAATTTAATTACCCACGACATTTCAAATTTATGATGTGCCTAAACGCACATGCACTTCCCCTCCAGCGTTTCTATATCTGTGGTCGATGGTATGGAAGGAAATGGAAAAGAAGAGGTCTTGTGTACTTTCCACTCTATAATCAGGACCTTTTAATCACTTACTTAGATATTCATTCTATCGGGATGCCAATGTGAGGATACGCGCAACTGGAAATGATAACACCGGATCAACACTTGCTGAGAAGAATGTCGTCACTCGTAGTTAGCAATTTAAAGAGGAGCTAAAGATATTTATAGAGAGAGGATACATTAGTCATATTAAGAGTGAGAGAGTGCGTGAGAGAGAGAGAGAGAGAGAGAGAGAGAGAGAGAGCAAGAGTGAGAGAGAGAGGGGGAGAAAGAGATAGGAAGAGAGAAAAAGATGGACAGAAGGAAATGAAAGAGGGAAAGAGAGAGAGATAGAGAGAGATAGAGGGTAGAGAGAGATAGAGGGCAGAGAGAGAGAGAGATAGAGAGAGAGTGAGCGAGGGGAGGAGGGAAGAAAGAACGGGTATGACTTATTTATTTACTTCTAAGAAAGCATTTAGACAGTAGAGGGCACTAGTCACATTTCCCCAGCATGATGAATTGAGCTCACAATACATACAGCCAATGAACTACAAGCGCAGAGATTCTACTGGAACACAGCAAATACTAAAAATTATTTCATCCCACTTAGGTAATGTCAAATATCTCAAGAGCATCAGATGAGTTGACTGAAAATTTGCAAAAAAATATTCCACCCAAAGAATTCCAGTCTAAATTTGTTTTCATCCCAAGACGTCATCTTTCCACTCTGGTATAAATATGATCCCCTTTATATCACTGGAGCTTGATCTATCGTATCATGTTTTTACTGTGTTCTACGGACACTCTGAAGACCAGCCTCCGGCAGTATTGTATGAAATACTCAATGAATTCAGGCTCAACAATTATGTCTGCTGCCATCTTGAGTTCTGTACAAGCCAATCCTAGTTGTTCATCATCAGCTGTAGATAGTCGTCCTGCAGCATGGAGTTTCACATGGTTTCAATCCACTGACCCAAATAGTTTTGTCTAGACAATAGAAATATTTCTTCTCTGAACCTTGTTTTCAGACCTATTTTTACAATAACTAGCATGCTGACCAAAAAAAGGGAACATCCATTAAACACCCCCCTCATAAATATGAAGTTTTAAAGGCACACTGTCCTACTGGTAGCTACTTGCAAAATGTTTATCTTCTTTTCATGTTAATCCCTATGGCTTTTACTTGAACAGGGTGAAACATTCAACCCAGCTAGTAACATTTCATTAAAGGGGAGTTTGTACTATAACATAAAAACAACAACAGTGTATTCAAAGGGGGAAAATGGGGGGGGGGGGGGGGTATTTCTTTTTATTTATAGAGCTTGTAGGAGAAATCTAATTGGTATATTAGCATAGATGCTCAAAACGCCCATCATGTCCCAGACTAAGACAAACACAGTGTAAAAGAGAAGTGAAAGAATGCAACTGTACAAACAGCAAATTATGGAAATTAGACTAAGAAGTGTGAATTGAATAATGCTAGATTAAAGGTAATACAAAGTTTTGGGAAATTTTGAAAAATTGGGTGGAAAGTGATTCTTTACCATTTTGATATATTTGGATGCCCCTGTGGATGTATTATAAGCACTAGAAAATATAATCCCTAAAACACTTCCGCTTTTGAGAAAAATTGAATATAAAAATTTACCGGTGCTCCCGGTAAATTTTGATGAATTTCAAATAGCGCCTACGGCCGTACAATGGTACGTAGTTGCGACCGTGAAAATCTCAGAATATGTAGTTATGATATATAATTTCCGAACAGGAATAGCTAATCGGTCGATTTTAGTCAAGAAACATTGTTTTATAGCTTAATAAATATGTTGACCTTGAGAGGGAGCTATACAACATAAAGAGTTTATTATTTACAATTTCATAACTTCAGACTCAATTTCAACCGCGACAACGATCACTAAAATATTTTAGAATCACATGCTTCCAATATGTTCATTTGAACCAAATTCATGACCCCATACCAAAACTTTGTATTACCTTTAAGGCAGGTAATTCATGACACACAGATAAAAAAAGCACATTAAGTGATAGGATAGATTGGAAAAGGAGTGTTTGAGAGACAGGAAAAAAGATGAACTGACACAAACAGAGCTGAAAGAATTACATATAAGCCCTTAAGGAATACAGACTACGGCGCTACAACATATCAGAGAAAGCGTGGTGGCAGTTTCTTCTTTTCATTTTCTCCGATCACAGCCATCTCAGCCGGCGAACGATCCCTCTAGGGAGGAAATATGACAGAGGCAATATTTCTGGTTGACAGTGATCAATTGCTCAAGACATAGGCTAATTTTAAGGAGTGTAATACAAGATGATGAGGCCCCAAACCGCATCACAAACCGATACATCTCAAAGGAGAGTCGCTCTCTCTGACGAAAAGATGCCCAACATTTTGAGAGAGAGAGAGACATATATAAAGAAAAAAATGGTGGATTTCTTTCATGGTAATGCTCTAGCTTTTTTTTGGTGTCATGGTCAAAGCCAATTTCTAATATTACTAAACGACCGCCAATACATATTCCTTTTTCTTCAGATTTCTTTGAATCAAGCGATGTACTGTGAAATATCATCCACAAGCTCTCCCTACTTCACAATAATGAAGACACTGGCAAAAGTTTATAAAGAAAAAGATTTGCTTATCCTTAACAATTCACAATATCAAAAGATTTTAAATTATTACACTCTACCCTTTTATGAGATTTCAAGAATGTATCAATCTCCTACCTAACATGCACTCAGTTATTAATTTATCGAAAGTAGTGAGCCCAAGTTAAGATATTGTTAAGCATTGAAAAAAGCCTTACACTTTGCTTTGTTAACCGAGTTTAAGTGGGAATTTAGTTTTATGTTCAATTTTATGACAGAATTATCTTCCTTCCTAAACATATCAAATAGCAACCCATGCACAGTCATACACATGTTTCAATTTACGTTTTGCAATACCAAAAAGGATTTTAAGAAATATATGAAATATCAAGAGCTCACAGCAGTGTATCCAGGCTGTCATGTGGCCCAATGAATAAAAACGTGACCAATTATCACAACTTTGTTTTGGTTTGGAGTCGATGCGGTCTAAATTGGTCCATAAACGATGCATGGCCATGATGCATGTTTGGTTTTCTCTTTGTCGGAAGTATTTCATCAATGTTGTTTTTAGAAAGAGATAAAAGAAATAGGTCTCGTCTGACAAGACAGATTTATTGATCAAAATAAAATTCTAGGTGGCGAGAAGGTTAAACAACCTATGTGACAAGAAAATAAATAAAGTGAATAGAATTGAACCAGTTTGAGTAAGGTCTCCTTTAGATATGACGTGGCAAAACCCCAACATTTTTTTTTTATGATGACGTAAAATGCAATCGGCGTTTCATTTCTGTATCTTGTAACACAGAGTTCAGTGAATACGCTGTTGCCATAGTTGCCTTTCTTTTACGCATTTAAAATAGAGCAGCATATTTTATGGTTGTGGTTTCTTCTTCTTCTTCTTCTTCTGATTGAGTCTGCCTTCTTCAATTGACTGAAGATTCTTGCAAACTATGTGGTTTACTGTGACAAGTTTGTGGTAGATGGAAGTATTATGCAGGTGGAACTTGAAGAGGCAGAAGAGAACAGAAGGACAGGGGAGAGATAAGTATATGTGAAAGGGTTAAAAGAGAGACACACAAGTGGAGGAAGTTGGAGAGAAAGAGAGAACAAGAAAAGGAGAGGAGGAAGGAGAAGAAAGAATCTGAACTAGACATATAATACTTGTTTGGAACAAGTATAGGTGGGCTGGTCAACTAAAATTTGACACAAAATAGAGCAAAAATAAGCGAGATACTGCTAAAAAAACAATGTCATATAGATTAATGATGTGAAAGAAATTCACCTTCCTTAGGCATAACACGCAACTTAAGAAATTTCTGATATGTGCCCTTTAATCGTAACTTTTACTATGATGACGTGATCAAAATGAAAAATAACTGAGCTTGTAGAGAATTGTCTTAGCTACATCATATCGAAATTTGGAAGAAAATCGATCAATATTTACAGAGATACAATCAATTTTACATAAATATGCTGACTTCATAATATGCAAATTCGTATTTTGAGTTCCAAGGCCATTATGATGATGTCACGATACACTTAATGGCCAAATGAGACATGAAATCATATTTCCGACTCAAACTCTATCTAAATAGGAAAAAAAATTGAAGGTCATGGTTCATTCCAAAGAGCTATAATGGATTTTGTATAGGCATGTTTTTGCCCATATATGCTATGTATTAAAAGAGCTCGCACGCACCGACATTTTTCTTGAATTGACGCTCATCTTGTTATTAATGGTCATAAAGAGATAACCATGGTATCAAATTCTTCGAAAAAATATGAGAAATATCATGAAAGAAAAAAAAATGTCAATTCTATGTTTTGTGATGGTGTTACGCGCGAAAACGCGCGCGCATGTGCGTGTGCGTGATTTTTTATGAAATGCTTAAAATGACCTGAAACGTATGCAAAATAAATTTGAGACGATTTTGAGCATTTTAAATTTTTGCGCGCGTATTGACGCGCGGACATACGCGTACGCGCGTGTTTTTTGACCTGAAATTGACCGGACGGATATTGACCTCGATCGTGATAAATATGAATGAGAAATGATTTTTGGTTATGAAGATATGATCAAGAGTTTATTTTCAGAAAATTTCACAAAATGGCGCCTAGATGACGTCATCAGTCAAGGTCAAGGTTGAAAACGTTATTTTGATTTTTCTATATGCCTATACATAAGTGTGTCAAATTTCAAAGCATTTGATTGAACCATTTTAAAGTTATCTTGTTCACAAAAAAGTGGGTCGAAATAAGAAAAATAAATAAATAAATAAATAATAAAGGCAATTTTAACAAAATTATAAGGTGGTCTGTATTAGATACAGCCCACCTGAAAACAAAGGCACACATATTCAACCATGAATGATAGGTGCCTTTAAAACCAAACAAGCAACAAGAAAAAGGAGAGATAGACGGAGAGAGGTAGAGAGAGAAAGAGATGAAGAGGAAATAATAAGAGAAAGGAGAGAGGAAAAGGAAATATAGAGAGGATAAGAGAAGAAAGGATAGAGGAAGAGCGAGGAATGTGGAAGGCAGGAAAAAGAGATAGTGTGGGAATTAGAGAGCAAGAAGAGTGAAGACATTGACTTTTGCAAAGACAGAGAGAGAAGCAGCAATAAATAAAGATACAAGTAAAAGAGAATGAGTAAGTGTGAGAGAGAGAGAGAGACAGAGAGAGAGAGAGAGAGAGACAGAGAGAGAGATAGAGAAAGAGAGACATAAGAGAATGAGAGAGAGAGGAAGGGGAAGACAGGAATTGATGTTGAAAAAACAAGAACACAGATGGTTTTCAGGAGCAAAAATTACATCTTTATCAAAACAACTTCACCTTGCTCCAAAACAAATTCATCTGAATATGTTCATAATAGGCCTCAATCAATAATTAATAGCACACTACCTTTCCGAGATTACACAAACCTATATGAATGATCTGGCCAGAATACTCCCCAAACAATCAGTCAAACTGGTCCAATAATTATACCCCAACCATATTTTCCCTGCTTCTATAATGACAAATATACACACAGCTCCATCGGGAGTATCCATCTTTCAGAGAAAAGCAATATTTTACCTTTTGGACATGTCATGGGAGCAGGATGTGCTCTTGACTGTTTACGACTGTTGCTATGGAGATTTGTTTTGGCTATAAAGAACTGAGATACAGGTACTATAGCCTTTGGGTCAATGGTGTTTATATATCAGGGAGAATTTACATTGGCAGTGAGATGTACTACATCAAATTGACATATATGAAACAGATAGGGTCAAAAAGAGACAAATCTATGACGGTACAACCTCTTTAGATAACTTATATCTACTGTTACAACTTTGATTTTAACCCAAAGAATAAATAATCTGATGAGAGAGAGAGAGAGAGAGAGAGAGAGAGAAGGTCAGTAAAGTATATCGTTTTCCATAGAGTTAATGCCCTTGGTGAACGTTGTATTTGAGTTTGTATTTGAGCGGTGAAGTCGGTGAAAGCAATACATATAAAGAATGGTGTATGTGTGATCGCTTTCTTGCAGCTTTTATATGTGACAGCTCTGTCTTTTAGATAACATTTTAAAAGTTGTGTTCGTTACCATTTTTTCAGCTCAGATTTTTTCTTTTGGGGGTGATGAAAGTTTAATCTTTCTTTTTCCAAATTCAGTAGATAAAAGGTGCATAGCATAACACCACCTACAGCATTTGCATCAACAGGGTTTTCAGTTTAAGATTTTAAAATTTAGTATTTTAGTTAAAGATTTTAGCAGCTGTGGCAGACATAAGTTTTCTTTAGCAAATCTTATTGAACAGAAGGGTGATTCAGACTGGGTCAATCTGCTTAATCAAACTAAAAAAGTATGATGTAGTGTAACATACATAGATTAAGAAGATATATCCCACAGTATGAATTATAGAAATGTGATATTAAAAATACCTATTCAACAGCTTATTTACCAGGCAAAATTTATGGGGAAAAAGGTGAGAGAAAGGAAGAAAGAAATAAGAGTTGGAGAAGCAAAGAAAGCAATAGGGGTGATGGAAGGTGAACAAAAAAAGTGGGAGAAAGATAGAAAGGCAAAATGGAAGCAAAAAAGCAAGAGATAGACAGAGAGAAAGAGACAGACAGAGCGAGAGAGAGACACGGAGAGAGAGAGAGAGAGAGAGAGAGAGAGAGAGGGAGAGAGCAAGCAAGCAAAAAAGGAAGAGAAATACACAAAACCATAGGCAACTTTTTATTTGAAAGACTTTCAAGAAAATCCTTTAGAAATCTTTAAGGCATCTCTAAACCCAGGCTAAAGTAAGGCTCGTCAGCAGCACATGAATGATGCAAAGCCTCATGGGAAGTTCGTCTCCTGATAGCTGCACCTGTTGTCTCTTTGAAGGGAAGGACGCAATCATCGAGGCATTATCACCACTAAACATTGCTTAAGATCTCCCACCAACGTCTCCGCAGGGGACCATCTGCCAGCTTTGTACGGCTTATTGATAGTTATTCAATCCACACTGACAAAATAAGGACAATATCCAAATCCAAGCGATAACATGCAAGATTTTGACACTCCTACATGTCTTGAGCCTCTGTTGTTTCTTCTAAGTTGCCATGGCAATGGGTTTTATCTGAAGCAAAGCAGCCTAATCTGGTTTGTGTGAATGACGTCAACTTGACAATGCTAGCTTTCTACCCTACAGGCTATATGGTACATTAAAGGTCGGATTTGACATTTAAAATGATATACCAAATATCAATCACACACAAAAAAGAGTGAGAGAGAGAGAGAGAGAGTGAGAGAAAACGCCTCACACACATAACTGATTCTTCTGTTATGTACTGAATGCATCAGTCTTTTCTTAGGACTTTTACTTCAGAATGACATTGACTTTTAAAATGATATACCCAAAATCAGTCACACACAAAAAAAGAGTGGGAGAGTGGGAGAGAGAGAGAGAGAGAGAGAAAGAGAGTGAGAGAAAACGCCTCACACATAACTGATTCTTCTGTTATGTACTGAACACATCAGTCTTTTCATTGGCCTTTTGCTTCAGAATTACATTGACTATTTTTGTATAGCTATTTCTAGCTTTAGGAAGACTTTGACAATAAGTAAATAGAGCACAAACTGCTTAAGATGCTGAAATCATGTCCCGTACCTAAATAGGCAGATTTAGGGTTAAAGAACTACCAAATGTTTCATCATGATTCTTTCGGTGATCATCAATATGTGAGGTCCAGGGGCACAACTTCAAATCTTTTGGATGAACTTAATTTCCTTCATCGATGAAAATATCACTTATCATTGCGCATCAGTAATATCAAATCGAAAAGTATTATCTCAATTTCCTTTCTTGTCTTTCTCAAAATTCCACCAAATGAATATCGTTTGTATGCATTGAATACAAAACTGATGATTATGCAGTCACATTGAGAAAGCTTTCAATAATTGGCTCCATGCAGCCACAAATCCACTGTAAGCTAGTCATAGCTGTATAGAAAATGACACTTTTAAAATGATCAAAACTAAATTTTGTCAATATGCAACCAGAAATTAACAAAATTGTATGATATATGATATGAATTTGTAGTTAATATAGTTCTTTCTAATCTTGCTTGGTTGTAATTAGAATCCTATTCATATCAACATAGCTTATCTCATTAATTATGAAATCAAACAAATTTGACAGTAAACTAATTTGTTATAGCATACAGAGATAGTGCGATCGAGTGAATAATTAAAGCATGATTGTTGATAGTCGTAATGTCATAGCATGGAGGCAGATTAAAAATATTAGAATCTACTGCTAAAATATATCCCTACCAGCTCTATTAATTAGGTTGAGTAATTGTACATCTGTCATTTGTATAGATTGGATCACACTTTCATTAACAATAATGCCTTTTGTGATCTCGGTATAACTTTACAAGGTGCTGAATTTTGCTATTACTCTATGTATTAAAAGTGAAACTCTTTACAAACACTGCCATATTATTTTTCTCTGTACATGTACACTCAGGATGAATTGGTTTTCCTGAGTATTCACATCAATTGTGCGCCCTTCAGATTAAATATTTACCAGTAAGATGCTATGATAAGTTAAGTTAACCTGTTGAATACAAGGTCTGAGACAACCAGTGATTAAATCCATTGTAAATATATCTTTCAAAACAAAATAAAAAATTAAATACATAATGATTGCATTTTCAACGACATTTGGACTGATAAGGAATATGTCCTATCTCTGCATTTAACATCAGAAATAAAATTATTTGAATCCTTCTGCCATTACAGGTAGCCATTCTTGACCATTCATTTAAAGTCTTAAATGCTTTTGGTTAATTAGAGTGACCCATCTCTATCTTCATGAATAAAAACCAAAGGATATAAATCCTCTGACCATCAATTATGCTTTGATCACCACCCATTTCCCCACCTTTAGCCAACCAGTCAAGAGTATTAAAACAACCTCCAACTTTACCTCGGTGGAAAATCTAGCGCAGAAATTATCTAGCCATCAATTCTGCTTGACCACTAATTTGGCCACCTTTTATTGCCTAGTGAACTACTCCACCTTCAAAGATCTTTTGGCCATCCGTCAAGCATCCCTACCAACCCCGTGACACCTTCCCTCCTCAAATTGACAATGCGAGGAAAGAGAAAAACAGGGCCCGAAGTCTTGATTAACGAGAGTTTCATCTTGATGCGCGGGCACGCTCTCTCAGGGTGACTGTCATGGGGTTTGGCATGCTCGTTCCATCACCGGCGTCGGCTCTGATATAAAAGTGGCGGTTATCAATAGACCCGCGTCAGCTTAGGACACACAAACACTACCTGATGAATATCAGTATCAAAAGATGGACGAGACAGATTCCAAGAAACATGATAGCAATACTAATATATGATTAGCAAGAGATAAAACTTTCTGGTCAAACCAGACACTCAGCCATAAAGGAACTGTCAAGGATTTATTTTTCAAAAGAAAATGGACTGAATTAAAATGAGCGACAAAATGGATGTTTTGACCCCCCCCTCCCCCCCTCCGAAAAAAACACAACTTAAACAATGAAATGAAAGAAGGCAAATTTCAATAAATGATACAAATGGTAGCTCAATAGGATGGAATTTGTATGTTTTATTATAATCATTATCATTATTATTATTTGGCGTCACCTGAATCACTATAACCCTTCAGGTATCTCCTCCCGGTATAACTGATTGGGAGTGTGCAGGTGGACCACTATACAGGGGTTTCCCCCTACTCTTATACAAATAGAGCAGTGGGTTCTTAACCTGCAAAGGTGGTGACTCTCCTCTACACAGGGCCTCCATTTAACATCCTATCCAAGGGATGGAGTGCTTTCCACAAAATCATAGCATGCGTCTATGGAACAGGGGAGGGGCACGTTAACACACAACACAGGCTTCAGTCATCCCCCCGGGTTACATTCAAACCCATGATCTAAAGTTTGATAGGCAGACGCTGTTACCAACTGAGCCAACTATTCTTCAGCCCCTACACATTATATATGCTTTTTTACACTAAAAATGCATATTTGACGTTATTGTTGGGACAAAGATATTTATAAAAAAAAAAGTTCAGAATCAACAACAGGTTATGCTCGTTTAAATTAACCTTTTATGCATTAGCCTTTTCCAATTCCTCTGAGAATAGCTAAATTGGAAATGCTGGTACCATTATGAAAATTGCTGCATGAAGTGAAGTTTTCTCTTCCAACAAGCAATATTGCTTTCACCCTTACCGTTCCAAAACACACCTCTACTGCATTAGTAATATTGATCTACATGCTTTTTTGATGAAGAAAGTGGGAAATTTTGGCAACAAGCTCTTCTTTTTGATGCATGAGGTTGTGAATAAATAATGGTATAATCACTTTGAGTGTTATGAGGTATAGAGTGGAATTGTTAGGATCAGTGAAGCTAGAAAACCAACCACCAGATTTGATGTCTTTCATTGGGATATACTCCAGTGACTATTGCTCTGGGCTTTATTACATTAAAAAAGATATAGGTTTAGGGTGAGAGTTGAAATTCGGTTCTATTACATTTAGGGTAAGAGCATTTAGTAATTGGTCCAAGAATTAGTTCAAGAATTGGGTTATAGTGTCAGATTCTGACTGTAGATCAATTTTTGCCAGAGCATGTGGCACAGAAATCTTAGTGGATATTACTTGTTTTGTCTGGATGAGAGCCTATTATTTCCTTTCATTAACTATGTATTAAAGGTAGTATGAGGCATATTCAAATGAAATTAATAGTTGTAAGAATTATGCACAAATGTATATTTGCCTGCTTAGATATAACAAAATGTTATTACACCAATGGTTTCTGTAAGAATATTTGTTACTTGTTATTTAATACGGTACAATGTACAGGATTGATGCTTGCAAAAAGCCATTACATCCTGGTGATATTGTGTTGCTTAATGTATCAAGACGATGAAAATTAATTTATTCGTGCAGAAAGAAAGTTTAAGCATTTTATGCATTTCAATCATCTTATCGTCTTATCATCTGCTGAGTGTCAGAAGGGTATTAACTCTTTATTCATTAAACTTCAAGTTACTATCGTTCAGGCTCTAGGAAAATACTATTTCCTTATTTTCTACCAATGGTGTCAGGCTATGATGTATGATGTGACAACAAGTCTCTATAAGATTGATGTTCATAAAATGCAATTACAATAGGTGCAAACCTATATTGTCCTCATACTAGATCTGACTGGGATATATATTTAAAGGCTCAGTGTACTGAAATGATTAAAAAGACAAAATGGCCTTGCGCCCAACAACCTTGTTCAGTTTCTTCCTGTTTTTTATATATTTTTTTTTAAGTCAAAGAGAAGATGAGGAGTTCTCTGTATTCTTTTTGAAAAAACAATAAATCATCTAAAGTTGCACATGTGACAGTGGAGCAAATGAGAGAAAAGATTTCTAAAAAATAAATTTAGATGCTATCAATTGATCTTAACATCTCATGATGTCTTACCGGTAGTCCTTCTGGAGTATTTAAAATATGAGTATTACATATTATCATTGAAAAGCTGAGGATATCTGTTTTTAAACTAAAAGAGATCAATGAGGGTAAACTACTAAAGATTTTAAGCTGATAAGTAACAGGTGTACTCTTTTTTTTTATTGGGGGGGGGGCATTATTTTTGTAGGTACACGTATAATAAGAATGAACACTTACAGGAAGGGAGACAGATGGAGAGAGAGAGAGATTAAATACCGGGTATACAAGAAAATATCTCCTTACCAGTGAGGATGAAAAGATGAACATCAGTGGATTAATAAGAGAGAAAACTTTCTCCATATACAATGTACTTTTCAATTCATAATATTCTGTCAAATTTTGTTTATTCTAATCTAGATGCATGCTACCTTGTTAGGAATGTGACAGTGAGAGAAAAATATCAGTGTTGCCAATTTAATGAAGTATCAAAGTTGATTCATATATCCCTATGGAAATGGTATTTTTCCCTGAAAGGATAATGAAAAAGAGAGAAGACTCAGTAAACTTACCTATTTGGTTACAAAGATGGGACGACCAAATTATTTAGGCAAACCGCAGCAGGATGATGAATGAACAGCGACATGAAATGAGAAAAGAGAAGGGAGGAAAAAAAATCCTGTTAATTTATGAATATTCATGACTCAACAAGGCCAGCGGGGGTTTCCAACGCAAGAGGAATTTCATGCATGGATAACTTTCCCCGGTAATATAACCTGCACTTTCATTGTTCAATATATTCATGAGTTAGAAAATGAAATTGACACGTGCTCTGCAAGCGCTTTTGTGAGGGAAAATTGTTACAGTCACACGTCCCTCCAAGAAAAGTCATCGTCGACCATCGCTGATGTCTGTGAGGGTTTCATGCCAATCTGAAATATTTTAAGGCTTCATCTTGTCAAGAGGAAAGAGATGATATTTAGAGATCACTCCATTCCCTTACTTCTGATGGATATACTGATTATTTAAGTAGAGTAATGGAAGATGAGACAATGAGGGAATCATATCATATCAGAGCATTCAAACTTACATTACTTAATGCTCAGTTTATGATATATTACTAGAGGCAGATGATTCTATTTAGATATCTCTGCTGAGAATCAGAATAGCATGAGCTCTAAAAGAGTTGACACCTATCTGGCTTGATCTAAGCAGATAAATAATGTATCAAACATCTTGTTTGTCTCTTGAATCGTTACTCAAGCATCTCATAAATGTATAATGTCTTTAAATAAAAGAATCTATTCCTGAAATTAGAATGTGACATTAAATCCAATTAAAGGAGAGAAAGAAAGAAATTATTAACAATAACATTTCAAATGCCAATTCCCATAGATTTTTCTTGTTTCAGGTTAAAAATATAAATGATTAAAAGCATAATAAATTATATTTCTGACCATCAAAGCTACTATTTTATTGGTAAACATACACAGTAATGTAGATGTGATAACAAGTAATGTGGGTACAAATTAAAAGTACCTTGAAAACAAAAAAACTTTCTGTATTGCATCAATTGTTTCATCTAATGTGTACTATTGGTGATTCTACACTTCTTGATTTTTTTCCTCTTTTAGTAAGTTTTAATTGGATTACAAGTCTCAAACAGATTCTAAAGGCATCAAATTAATGGAAAGTCATTATCAATATTCTCAGACAACAAATATACAACATTCCTGTCATCTATCTTTAATATTTATTTGACCACACAAAGTTCAAGGCAGACAGGAACCAACATGTCAAATGCCTTCTGACTGTGTTTGTAACAAAAAAACACGGCTTTCCAGGCAAAAGTAATATCAATTAATGTAAACTTTAATTAAAAAGCAGAGGAGCCCTTCAGTCCAATTCATCAAGCAACCGTTTTAATCAATTCTTCCTTTACAATTGAATTTAATTGTACATTTGAAAAGGAATCAAGCTCTGGTCATGGATTAATATTCTCTACTTCTATCAATCTTGTATTGGATTCAAGGGGAGATAAAGGACTTTTCAATGATGAGTTAGATAAGAGAATACAATTGGCTAGAGATCTAACCTTGGGGAACACCATAACATGCATTTGTTTCTTGGGTCTTTGTAATTAAAATATAGGTAAAAAGCTACCTCATTTGGGGAAAACAATTTCCAGTTGAAATAGCTTGTATTTAAAGTGATATAGCAAAACTCTATATGTTTTGTTTTGCGATTTTGTTCTTCTTCTTCTCCCAATGATTCATACAACTTTTAAAAAGTCATCATAATTTCAGTCATGTTCTGATAATGGAATAAAAGCATATATTTGTCATGTCTTTCCTCTTCTCTCTCTGTCTTTCTTTCTCTCTCTGTCTCTCTCTCTCTCTCTCTCTCTCTCTCGTATCTAAGAGCATAGAGACAAGTATATAATACGGTATGTGCTATATAAGAATTGAACATTATTATCGTTGTTATTCTTATATTGGTCTAAAGCAAAGTAATTATATTTACAGATAAAATCAATTATTAGATTCGGCATAGGACAGTGTACTTCAAGTCCCAATATTGTCTGTATGGAGTTAGGAAGGCATTTAGTCTATGTTTATTAAAGTACACAAGTTAAACAGCCTTCTGGCTCCAAACAGACAACCTTACGATCTTCTCCCAACTATGTAAATCATAGATGAAGATGAAGATTGACATTGTGTGACATGAGAGCTACAAGGGCATTAATTCATATATTTTGACATAGAGGTAATTGTCTAATCAGAACCAGAAGGGTGTTAACTCTGTGTTAAAGTATGTGAGTTAATGCCTTTCTGTCTCTCAACAGATTTAACAGCCTTGCAGCTCTCAGCAGATAAACTATTACAAACAAATCATAATGGAATCACAAACAATACATCAATAAAGCTTCAATGCATTAGAAGGTTACTGGGTCACTCTGTGTCTAATTACCACAGTTAATTAATTAACTAATTTGATGAGGGAATCGTATCAATGACACAGATATCTATTCATCCAAATTGAGATGCTTGATAAAGAGTGGACGGTGTTTACATATAGGGGTCGGTTCTCAATAAACAGATTTAGATAATGGAGACAATTTTATGAGCAAGAGGAAGGTTGTTGTGAAGCACATATGATAAGGATTCCAGAGATCTGTTGTTGGCTCAAATATGGATCTAAATTCTATTCTCAGCTATCAAATTCTTTACATTCTATATCAAAAAGTATTGTCTATTCATCTTCAATATCATCTTTTGGAACAAGAAGAGCATTAACACATTTACACATTAAATGCACTTCTGGCTGTGAACAGATTAATTTGCAAGAAGTAAACATTCAGGAGAAATACATAAAGTAATAATCATTCATGACAATCTTGGAATAAATTGAAGTTCGTTTCATTGTACCAACCAAACTGTACACCATGAAAAAGATGCTCTAGCCTAGCAATAATGAACAGAAATGGCAATGAAATGTTAACATGGTAGAGATCAACATAAAGTATTTGCCTCCAAGGTTTAAACAATTAAGATTTTGGTCAGTCACTTCACTAAAATTGTATTTTAGAGAAGAAAGCATCTCTATGAATGGAAAAATTGTTACAAAGCTCACCTGTAAAAAAACAATGTGAAACATAGAAATCTTGGTAGAAGAAGAAGAGAGAATTCAAATTTAAGGATCTGAAGAAAATTAATGTATGAACAAAATATTTTGGTCAATGCCATGCAAGTGTAGAGGAAGCTTATTTCAAAGCACAATATCAGGAGTGGAAAGACCGCCTCCTTTATGGCATTGTGCGTGACTAGGCAGTGCAGGAATCGATTGTTCTCTGGTTCTTCTGCTTAATGTTTGACCACGGTCACTGTCCATGGCCTGAGAGATGAGGAGAAATTAAAGACAGGGAAAGCCCAAAGGAAAGAATCAGATACGTTTAATTATCAGATGCCCCGATGCCATTAATAATCAACCTCCAACATCTTCATTCAGATGGGGATTGGAGAAAATAAAATAGATTCCAGGGATGCTTCAAGCTCAACTTTCTCTCTCTCTCTCTCCCCTCCCTCTCCCCCCTCTCTCTCTCTTTCTCTCTCTCCCTCTCACACCTATACTGGTCAATTTGTCCATCTGTCTCACACTCTTTACTTTTTCAACCTCTTTCTATTTCACTCTTGCCTTCCCTCAATTTAAAGAGTTCCAAGTTCTACTCTCCCTCTTTCCTTTCTGATCTCCCACTCTTGTTTCTCTACAGTATATCTCCTTCTCTTTCTATTTTCCAACATTTTCCCTTCCCCTCCTTCCTTCTCTCTCCTTCTCTCTGTCTTTCTCTCACTCTGTCTCTCTCTTTCTCTTTGTCTCTCTATCATTCTCTCCTTCTTTCTTACTCTTTTGCTCCATCTCTCTCTCTCTCTCTCTCTCTCTTTCTCTACTCTCTCTATCCTCCATTTTGTTATCCATTTCAATATAAACAATGCATGTAATCAATGCTTGCTCACGACTTATAATCAACCCTAATGACAGAGACTATCTTCTAAAGAGATTGTGCCTTTAATGTAAAGTGATATCTAGTCTTGTGGGTCTAACCATGACGTGGAAAGAATCGAAGAGCTCAACTCAAATCGACGTCAACAATTGAAGGACGTCTGAAATATGAGTGAGTCGTCCTGAAAATTATGACCAGCAAAAACAAAAATATGTCTGGTTCTTGTTTTTCTGATTACTTACCATAACTAAATCTCCTTGTTAGTCTAATGTTACTTTGTAATAGTTCAGGTGGTCATAAGTTCAAGTTTTATTTTGTTTTTCTGAAAACAAAGTGGGAGTATATCAGGGCATGAAAGCTTTTGACTCTCATAAGAAAGGTCCTGGGTTTGGATAAGGCATTCTACACAATTTTGTCCCTTCCAACCCAGGTGTATCAAATGGGTAAAATGATAATGCTGGATATTAATTTATACTATACTATTATCAATGCAATATCTCCAGTGTTAAAAAGGTATAAGTATCAAGAAAGATGTCAAATAATTTGGCAGATTTGTGATTATGAGAGGGCCTTTATTCATAACAACAATAACAATTTAACTACTAAAGCAAATAACTTTTAATAGGCATACCACAATAATCATTTAAGAACACATCAATATGACAAATCATCCAGGCCCATTCACCCCAACCACCCCCACAATAATTTCTTTAAAATGTTATGTGTTGGGAAGACCTCTAATAGTTTTATAGGGGCTAATGTTTCATCGAGTCTCAGCACAAACAGAAGAGCATGAGTGATTTTGAAAGAGGTTTTCACGTCAACAACACATGGGCTGCACTACTATGGCACACAAATTTCAAGAGACATATATTTTGTATCACAACAATTATTGAAGAATACAGAACTAAGGCAAAACAACGTCACGTTTCCCCACACTGATATATTTAAAAGTATTACTAAAGGCCTTAATGGTTTTGTCCAGGCCAAGGTCTCGTCAACTCATCCAAAGGCGCTAAAGGCCACTGATTGTCTAGGTTTGAATGGGCGGTGTTAGGATTGGCGCCTTCTCTATTGAATTTGCACGGTCAAGTGTCATGCCTGACGCAGTGCAGTACATAGCACGAAGCATCGTTAAACCAGGGAGCAAAGGTCGTATGGAAAACATGGCGTGTCATGAGGAGATACGATGGTGCTTGGTTGCTCTGTTATGTGAATATTGACAATGTGCCTCAACATGAATAAACTTTGGAGTCATTTTTTATTTCTATAATTTGATGATAAAGAGAATATAAAATATATTTACATATGGTGTCATACTTTTCATCTGATGATAACCAGAAGTGCATTAAATTTACATTCAGATATAGTGAGTAAAAGATATTTTGGCTTTTTAGCAGACAATACATGAATTACCAATGGCATATAGTGCAGAAATGTGCATCTTTCTAGCCAAGACTGTACAAAAAGTAACATATTTAAGAAATAAAATTTTGAAGTTGAGAAGAAATATTGTGAACAAGAAATTGAAATAAATAAAAATTAATTTTTCTGTTAAAGCCATGGTCAGCATTCACATATTTGTCATACGCTTTAATCTTATACCTACATTAAACCGAGTTATACACCAGAGTCTATATGCCCATACTAATATGAGGAAGGTTTAATTATATGCATTGTTTGCCTACTACGGCTGCTAACCAAATATAGAACGAGAAATTGATTTTTCCAGTAGTCTAGTTTTCTGTTTTAGATGACTTCACTGATTCCGCTGTCTGCTCAACAGACTGTAAAAAATTCAATATTTTCTGAGGTTACCGGCCGTTTGGCCTCAAGCTTTGAATCACACGTGATTAATGGTAATACTTGATGTTGTCAACTGAAAATTGCCTGTTGACAGCCAGAAAGGTGTTAACTCTGTGTAAAAGGGTATTTTCTGGCTCTGAGCACTCAAAATTAAAACATTTAAGTTGTGTATAGATTTAACATACAGTCATTGAAAGAAAAAAAAGAAAATTTCAGAATAGGTAATATTATAAACTTACTGTTTCAAAACAAAAAAAATCTATATCTTCCTTGTTATTGTTGTTCCTAAAACTGTAAATGCAGTGATGGCATGCACACCAATAAAAGTGGCACTATTTATTTAGATGAAGGAATGAATGTTTCACTATGTTTCTATTGTGGCTTCCTTAACACCCTGGAGTTTGTGCCTAAGACATACCTTTCATCCAACAAATACCATGGCTAAGATAACTTGGGATGAAACCGATAGGAAATGCATGATGAAGGAAATTGTGTTCACCTTTAATGGGATAGTATCCCTGGTAATATAAGAAAGCAACTGCAGTAATGCTCTGGGTGTGTCTGAATCAGACATATCAGCTGCTAATTAAAAGCCCAAAGGGCAGTAACTAATATGAATTATGGTAACAGTAAACAAAAAAAATTGATGAAATTTGAATGTAACAGCATGAGATAAATGTTGCTTGTTCAAATTAACATACTTGCAAAGCGTGTATGTACCAAGCTACGGTTGCATATCAAATACAGCTGTGCCAAATTAACATTTGCATGACAAGCAAACGCCTCCAAAATAGCACCACAGCTGAACATAAAAGAACAATTTTATGAGCAATTCATGCTTCAAATTTCTATTATCTTAAAAAACATAGATGAGAGAGAACACTTTTGGTGCCTTCAAATTATTTTGGACACAGTACCTGCACTTGCCATTCTTTTATTATGTAAAATGGTTTATTTTTCTATAGTGTTTTGTTCGTTTATGTGTTTATTTGTTTGTTTGTATTTTTTTTGGTTTTTGCTGGTAATGGTTTGGTGTGTCATATCTGAAAAGTCTTCTAATTTGGTTTCCATCAAATTTACTTTAGAAGCATAATGCATGATTTGCATCAACATATTCAAGACAAGAGAAATATTCTGCAAACCCAAATTGAATTTGAAACCAGTGCCACTGTGGGTTAATCTCAATACATTTCTGTTGCCAAAGAAAATATCCAGAAGCGGGTTGAGATATGATAAACTGACTAGAAAAACGCCATCTCTTATTGAATATTCCACTGTCGTTCGTGATAAGGTTAATACATGTAATCTTACAATCGGGTTGCTAAAAAGGCGGCTTGTTTTAACCCTATTATGAAGAAAATGGAATGAAAGGAGTGGGTTTCTACCGGTATCGCCTCGTTCAATCTAGTTACAAAATGGAATAAATATAAAGGAAGCATGGCGCTGATGCAGTTTGCATGTGACCTGCATATCATTACTTATCAAAGTACGTCTACTCTAATTCAAGTTGGGTATCTAGCTCTCATATGGAATCATATCTCTCTTTTTGTATTACCGTAACCTGATTATGTTCAGCATATACTGAAAAATATGAACCTTCTCTTTGAATCATGAGCACCAATCACTTTCAAATCGCGCTTGAAATAAATGTGAAAAACATCTCTGTTTGCTGCTTCATCACTACCATACATGCTGGTAGGGGAATTATATTGACTCATTTTCTTCTAAAGATGACCCAACCCATTCCAAATTATATCCTTTATTTGGTTCTTTTGATTCCTTGACCTCTTCCTCTGAAACCATCTCCTCTCTAACAACATAATTTCATCTGCTTTTTTTCTCTTTTTAAAATATCATTTTCCAAAAGGACAATGATGCCATGAACTACAGCAAAATTATGCTAATATTATCTATGATAATGAAAAAATTTGAAGGAAAGTAATAAGCGACTACAAAGAAACACATGTATAGTACTGTAGACAATCTAGCTGAGTGAATATATTGAAAGAATACAATGATTATTGGAAACGCTTCTGTGTCTTTTAACACCAGAATTATGTTCACCAAATTTGTCTTTTGGTACTTTATGAAAATGCAGTCCCTTTCTAGACAAATACTGTAGAATTCAAGAACAATACCACTGCCTCATTTGAGGTGTATAACCATAAATGCCAATTTAAATCCTGAATTTGAAGGCATAAATCTAATTTCCTAGCACTTAATACCTCGTTGATTCTCATTTCAATGCATCCGTGATTGGATTACAAACAAAGTGCTATCAGTTTTATGGAGAAGATTATAGTAAGCAGATTAAAAAACACCAACACTTGCAAAGTAATCAGTATGTACAGTGTCGGCAGCATTTATCAGAAAGTTCAGATCACTAGGGATTTGAATGCCACAATAGCCATCGTTTTAAAGCATCATCGTAAAAAAGCGAAGCGAAATATTGAGGTAAGGGTTTTCTAATGAGGTAGACTTGTAATTTCAAATGCAAACAAGTGCCAGATAGCGATGTGAAATGATATGGATCGAATGAAAAATACTGGATTTCAATAAAGGATTTCTTTAGCCAAATGAATATGGCATACATCATATTTGAAATATAGGTTTTGTTTTTGGATGCATATCAGTATGTGAGTAATTGATGATTTATAAACAGCTGACATATAGAAAGTCTCTGATATTAAATCTTAACAAAGAATATTTGAATGAAATATATATGTATATACATTTGTGACACATGGTTTTCTTTTGTTATGCATGCACTTATGACAACGTGAGTAATTGATTATTTTAAAAGCAACTGATAAACAGCAAGCTAGCCTTTGCTATCATATACTTGACAGTGTATGCCACTTAGCATTATTTAGAGCCACATCTCTCTCTTGATTCAGTTATCATTCCATATGCATCAAGCGTGCCCACTCGACACAAGCAGCCCCCTCTATAAATACACTCTCTCGTACTTTGCATTTATGATGGCAGCCTGGTAGTCAAAATATTGATAACTGGCAGGGTAAATTTGATTCCGCGTACCACTTTTTCCGGCGCTCTTCCATCCGTCATGTTTTGATGAAGGAGGCGTCTTTACCCTCGTGACTGACTCTCGTTCCTTTTAAAGGCTTGTTGATACAGTATAAGATTGCCATGATAAAGATGAGAGTGATGGTGTAGTTGTAATGACGACACTTGTATGTCAGGGGTTTAGAGCTGTGTTTTTCTAGCTCTGCACCTGAATGTTTTTATTCACGAGTAGCTAGTGGGAATAACAACAATGTTCTGAACTACGTCATCTTGTACTTCTCTTCACATATCTTCTAGAAAAATTTCTGCAACATTTTCAATGTCAAATCTCTTTGATATGATTGGACATTTGCCTTCTTATCTGAAAGTTGTTTACTTCTTGTATAGACTGTAAAATTAATAAATCAAACATTTTGAGAAAATATCTGCAAAATTTGCACAATTGTGAATTCCCATGATATTCCACACTGCCATATCGTCGCTGTTTTCACGAAGTGACGGTAGTGAAAAAAAATTGCATTCACTTTGCGTTACGATTTTCCTCACTACTGTCACTTCGTGAAAACAAGGACGATATATTCCTTAAAATGTATTCTATCTGAAGGGTCTTAAATTCTCACATAAATTGTAAATTTCATCCAATGCCATTGTTCACATTTTTCTTCTAATATTAAATCTGTTTTTTCATTCCCCTACCAAAATACTGATATCAATCTTATCTGAGAGTTTGTTCTTGTTTGCTTCTCCCAAAAGCTGCAAATTTGACCTCATACCAATGTTTAGAGATTGTAACTTATAACAATTTCTGCATCATTTGCATCATCAATCCTATTTAGATGATGTACTCTTTGATAATCTTTGTACAAACGAAAGATCATCAATCTACTAACGGCAGAATATTTTGAGGAAACTAATCTAATCTGAGGAGTCTTTATTAGAGTCTCATAACCGCTTCAATCACATAGCAAGTGCCAATAGCTCTCGCAAGGCGGCAGGGCAATATTTCTCAATGGATTATATACATGAACACTATATTTTCACACATATTTCTCTAGAGATTACATTCCCTACACCCAATATTATCTCAGCTTAGTATAAAAATACAATCTCTGATATATGTGCAAACACTATTCACATATTCCTCTATGGAATACATTCACTACAGCCAATAATATCATCCCTAAATCTCAGCTTAGTAAGAAAATACAGATATGACACTATCTACTTGACATTTTGTGAGCATATTCCCAGGATAATTCAGTTGCATCGTGCATATTTTAGAAATTAGCTTTAGAGAAGATTTCCTTGAGGTTATTTTTTGACAGTTCTCCAAACGTCAATATTGTGGCAGATTTTTGAAGATGTCTAATTCTCTAATGAGTTAACTTTCTAGAACATATCCAGGCCGTATGTCTACAACTGAAAAATAAGTTCATAATTATCCACAAATTTCACTTTGAGAGGAATAATTGTTCTAAGTCTTTTGTTTCATGTTATTACATTATTGTCTTTATCAATTTAGATTTATTCTTAAACACAGCTTCCAGACTCGAAACCTTTGTGAACTCTTCCATTTAATGTCAGCTTGAAGCTCAAATATATTCATTCCATCATTGATTCATCACCGATGGGGGAAGACTCCTCGTGTCATTCACAAACCCTCATCCTCCTACCACCCACCGTGTGCCAGCCAGCAAGCACCATCTTCTTTACTACCAGTGTGGTATACATTCAGAGTGGTCCTCACCAATTTGTAAACTACACAGCTAACATCCCAATCCAGGTGCTCATGTCTTACCCATCCTACCCCCGCCTCCCGCCTCCGTGACTCCTCCTCCACCATTCACAATCCTCATCCTCCTACCACCCATCATCCTCATCACCCTCTTTTCTACCAGTGTTGTCAACATTCAGAGTGGCCTCATCACTTTGTAAATGATGGGGGTAATGCCCTAACCTGGGTTCTTTGATCTCATCCGTTCTTACCCCCCCCCCCTTTCCATGAACCGACCTCCATTATTCACAATCCTCATCCTCCTACCACCCATCATCTCCCAGACCGCATCATCCTCATCACCCTCTTTACTACCAGTGTGGTAAACATTCAGAGTGGCCTCATCTCTTTGTAAATGAATGTGGTAATGCCCTAACCCGAGTTCTTTGATCTCATCCATTCTTACCCCCTCCCCCTTTCCATGAACCCTCCTCCATCATTAACAATCCTCATCCTCCTACCACCCATCATCTCCCAGCATGTATCATCTTCTTTACTACCAATGTGGTATACATTCAGATTTCAGAGTGGTCCTCACCAATTTATAAACTACACAGCTAACATCCCAATCCAGGTGCTCCTGTCTTACCCATCCTCCCCCTCCCCCTCCCACCTCCATGACTCCTCCTCCATCATTCTCAATCCTCATCCTCTGCATCCATCATCTCCCAGACCGCATCATCTTCATCACCCTCTTTACTACCAGTATAGCATACATTCTGAATGGTCCTCATCACTTTGTAAATGATGGTGGTAATGCCCTAACCAAGGTTCTTTGATCTCATCCGTTCTTACCCCCCCCCCTTCTATGACTCATCCTCCATCATTAACAATGCTCATGCTCCTACCACCCATCATCTCCCAGACCGCATCTTCTTCTTTAGAACCAGTGTGGTATATATATTCAGAGTGGTCCTCATCACTTTGTAAACTCCACTGATAATGTCCTAATTTTAACCCAGATGCTCCTAACTCTCAACTCCTCTCTCCCTCTCCCCCACCACCAGCCAAACCTCTTGCTGTGGTACCTACACATCCCAAACCTTGTCATCATCAATCTATCCCCAACCTAAAAGCAAGATGAGGGTAGAACCATGGCAGAAAGAAGAAAACAGTTCCTATCCCATCCTTATTCACCCATCCCAATCTACCACCCCCACCCCCATCACACCCTTCAACTGGTCAATCCTTACCCCCTCCCCCTCTAACACACATATATCCCTACCAAAAAATAACCAAATCATCCCCACCCCACCCCATCCCATCACTACTACTCCAGCCTCTTAGGACCAGCACACTGCCCACACACATACCCTTGTCATCATCAATTTACCCCCACCCCAGATAGCAAGATGCTGCGGTAGAGAACCCTGGGAGAAAGAAGAAAACAGCTGATGAAGAATACTCTAAAAGGTCATTGGAGGTCACTGGAGGTTGCTATGTCCCCCATCATGAGATGTTTTCTCCAGCCGAAGGACTGCATCCTTCATTCTGCAGATGTTCTATGTCGGTAGTTGGATAGCATCATTAGCTGATGTGACTCCTAGCTCATCTCAAATCTTAAAGTCATTAAGAGGAGACAGTATAATTGGTATATTTTCCAAATGATAGCATCAGTTGAGGGTATTTTAATTAGCAGATATTTTAGGAATAATATCAATGGACAGACATTGTCATATATCATATTATATCCATGCAATATGAGAGGCCAAGTTTGAAGTTTAGCAGTTAAAATTGGTTTCAGCTCAAACTGTACACTTCATATTAAAGACCTTCATTCTGTGTTGTAAATAGCTAGTTACATATTCTCTTTCTTTATTTGGAGATACACATCACTTTAATAGGTATTACAGATGTCATCATTTTGCTCAACATATAGAGGAAATTACAATGTTGATGTTATGGGTGGGTATATTTTGTCCAAATATATACTGTATTACAGAAACCATGATAAAGAGTATATACATGTAGTACATATTTTTTTTCTTTTTCTTCAACATAGGGTACGGTACAAGGATTTTGGGTTTGTTTTGGAGCAATTAACACTCACAATGTCGCTCTACAGCGTTATTTTACAACTAATATTTGACATCTCGGTGAAAGAAAAAAAAAGATGCATACCAACATGCCTTGGTAAGTGCACTTTGTTCTACACATATGATGTATTCCCTACTCTCTAGTTCAATCGGCATGGGACGTAATATTATTAGACTTGATATGAATTTTTTCACACTCCTAGCCATAGAGCTGAACCCAATATGATTCATTACCATGGCGTGAGAGCTGGCGAGGCAGAAGGGACAGTCTAAAGCCTGTGTAAATAAAGCTCCTCTAGGCCTAGTATCAACCAATGGCCCCTTCAGACTAAGTCAATTTATACAAAACTAGTGTAAAGAAATGTTGTATCAAGAATCATGGTACAGCTAAAGGGGCGTACAGACTGGAGAACAACATCATGTAAAGAATAGTTGTATAAAGAAGCTAGTTACGAAGAGGTCAGTTGCAATATCAGCTAGTTGATTATTAGTGCGCACTCATGATACATAATCCCTACCCAGTTATACAATTTTTTTAAAATATCAATTCTGTATCGAGTTTGCCTTTGAACCTTGCTCAAGCATTCATTTTGCTATTCCTTGTACGATGTTTCTTTATACAACATTCACACTGACACAATAAAGGTGAAATCTGGTCGTCTGAATAGGGCAAATAGTGTTAGTTTGGTCTGGAAGTTCAATTCAACATTATATGGGGTAGGGATGGGGAGGGAGGGAGGAAGATTAATTAGAAAGTTAGGATAATGGATGAGATTCAGATTGAAGATGGATGATAAGAGAGAGAGGGAGAGAGAGGGGGCGGGGGTGGAGAGAGTTCAGACAAAAAGCAAAAGAGAAAGAAAGAAAGGATAAAAAGAAATAAGAAGAATTGATAACAACAGAACAAGAGAAATTACTTACAAAGCAAGTTACTTGTATAGACAGACCAGAAAAAAAGCACATGTTTGAGAAATATGGAAAGAGTGGAGCAGGGGGGAGAGCTATAAAGACGGAGAGAGTTAGACAGCATGTGTGTGTGTGTGTGTGTTAGATAAAGAGACAGACACAGCGAGATAGAAAGAAATAAAAGAAAGAGACGGACTGAGAGAGAAACAAACGGAGGAAGATATGTAGAGAAAAAAAGAACAGAGGCAGAGAGACAGAGAGAAATAAACAGAGCAAGATTGAGAAAGACAAACAGAAAGAGAGAGACGCGACTATTAAAACGAGTTTGATACATGGTACCTATAATGGTAGCGGGGCACCATGCATCTTAACAATCATTAAACAACTTTAAATGTCAAGCGTGATCCCTTATACAATGTAAGACACTTAAACGTGCGGGAGATCAGGCATCTACAGTGTAAAAAGAACCTTGCTCACAGCGAGAGAATCATCCTCCAAATCGGTTAAAGCTTATATCATGTCTTCCAATGACGTGGTAGTTGGATGAGTCAAGGAGTTGTCACACATCAAGAGATAATTTGTTGTAACATTTGATCTCCCTGGATACTCCTCTATTTACTGCTCCTTCAGCTACTCCTCCCTTCACTTTAATCCCCCTCACTTTAATCCTTTCTTGAATGTCCTCCTGAAATTCCTATGCAACGTTGGTCATAAAAATACATCCTATTACAATAGGGATAAAGATTTTCATTATACCAATAGACAGCAAAAGACTATTATAATCCTCCGCCCCCCTCTCAATTATCCTTGGGGGAATTATGAGTTTTAAGCATCGTTGGACTTATCACAAATCAAGGATAAGGTTTTAAAGCTAAAGACCAGTTATGGTCGTTGTGAAATCGATCAGAAAAGGTTGATCATCTAGCATAGATGCACTGCAAGGTTCTGGAATCATCAACATTATAAGAAATTTGGCCAAGTCTTCATAAAGTTAGAATCACTGTACACATAAAGATGTATATGGGACTACACACACGTGCGCGACACATGCATTTGTATCTCTCAACAGGCAAGAGATACACTAATTTACCGAATATATCAATTAGTAGGCGGTTTCCCGTCAACATTTTTATCATCATGTATTATTCAAAACATATTCTTTCACATGATTGGTAATAAGAGCTTCCATTTCATTTTTTGAAATTGGGGCATTTCCAATACTGGTCTTTACCTTTAACCGTTGACTACTGAATTCTCTCATTCCCATAGACTTAACACAGGGACCACACAGTTCCTGTAGGCAATGAGTTAATAGATCAACTGAAGGAACGATAGGAGCAAAGGAGGCCATGTCCGCTTGGATGCAGGACTATATGTCTTCCTCCCTTCCCCTTCCTCTTCTCCTCCCCCTTCCTCTTCTCCCTCCCCTTCCTCTTCTCCTCCCCCTTCCTAATCCCTCACTTCCTCAGTCCTTCAAGAGGTGTTCTCTAATCAATCCTTTGAGACACTAGGTCTAACATCCTATACAGGTTAGATATACAGCTTTTATTATAGACACCTAGGACATATTATAGTAAAGGGTTAATTCCTCCACCCCCTTCTCATCTATAACCCTTTGCAGTCACTGATAATGTTCTTCTAAAACAGTATTCAATTGATCTCTGTACCCTTACCTATCTGAAATGAAATATGTAATTGTTGATCCAAGTAAGATGTGGACTTAGCAACCATGTTTAACCACATTAAGGGCTGAAGAAGTTAAAACATTACTCAAAACATTAGACAAAATTCCATCATCACCAATCTCCCTTCCTCCTCTCGAACGGGCGAGTTCCCTCATCCCTTATTAATCTATTTATGGGACATTCCACAATAGACTTTGAGAGCACATCAGCATCAAAGAGCATGACAAACATGAGTGAGAGAGACATTAATTCAGAGACATTAATTCACGGACAAGAACACTTACTTTCTAGCATGTGATGCCACTCAAGCACTGGACAAAACATCTCTGCAGATTACCTCAATAAATCAGTCAAATGTTATATTCTGATCTGGAAATCATCCGATTGTGTAATATCTTATGAAGATGTGGACTAAGTATTCCAGGGGGTGTTTCACAAAGATCAAACTTAACTCTAAGATGGACTTGAAAATTATGGAGAGCCATTTATAGCCTTAAAATTAAATATATTCAAAAGTATTTCAAACTTTTTATAAATTCCACATCAAGAATATGAAATATCCTTGATAATAGAAAATATGAATGATTTAAATCAACATTTTTATGCCTTTTAAAAGAACTTTTACAAAATATTTTCATAGATGCTAAAGGCTTTTCATCATTGTTAAGTCCAATTTAGGAATAAGTTCAACTAAGGATCTTTGTGAAATACCCCCTGTTTGATCACATTAAAAAGAGGAGTGACATGGAAGATTAATCAGGAATTATTTTTGAAAAAACTGCAAGCAATTTTTTTCTGGTCGTATTTGTCAGTCTTTTCATACTGCAAATGATAGTTACTGCACCAACGACTTACTCAGTACAATAACTTTGCATGATACAATGCATACATGTAACTATTCCTGTCATTACTTGTGTGCGTGGAAATCAAATAAACATCAAACTAAATAAACATCATCTGATTTGACCTCTGCAACTAAATGGCATCAATTCTGAACACAGGAGGATCATTAAATGTTTAATTGATTTGTCTGACTTACTCAGTACAATAACTTTGCATAATGTAATGCATAATTATGTAGAAAACAAACAAACATCAGATTAAATAAACATCATCTTATTTGACTTCTGCAACTAAAATGGCATCACTTTTGAACACAGGAGGATCATTTTATGTTTAATTAATGTGTCAGACTTACTCAGTACAATAACTTTGCATGATGTAATGTATAATTATTCTTGTCAATACTCAACTCAACTCAACTCAACTTGTGTGTATGGAAAACAAATAAACATCAAATGAAATAATCATCATCATCTGATTTGACCTCTGCAACTAAAATGGCATCACTTCTGAACACAGGAGGATCATTAAATGTTTAATTGATGTGTCAGTGTTAATCCCTTGACATTACGCTAGATGGACGATGGCGAGGCGGATTGACCGGCCCAGCAGAGGACTGCTGAGTGAGATAAGTTCACCAGAAGTGCATTAGACTGGTTACCAAATCTCTCTTTGTTTTGACACAGCAGCCAATGACCTTTGTATGCCATATTGTGAATGAGACTGGGGTAAGAGAGGACGAACACAAGCAACATGTTTATACGTTTCAACTTAAATCATTTCTGAAATTTAAAGAAAGCCCTCTTTACTATACATTGACAACCAGTGCACTGTGAAGAAATGAATTTCTTTCAGAACATTGAAGTAACATCCAGCTACAAAAATTCTGTGGGTGTAAAGAAAAATAGGAGATAGAGGCTTACAGGAGAATAAAAATTGGCTTCTTGGTTTCTAATATTAGCTCATAACCCACTCGAAAAAATTAAATTCTTAGGCCAATTTAGTCCCTTACCTGTCTTGATGTAACTGGATTTATTAAAGACTAAACCAGATATCACAGGAATATGAGATTGCAGGGAAGTTCATCAACCTATTTTCCTTCAAAAAATGAAGTTAACAGTTACAAACTGCCTACAGAGCAACATCTAGATATTTGATATTAATATAATAGAGCCCATGCATGGTATTCCTCTTTACCCCTTCAAAAAATGGGGCATACAGCAAGACAATTTCTCCCCATCCTTTTCTCCCTAATTTTATCTATAATTTATTTCTGAAAATCATTCAGTTTGTCATGTTCTTCATGAACCATACACAATTGATATTAATGGTGGGAGTTACACAGTGCATATGGTAAAGGATATAAAGAGTTTAAGAATATATATCTGTAATGCAGTACTACTATGTATACATACAACTTAAAACATTCATAACATTTTCACTCACTAGCTGCATAGTGATACCTCCTGGGTATGGAGAGGCAACTGTGGATAAGAGGCTTTATCTACAAGCAGAAGCACATGGCTGGGATTTGAATCAGAAAATTTGACTTGGCAAACAGAAAGTGCATCAACCCTCCATAATTATTACCCCATTGGTTATACTCTCTTCAAAATATCATTTTTCAAGATTAGAATTTTTCAAAATTAGAACATTCCAAAGCGGCATGCAATGTAACTTCAAACTCCCATATTCATCCTTTATCACTGCAATTAATCCACATGGCAGGCAGTTCACCTCTAGTTCACACGTAGAAACGATTTCGACCAATCCCAAATTACCATCACCCCTGTCAGAGCATGTCATGCATTCAGTAACAGATTGAAAAGTAATTCAGTTACCACCCCATCTAATTGAGGCCAGGAATCAACTCCGGCGAGACATCTTCGCCCCACATTAGTCTCTGTACCCCCGCCAATAACTTCACCAATTAAATCATTCCCAGGGGAGTTTCTCAAAAAATGATCTGAGCTTTCGCATGCCTGGAATGTTTCCCTGCCAAAATTGGCGCCTCTGACAAAAACATTGTCTCCTGGTAACCAAATTGGCAATTTTTGGAGCCGGGAATTATCCCCATCTCACAGCAAAAGTCAACACCTCGTCAAAGCTGGATATGGAAAGCTCAGTGATGTGTACATATATGTACATGTACATAGGATTTTTGTTCTGCACATGGTATATTTTCAATCTCAAACTCATGTCACGGTTTTGAATTATTGATTATGTTGAATATTAAAATAGAAATATTGATTTTTCTTTGGTGCACTGAGATCTCATATATGCCATCATTTTCTCCTACACAGATGTCATGTCCTCTTAGTAGTACACGCAACCACGTTTCTTTTTTCACCCAATTTCTTATATTTGACCAATATTCTACTAAACTGATTGCTATTCATGTGGGGTTAAATTAATTCATCCAGTAAATTACCAAACACTCTCAAAGGTATACTTCATAGCGCACAATTATAATTGGATCATTTTGATTAATTCTCTTGGCACTATTATTCAAAATTGATCTTTATTGGCAGTAGCGTGCCTAGAATTTGATGAAGGAATATCACCAATCAATCCAGTATCATGTGTCATACTCTGTCTCATATTCTCTCCTCCTTTTTAACTTCTATTTTCTCTCTCCTTCGTTTGCCTTGCTCTCTTGCTCTCTCCCCCCCCCCTTTCTTCAATATATCCTTTTCATTCTGTCTCACTTGCTCCTGGTCTCTCTCTTTCTCCTCCTTCTCCTCCCTATTTATCTGTCCCTCTCATTCCCTCTCTTTATCTCCCATCATACTCTTTGTCTGTCTCTTTCTCCCCTCTTACTATTCTCTCTGTCTTACCGTCTCTCTCACCGCCTCTCCCCCTCTGTATTTCTCATTATCTCTCTCTTTCTCTTTCTCTCTCTCCCGTCTCTTACTCTCTGCCTGTGTCTTTGGTCTCTCATCTCATACTCCCCTCTCACTCTTTCCCCCTCTTTCTACTCTCTCTGTCTAACCGTCTCTCCCCCTCTGTATCTCTCTCTCCCTTTCTCTCTTTCTCTCCCGTCTCTTACTCTGTTCCTGTGTCTTTGGTCTCTCATCTCTTACTCCCCTCTCACTCTTTCTCCCTCTTTCTATTCTCTCTGTCTAACCGTCTCCCCCCCCCCCTGTATCTCTCATTCTCTCTCTCTCTCTCTCTTTCTCTCCTGTCTCTCACTCCCTGCCTGTGTTTTTGATCTCTCCTCTCTTACTCCTCTCTCACTCTTCCCCCTCTCTTACTCCTCTCTCACTCTTCCCCTCTCTTTTATTCTCTCTGTCTTACTGTCTCTGTCACCGCCTCTCCCCTTGTGTATCTCTCTCTCGTTCTCTCCATCTCCTCCTAGACCCTGATGCATCATCACACAAGCCTGGAAGTCATTTTACAAGCTAGGTCACTCGTAGGTCAATCTATTAAAGACACCATCAAACATTCCTCAAAGCCCTCTCCCTTTGATTTATATGTTATTAAAACTGTTGGTAACTATGTAGGAGAGGTTACAAAAGAAATCACTCATTCCATTTTCCCTTCCTTCTGCTATACTTGGTTTTCGAGGTTTCTTGCAATATTAAACTTATGATACTTCTACACATCCAGCTCTTGCTTCCATTTATGTTAAATTTCAGCTATCTAAAAAATCTTACAGCAGACCTAAAACCAACCCTTTGTATAAAGCTCCTCCCAGGTCTTTCATTTCTTAAAAGAATATCTGTAAAGCCCTTGCTTGTAGTGGTTACAACCATTCCAGTACAGGGAATTAACTTCTGTAACCGTAGCCGGATTTTCAAATTACTGTTACGACCAGGCGTAACCCAGTTTTCATTCACGAGCATTGCTGAGACTGATAACTCAATTATCAGCCCTCAATCTGACTAAGGAATGGACTGTTCTGCGCCTATCATATACATTTCCTCTTCTACGTAACAGTTTGAGACAGTCCGCATCAGCTTGGAATACTTCCACTCTCAATGGATATCTACTTCATGTATAATGTTTCATGTTTATTAACTTTCGCTGCATCCTTCCATTAAGAAACCAGGCATCACATACAGTCGAGAGTAAAAGGTTTGTTTAAGCGGGACTGCACTATACTTGTAGCTACTTGCGCCCTCTATGTAGCAAACAATTCTTAAATGGTACCCGTTTGTTCCCCATGATCCCTTTTTATTATGTTAGATTCCTTTAAACAGGATGGGGAAACAACAGCAGTTTAGTGACGCTTTTTTTCTCCTAGTGCATAATATGAACGGCATGTAAAGCGTTTATTCCCCCCTGGCGGTTTTCAATACCCAATGTGAACAAGGAGTTTCTACAAAGCCCTGTGTTAAACTCCTTTGTATGAACAAGGCTTTACTGTGGGATCAAAATGACTGTATACTTGTAATTTAGAAAGTACAAAATGGCTTCTCATCAAAAGAAAAATGTGACTGAACTCTTTGCATATTGGAAAAATTGTGAAATCAATTTTAAAATTTCTAAATCAAATGAACATAATCAAACAAATAAAATTGTTGCTTAGGGCTTTTCAGACTTGTCAGAGTTTTCAATTAGACCCATGCCTTACATAAACAGAATACTAGAAATAATAGTGATCATATTGACTGCAGGGCTCTACTATTAGCGGTTATCTAACATATTGGCCTTATGAGCATGATAGCACTCCTTGCATGTGACTCAGGTAATATCATTCTCACTCAAACAATATTATATTCTTCTATCCCTTGAGGGCAAGTCAATATTATTCAAATATCTAGGAATAATAAAACAGCTGACAGTGTTTACTTTCCCACACAATTTCAAAGTCCTTTCCTACTTCATAGAATTCATCACTTGAACCCAATGACAACTGAATTCTCTCATTCCCATTGGCTTATGACGTCAGCCATCCAGTCTACTTGAGCAATGGTTTGAAATAACACATTACTTATTGAAGAATGTTGTTTGTTTATACACTCTTTTATGAGGAGACGCGATGGCTCAGTGGTAGAGCAGTGGTCTCATAACCGAGAGGTCCCGGATTCAAAACTAAGTCGATGCACATACTAGTGCCTTTGGTAATTAGGCTTTAATCCTCATTACAAAGTCCCTTGGAGAGGACTTAAAGTACCATATGCAAATGCTTTCTTGGCAGTCAGGTAAAATAAACCATGAACCCAACCAAACTTACAAATTCAAGTTCCTATTGGTAATGTTACAAAATCATGTAATTGAAGTAACCTATCTTGTGCTCTATAGCATTCTCATACAGCTACTATCAACAGCCAGAACTAGGTTAACCCAATAACTATTGGAACATTGTTGCTCCTGGATTAAAGCATATTGGGATGAGAGAATACAGTATTCATTGAGTTAACTTTATAATGTGCCACTTAATGAGTTAACGACCTTTCTAATTATACACTCTTCAACATTCCACCTCCACTAATTATGGGAAGGGTACCCTCTGTGACACCATTTGGGTTGAACAGGGACAAAGACCTTTCAGACTGCATTTGGGAGTAATGGAGTAGACTTCAAATGAATGCGTGCTTCCTGAATTCAAGGCCCGATCGACTGAAGCCTCCAGATTCCTGAGCAGAGACTCTGGAGGATTTCTCTCCTAATGCCGTCCACTAATTGCAGATTTACTGCAGACGGAGTCCACTTCTCTCATCCTAGAATCTGTATAACCTTATTTGGTCCGTCACATTGAATAAAGGATCCTTGGTAGAAGCTGTTTAAGTTTCTGTAAGTCATCCTAAAAGGTGTTTCATGAAAAAGTTAATTGAGCACTTTTTTTTTGTCTAGGTAATGTTTTGTCACTGAGAGCTAGGAGGGTGTTATCATGCTGGTAAAAATAAGCCTTCAAACACCCTTTTGGCTTTTAGCAGACAAGACATTAATTGCATTTTATATGTTGTCTGTAAGAGTAACATCTTGCCAATGTAATTGTACATCAAAGCTTAGTACTGCATGTGTTTACTTCATTTGGACCGAGACTAAATCTGAAGCCGATATATAAGGGATGTGAAATATATCTTCCATGATAGGATAATTTCCATTCTTTCCCTTGAGAAGCAACCAGTCCCCATCCCTCTTTTTACCTATCTCTCTCTCTCTCTCTCTCTCTCTCTCACACATTTTATTCTCATTCTTCTCTCTCATCCCTCTCTTTGAATGGTTCTTTTGCAATTTCTTCTAATTCTTTTTACAAGGAGAGATCCCGGAAGACCGTTGTATCTTTTTCACTCTTTCTACCAATTAACTTTAGTAGCTTTTGTTTTTCTGTTCCCTGAATCTCATATTAATCTATAGCTGCATTTATTAACACAGATTCTCCTTTTATGACTTAAAATAAACAAAAACAAACCTTGAGTTGGCCTTGTTGGATCTCCGTTATTGCTTGTGGGCACATGTAAAATATTGTCAGGATTATTGAGAATGACAGTTGTAATCTGGTAGTTTATCAAATTATATGTAAAGAAAATGCTCTCATTTATCCCATGCAATTAGCTGATGTTGTCACTCATCAATCAAAGACTTTGTAGACATTATGCATTCAGGCATTAGACATAAAAAAGAATCTCATCTTACAGGAGTTTCCTTGATATTGTTCTTTGCTATCTTCATAAACAACAACATAGGTAGCACCGAGGCCCATAGTTTTTACCAGTACCTCAAAAAGAAGGCAGGTTATATTTGTTTTATATCCTACATCAAAATTTTAGTTGAAATCCCATACGCTTGCTGAATTTTCAACTCCGAAATAGTACTTTTTCAGAGCAACCTTAAAATGGTTGAAGTATTTCTGGTCACGTTAAGAGCTGTCAACCAATCAAAATCCAATGAATTTTTGATGCACGATATAATAATGGTTACCGCATCCTCTAAAAAGTGTTAGAAAGTGGGAGGTTTTCTGCACAAGAAAGACGCTTCAATTATTCTTTACTATGAATAGTACACCCCAATAAAAGAAAACACTGAGTATAGATTTTCAAGATTATCTTACTCTACCTCCCTTTATTTCTATTAGTCCCATTACCTACTTTCCCTGCTAGTAATTCACTCCCCTAATTCATATATTAGCCACTTAACTTCCTTCCCTTCTAGTAAATCTTACTATGGTATTTAGGACTCAAGGTTCATGCCCTGTCATAATGACATCATGAATATAATCATGAATAATTGAGAGGTTATGCGGGGTCTCGTTTGTAAGAAAGTGCAACTCGCATACATAAAACAAAGATGGTTCTTCCCCGCCGTAAAGTGAGTATAAGAGGGTTAGGTCTAATATTTAGGCCGCCTCAGCATCTTATTGTGCATTTCATCTGTTGAGAGAGAGAGACATCTATATCAGTGAATATTACAGTCTCATTTAATATTCTTATTCTGTTTTTCTCTCCAAGAAACCATTTATGATGCAGGAGTGTGATTTGTAGTCTTGGTCTCAACATAAAATAGCCCACTGAAAGAGACTGGCTACACAAGACTAGTCACAGAGAAGTCATAATGTTCTTTCAGCTGAAAATCCTCTTTCAAAGTACGAGGGAGCCCCTCACAGGCTTAAATATTATAGTAGAGACCGACGCTAGTAAGACCAGTCATAGCGACGCCGTAATTAACAATTGCATTCTGCATTGGTATATTACTGAGATGCTAGGCGTTTAGCTGTGAATAGAGGAATGATAATTGAGGAGATGCAGACCACAAAGACAAATAGAGAGATTGTATTGGGAAAAGAAGGGTGGAGACTAAGACATACACAAAGAGAGTGAGACAGAATGAGAGATGAGATATGGATAAGGACATGGTAATTAAAAAGAGAGGTGGAGAGAAAGAAAGAGGAAGAGAGAAAGAGAGAGGGATAGTGAGAGAGATGTTGAAAATTGAGAGAAAAGAGTTCTTGCAATATGAATACAATTTGTGCTAAATATAGTAAGGAAAATGTTCTTGAAAGTTACAAATATTATGAAGTTTTACTGCACTCAAATGACTTGAGAAAAGCCTTTAAAGTGGTTTATCAAACATTCAAACATGGCTGGAAAACACAAAAAGAAGAGATAATGAAAGATAAAGCAACGTCAAGAGATGGATAAAGATGGAGGAAACAAAGAAAAATAGAGAGGGAGAGAGATAGAGAGAGGGAAAGAAAGAGAGAGAGAGAAATCAAGTAAGGTAGAAAAATTGCATGTAACGACAAGCTTTAGAGTGATAGGGAGGAGGGAGAGAGAGAGATAGAGACAGAGAGAGAGAGAGATAGAGACAGATAGAGAGAGAGAGAGAGCAAGTAAGGACGATATTAGGTGAGGGATGTGTTTTCACAAGCAAAAAAAGGGTTTGACAAGGCAGGAAACACCACATCGACGACCAGGGGTATGAGATATGGATAGGTGTAGCACCCACAGTGACAGGTCAGTATGCTTCAATGCATCTAATCTACAGTAGATATTAACCTACTACAGTCCCTTATGCCTGATTGGGTGTCAGTAAGTGACAAAAAAGCTACTACAGCCCCGCATACTTGACTTGGTGTCAGAAAAGGACAGGCTTAGCGCACATCCTCTTCTCCCATCAACTCTTCAATAAAACAAGAGATCATGTGATAGGTTATCCGTAATGTTACTTGGCCTGGGATCACATCAATGAGAAAAAGCCACATTTTATTGTTTGGCTAATTAAACTTTGTTTTTCCTATGCAATATTACACATATACATACATATGACTACACATTTTTTAAGGGAAAAAAACCCTGATAAAATCTCCAGACTTGCAATGCAATGACAAATAAACATTTTTAGAATAACTTTTTGCCAAGTGCTAATTCCTTTATCAAATTCATCTATAATATCAATTCCTAATACTTCAATTGAATAGTAAAACTAAATGATATAAATAGCTACTTGTACTACCAATCCGATGAAAAAAAGTAGATTCATTCAATTCATTGACATTGACTTTAATGGGTCAAAGAAGGAGCTATCATGTGAATTTAGTAATGCTGAATCCAAGCAATTACATTTTTGCTTACATCATGCATGCTATTACAGATTGTGTGGCACAAACTAATCAACAGTACACAGGGTATTAGTTTTTGGTCCGCACAAGTAATTAGACAAAGTGGAGGTATGGTTGGTAATTTAGGATATATTTTATGAATGAAAATACAATCAATGCTAGTATACACGACTGATCAAGGATAGCAAATAATGTACTTTTTACAAACCCTCATTTTGTATTGATGCAATTTGGTGTTCTCATTTAGATGATGGGTTAGAGTGGGAATTGAAAACAGATTTTTTGGAAATAATTTGAGAGGGGATGGCAGTGAAATAGCAATTTCTTTCTATTCCTTGGCTATTTATGAAAACTATGCATTTTCCTAAGTGCAATATCATGATACAGTATCTCTAATCATAGCTTTACTTCATCATTAAGCTTTAAATTTCTTCATGAATTGTGAAATTAGATACAATGGAATAAGATCTGTGTAAAGATAAACAATGGAACTAGGCACTCTGCTTTTTTAGGTTGATGATTTTAATCTAGGAGTAGGGGAAAACACTCACTGTTTAGGGTCAATACTATCACCAACCGTATGAAGGATTTCATATATATATCACACAGCCAAACTTATAATCATTTTTTGTTGTTGGTTTTTTGTAAGAATGTGCAATGTCATTTTGATATCTCATGGTTGTGCATCCTCAGAGTTGTAACTAATGGAAAACATGTTTCAATATTCAAAGGCTTGGATAAAAAGGATGTAACACGTGCCTTGTAAAAGGCTTTCACACTAATGATCAATATCATTTTGGGGAATTTATATTAAAATTAAGGAAATAATGCAAGTCTCATACAATCATAATAACGATATCGTAGGGAAGGGTAGTTGCGCTTCATTCTAAAATATTCAACTCGTCATGCCAACTCATCCAATATGTTCAGCTAATGCAACATACCATTGTATCATGATCAATGCTATTCAATATTACATTAATATTCATAGAGCAATCATAGAATTACACTCTAGCAATCAATTCAGGTGAGAAAGATATAGAATTATATATATATTTTTTTTTTGGGGGGGGGGGGGTCTGTAACAATACTCAACAAACCTCTGAAATAATCAAGCTTCCCCTTGACGTGTTAGCAAATAAAACAAAATGTTAGCGACCAACCAAAATGCTTGAAGCTGTCCCAATTTTTAAACGGTAGAACAGGCTGTATAATCACCTCGGCATGTTTGCATACATGGTAAGAGAGAAGTATTCTCAAATAACGACTCAAATAAATCTCCCATCTGTCTATGAAAGGGGATTTTCTACTTCACGTTATAAACACTTTATATTTTACATCTTTTGAAGATCATGCAGTTGGCATGGTGATTTATCTAGCTGTGAAAACTGTAAGTGTTTCTATGTTCCTTTTTAATAATACAAGCACTTATAAAAGCATTTAACTCAAACCAATGTTGTAAGAATTTATAGATACATGAAAGTATAGAACGGATACACAGTACACAGAACTGTGAATTTTAAATGTTGTCAATTAGACGATTCACCCTCTAGAGGCATAATACCAACCTTTTCATTTTGAGTTGAGAAAAAACACTTGGAAAAAATACTGTTGTGTGTGGTATTTAGAACTGGTTCAATCTTTCTAATTATTCAGTGAAATCCCCAAAGCCACAATTTGACAAAATTGCTTGACAGAAATAGACCACTGAAATTGCCAACCTATTTCAAATTTGTAAAAAACAAATGTCATAGAAATGTCAAAACCACATACTCTCCTGCACACCAACCACAGATCTTGAAGTTTTCCAAATTACTTTCACTTCCAGACTCCATTCGTTCCATCTCTGATATTACTTTGTTTACATCAAAATTAAAAACCTACCTAATGGAAAATGCATATTCAACCTAGTTCTTAAATTGTTACCTTACCTTGTTATCTATGTTTGCTAATTTCACTTTAAATTTGTTGTCTTGTCATTACTCTGTTTAGTTTTACTTGTATCAATATTGTAAAGCACTTTGATATAAATGTCTTATGAAAAGCGCTATATAAGTACAAATTCTTATTATTATTATTTCTTAAAGCTCGTGCAGATAATGATGTGGCAAAACTGATTTCTGTATCTTATAACACAAAGCCCAATGAATACTTTGTTGCATACAGTTACCATTCATTTACCTGTTTACTGTGCCATATCTGAACACGCCCTAAGGCTGTTTTTACACTTCAAGGTGAAATACATTTTCGCACTTCAGAAAATTAATTATTTGCGCTACAATCGCCATGTGACAAGCCTATAAGAATGGAAAAATAAAGGATTTTTTAGGGATTTTCCCCTGAAAGAGGCAGTTCCCACAACTATATCATATGAAATCTGATCTTTTCCTGAAGAGCCAGTGTGAATGCTACTATAGACATATACTGAGACCTTCAAAGGCATCATTTATTCAAAGTATTTTCCAACTTCAAGCGTCGAGTTACTGAAGATTTATGAGTCGTATCATACAAAACGTTATGTCACGCGATTCTGTTTTATATTACCCACGACCCTTCAGCTTCTAACATCAAACATCACATTTTTCATTGTCAAATATCTGCGGATTGAGGAGTTGTAGGATGATCTAAACTGTTTGGAGAGTATCATTACACACCTTTTTCTCACTGTGTACCTGGCCTGTATTTTTGTCAGTTTTGTAATTCATCTTCTACTGCTAAATACATGTAACATACATGCATAGTAGATTATAGATGATAGGTGATCCTTTTGTCAAAAAACTTACATATAAAGATGAAAGAGTGTATGATCTACAAATCCTTTAGAAAAAAAATCTATCCTACAATTCCTAGGATATCGTTCTAATCTTAGTTCATATCTAATACTTCCCACATAAGCTAAGACTTATAAGTTTGTATGAAGTATCAAAGTCGTTTGACGACTTTAATCTCAGTCGTTATACGATATCACTGTCTCAATATCTAATCTTTTGTTATAAATATTTATTACCGATTATTGCTGATAAATAGACTTAGTGAGTTGTATCACCGTTTGAAGTTGTTTGAAATTCTTTAATCTCAATCATTTCTCAGACATCACTGCCTCAATATTAAATATGATAGTTTACATCTTCCATTGCTACATTACCTCATCATGATAAGGTACATTTTCCATAATAATAATAATACATAAGATTTATAAGGCGTCAAATCCACTTGACAGTCAAATGCTCAATCCTTTGGCATTCCTTCATCTTAAATCATTCTAGGATATCTATCACCTGCTGAGAATCAGAAGGGTGCTAACTCGTACCATCTTAAAGGCACAGTTTAACAATGTTGATGCATGGCCCTACATGTTATCAGTGTCTGTGATATGGTGTAAATATTGAAGCCCTAAAAAATGATCATGAAGTGCCTCAAAAAATTAGAAATCTTTTAGTGACCGGTTTTACCATACTCATTTTCCCCGATAAACTGTAGTGTTATGAAAACCGTTAGGAAAACAAAAAATGAACTTTTTATTTCCAATCATAAATATCTTGATAAGCAGACAGGCGATCTGCTTGTAAAAGTCATGGGATTCCTGACTGACCTAAAGGTTTATAATTATGATTGCAGCATGAGCTAAATCCAAGATTTTGTTTCAGAATCTGAGTCACTTTAAAGAGTTAACACCCTTCTGGCTCTCAGCAGACCATATCAGCTTCACCTCTATCTCAAGAGCTTAAGAGGGCTTCTATCTCTCAAACCATTCTCCAAACTGCTAAATGATGTCAAAACAGACAGATATACGATTGCCTCCCTCAATCCCGTTTGTAAGCCGAGAACATAAAGGACATTAACCCTCTGATTCCTCAATCTCATTGTGTTTAAGAGGTTTCATGCAGGAGCAGTCCCTTTCCAGTAGACAATGGGTTACATCAAATCCTCTGACACTGATGTACCGTCCCCCTGGCTTTAAACAAACAATATCATAACCTCTTGAGTCAAGAGCATATCAATTTACTTCAAACCCATTAAAGACTCCAAATTGTTTACATTTACTTCTTGAATCATCCTTCATCGTTCTAATAATCAATTTCTCAAGCAGCTTGTATGCACCCTATCACCTCCCATCAATAAGACTCATTAAAGAGCAGACAAATAGAGCAATTAAACTATGGATGATGCCAAAGGCTCATTTGGGTTTAACCCGCTCATTATATGATACTGCATCAAAGTTTCATATTTTGTGGTAATACAATTTATCTTGGGGTCATGCATGTTCAGAGAGGAACACAATTCCTTCACAACTTGTGTCACTTCACTTCAATTACTAAGTGTCATTCAAGGCCAGAATTGTAAAATTAAAATAAACAGAGTTTATCACATAGCAACAAACATAGCAACAAACTAGGAAATTAAAATCACTCTTTTACAATAAACAATAACGTTTGAACATTTTAAACTTTTTGATTAATACATTTATTTGAGTCTATTAATATCATTTTGTATATTTCTATGCAAGATGTAGCTTGTCTCTATTTGTAATGGGCGTTCTCAAAACAAGCCTTGCTTTCCAAATTTTTGCCTCCTTCCGTTTTTTGAATAATGTACAGTACTGATCTCTTTGTCTAACACATTCTATCGATAATGAGAAGGAAATAAATGTGAATTTCAATCGATCAATCAATTTAACGAAGACATACTGATTCATTAAACCTATACAAAATCAGTCCTTTATTAACTGATACTACAATTCAAATCATATATCACAATAATTGATAAAAAATAACATGAGGATAATATGAAATACTTGAATTATGTAGCCAAGAGGATTTTCTTTCAAGCTTCATTCCATTAATATGTCTCCTTGACACGTATGCATCTAAGCCTTGATAGCATCATTTCTTGATATGATATTACAATTTTCTTTTCTTTATTCTCCAACAAAAGGAAAAAAGGTTCATGCTTTGAATAGGCGAGGTATATTTTTAGACACGCTAGTTTCTAAAGTACTCTCAGAGCACTCAATTCCTCCTTGCAAGGACTTAGATGAAGGAGAAGAAAGATGCAACGTTCGAAAGCAATAATCTCAAGCGTGAAATTCGCGAAGTGACCCATTTTCTAAATTCCTAGGTAGTGCAATCATTGATAGCTTTCTCTGCTATCACTTTATTACGCTGTCAAAAACAGCATCATTTAAGAAGTTGCGCATGTCACCAGAAAAATCTTTAATTTCTCATAATTGTTGATAACCTTCAACTTGTGCGCTGAATCGCACATAAATTCACAAACACGATTTCACAAGCAGAAGTCTCTTTTCAGATATCAAACGGCAGGTCGGTCTTTCAATTTGTCATATTTGTTAATGACCTTCAACAGTCAAAATGAAATGCATTGAAATAATTTCAATAGAAAAACTGCTTTTCACGTGGCAGCAGTGCAGAATTATAAATGGACAAAGTGTCAATAGCCTTGAAGCAATGTAATGATTGCACGGTACATACGATTAAGGAAAAATAACTTTTATACCTTCACTACTTCAACATCTTATTCTGATATTGAAGTAAATGTTTACTTACTCATTCATTTAAAGTATGCCTGTCAAGTGTATACAAAGAAAAGAACAAAATATTTTATTTTATTACACTAAATTGTGGACTGGCAGGTATTGCCTAATGAAATGATAAGCAATATATTTGTTCAATTAATCAGTCAAAAGATGATACATTGTGAAAACTATTGTGTGAGGTATACAACTTGTACACATAACTTTCATGAAATGACAAGTAATGATAATGTCAATTCATTTATGTCAGATAAATGTACATTCAAACCTGTAAAGGTGCCACCATCCAAATGGTCACCTCTCTATAATGATATATCATACATGTATTGTATCTATTTATAGTAGGACCTACCACAAGAGACCATCTTTGTGTTATAATGAACTCTCTTTTGTATTCCTTGGATGACCTTTATAAAGATATTTCATGGTATTCATTTAAAGCTACTGCAGCCTGAAGTAGACAAGCAAAATGAATGAGTGTTTGACAAAATCATCTGCTGCACATCACTATATGTATCTACTGTGGAGGAAGAATATGGGACGGTATTACATCATCACCCACACATAGAGTCTAAAGAGCTACTGACTCTGCGTGCCCTGGGCGCCGCCATGGGGCTATCTGACATAACTTCTCGCCAAGCACTAGGCAGCTGGAAAGGCCATCTTGGCTTCGGACGTTAGGTCTGGATCAACTAAGAGGGACAGACGTTTTCTCGCGTCACAATGACGATGGTGGGCATACCGCCTTGAGTCATATCACCGCCTCTATACCGGAGAGTGGGGATGGTAAGGGGGTTAAAATGACCCCCTCCCCCAGCCCTCCTCATGACTCTATAATGTAGCATGCCGGTTTAACCTTTTAGTGGGGTTACGATATAGGGAGAGGAGCCTGGTGTTGGGACTGCCCTATTGAATACAAAGTCAACTTCACTTTGTGTAATAGTCACCAAAAGAGAGCACACGCATGTTTACTGAATTACACGGCCAGCTGGCTTTAGCGATTGATTAATCTAGCTTGAACTATTCTGTTACATACATGTAATGCCGAAATTAAATCATATCTGAAAGATTGCAATTTATCTCTGAAGACCTGTAGTATTGTATAAAGTCTATAATGATGTAAATGGTAGAGATTTAGGCCTGGCTATTTATGTCAGTTGTTATCTTCATGTAAAAATATGATTTCTATCTTAAATTTAAGACATTTTAGTTTCATCAGCTAATTCTCTGACATGCAAAGGATATTACAAGTCACTCCTTTTTCACAACTTTTTTTGATGAAAAAGTGATGGTTAATTTGTGTGTGTACATAGCACCAAGAGCTTACAGTAATGTTAAAGATCGAATATTCTTTAAAGAAATTGCACAACATCAACATTTCTTTAGCCCTCATTGTTATTGATGATTACATCTCTTTAATCATGATGTCCTTATATCTGTTGAATCATCTACCTTTCTACTTTCTAATTTCTACTCTAAAAGTGATATTGCATGAAATTAGTGATGATAATCCTATTATAACTTTCCCATAACAATGGCATGTACATGTATACATAATACATGTAGCAAGAAACCCTCTTGTATTTTAAGTACACTCCCTGCTTCGTGTTGCATAAAAAGCTGTTAATCTAATCACAGAACACCATAGCAGGTAGTATTGTCACAGTAGTACACACACAGGGAAAGCATCATCTCTAATTAAGATCTCAACATCGCTAAAGAAATCCATCTCCTTTCATTCTTATCACGCTGGCAAAGAGAATTTGTCAACACCATGCATGCCCGCAGACCATTTATATACATTAAAGGGGAATTAATCTCTTGACTATGAAGCATTATCATGACATAGAGAGTAAAACAATGTTTTATTTGATATAAAAAGCATTGCTGTAGGCCAAATAATATTGTCTTGCAAGTAAAATAAAGAGACCCTACTTCGCCATATTTATGACGTCGTCAAGGAGGCTGAAATTTCCCTTCAAAACTTCCAGGTTGTGACGTAATGCAAGGAGAACTAATGCACGCACAGTGTGCGCGTTATATGCAATCCACGCCAAACATGATAAACTGTTATATGCAATACACGCCAAACATGGTGTTCGGTTGTAATAATTGTTCCTGGAAAACCAAAGGGGAGATCGTTTCATCATTTCCATACCAACACAAGCGCAATGAAATATTCAACCTATATGTAGCAGCTCTAAAGGTGGAGAAAATTTCCGGACAAAAAGTACAAGCACAACTGGAAAAACTATGTGATCTGCAGTGATCATTTTACTTATGATTGAGTTTATGACTGTATAAATGGTGAGTGGCGGCAGTTGAGATGAAACATATCTAAACCCTCGCCCCTCTGATAACTGGTTGCCTGCATGAATCCCATCCCTTCCTTCCCTGATGACTTTAGATTGACCTGTCTCTACAACACATGGGACATCAGACAAATAGCCGCATGTTTGACCTTATTGTCATTTTTAAAGGGATATATCACTCTAAAGAGTCTTCAATTCAATTCAAGTTAACTACCATAGGAGGTACCTTTGTATCACAATTATGAGTGTTCTTAAGTTTCAGCAAGTAAAATAAAAGGAGACCATTAAATAAAGTAAGTTGTACACTTCCCTGTTAATCAGGTTAGCAATAAAACAGGAAAACATTCAAACTAATTTGAAGCCAATATTCCAAACTTAATCCAAAACTCTCATTACTCTGACATCGATTTTCGAGCTATGATAGTCGGAGGAATTTAAAGACTCCCTGATATTTCACATCAATTCAATGAACATTTTGAAAGAAGTTGCTAAAGTGGTGTATTTATATGACTATTTAGAGATTTAGAATAAGAATCTTTGCTTGAATGGGCACTTAAACATGAACCTATGTATAATTGCCTCTCTAGACCCAGGTGTGGCAAATGGGTGCCTGGTAGGAAGAGGTTCTTTAAATGCAATGAGATGCACTGATTAGGGACAGCAGAAGCTAGAAGAAAAGGCTCAGGAAAATTGATCGCAAAGTGTTCAGAGACATTGATTCGCTATTCGCTATTTTGTCAAATTATTGACAATATTTACAGTAACATTCAACGAGACAGATAAACGCTAGCTAACGTGGTACCGTCTTCAATTTTCCTTCTGATTGCAATGACCATAACCATCGCTATTTTGTCAAATTAATGGCAATGTTTACAACAACATTCAACGAGACAGAACTAAACGCTACCTAATGTGGTTCCGTTTCCAGAGACATGATTCGCTATTCGCTATTTTGCCAAATTAATGGCAATGTTTACAGCAACATTCAACGAGACAGAACTAAATGCTAGCTAACTTGTGGTATCGTCTTCAATTCTCCTTCTGATTGCAATGACCAATGATGCTCATCGAGGCGAGGCTGGAAATCCCTGCCCAGTGTTGATTCATCTCCCCGAGGAGCTAAATCTGTATTTCCAGAATTGAATTGGCACCATTTCTTGAGGCGACGGTCGGCTCCATGTTCAGACACCCATATGTTTTAACACATAGGAGTGTCAAACTTAATTAAGCTAGCATTGTTACATATGACAGTTATCACTGTTGGGCCTATGAAGACATGAGATTGGGCCAACCTATGAGTGATGGGTCTAGGAAACGGTCTGAATTAGTAAGATGAATCTATGGAATACTATCATCTTTTTTGGCATCACCTGAGCCAGGAAACTTACCCATCATAATCCTCAGGTTTCTCCTTCTCCTGAACATTCGTTTCTCTCACTTAATCCTTCTAAAAAGTATTCCTATTGTTCAAAATTAATGATTCTATTCTAGTCAAAAGATTGCATTCATCCTACATATCACCAATACAATATTGATAACTGTTTACTACGAAATGGATCTATATAGAAAAGATATTCCATATCGATGCTGCTCACTTATGCATGAATAAATAAGTGTTCAGCATTGATTTATTGGATCCAATACATTTTCCTACGCTGACTGGGTTTATGTTGACGTTATTGTCATAGATGATAAATAAATGACAGGACTTTTAATCTCGATCCCAGGGACGCAATCAACCATGAAACTTGCATGTAACCAGCAAAGGTTTGAATATTTAATAATGTAGACACATCTTGATGAGTCCTAGCCACGCATCCAGACATATAGGTGTTACCGATCCTTGTTCTATTTATACAGTAGAAGGGTAGACACCATTGGATTGTAATCGGTGATGCCTTGATCTAAAGATGTTTGGCAAAACATTTGATGACACATATGCTTCAGTCAAGATTGCCCTGTTGCCATTTTCAAACAATAACAGAGTTTAAAATAATAATAAGTACTATACTCATTAACTCTGTATGTGCTATGCATAGTCATGTAGAATATAGATCAGTTTAGTCTAGAAAATAACTACAAGTGCCAAATAATTCCTTATTTCAACTCTGGACCTAACACAATGTCTACAAGCTAGTACATCCCTAACCCTATTATTTACCAAGAAAATATAGCCTGGAGCAAATGTCACTGGACAATTATACAATATTCACTTTACAAAATCCTCATCACTTAGAATTAACCAGAGAAAGTGGTTCTTCACACTCAATTGGTTTAATAAACTACTTATTTGGTGAGGCTGCATACTTTTTCTGAGGGTTGTGTTATTCAATAGAGATTTTTTACAAGAATACCATTACCATGGAAACATCCCTTTAAGTTTGTTCTAATCCACTAAAAGGGTCAAGTATTACAGATTATGTGGATTATCTTGCATCAAGATGAATGGAAGTGGTCTTTGCTATGAATGAGTAGTATTTGATTACAGTAGCCAGGGATTCCAATGAAAGAGTACTTTGAAAAGATACTTAACCAGTCACACTTATTGTAATATAGAGGAACACTATTATACAGGTGTGTATGAGAAAAGATAAAAAATGAAATTTCATTAAAAAAATATATTGGGAATAGGGAAGGGATGACATCATCAACTTGCTCATTTGTATACAGCCTATGTGATACACATCACTGTTTCATGAAATTATATGCAACTTTAAAATTTGATAACTTTTCTATTTGTTGTCCAAATTGATGAAACTTTTACCATTTTGTTTGTTCAATTCAACTTGCGAATGGGCCGGATGTGCCCTTTTAATCCTTCTTCGTGCTGGGATAATAAAAAGAAAATAAGCAATTACCCAATCCAATTATCTCTATTTTCATTTACTCACTTTTTTAAAAGAAGAAAAATAACATCATTAGTGCGCCGGATAAGACAGACAGAGAAAGAGATCGAGAGCTGGGAGTTGAGGAGCCATTATTGAAGATCAGAGGGAGGACCTACCACTGACATGCTAAATACTGGAACGTGTACGTCAGCATGATCCTCAGACAAATAGCCATGGGTTATGTCAAATTAGCACAAACAAATTGCCAGATATCTTCCCTTTGCCCCCATACCCCTTCCCCAATGGACAAAACCAATTAAGCCAGTGCTTTACTGCAGGGCTTGTGGCGTGCTGGAGGACTGGTGCTATTCCTTTGGCTAAATCAGCAAGACAGTTAGCCCCCCTGGTGGGATGGGGGAATCAGTGCAGGAATACCAACGACCAAATACAAGTCCCTTGACTGTACAGGATACGCCATGGTAGCATCAGGTTGATGATGATCATGTACGATAAAATGGCTGTCTATAAAGTCCATACTAGTTGCTTATAATCTAAGTATATATATATCTTGTTCCTTTCCCCTTTTAAGGTATGTTCCATACAAGGAAATATTGTAATATTATATAGTTGAAAGAGGTAATAGTAATGTTTGAAGATGATTTTTTTAAACTTCTTCTGAACAGGGAGATATTATAGTTTGTTAATTGATTACAGACACTTTTGCCAATGCCATAGGTGATAAAATGGGATAACGTTAAGCCTGAACATCCATATTAGTTGTATCCCTTGTTCATACAAATCATTGTTAAATTGTAATCAATTAAAAGTGCAATATAGGAAACTATTTCATACATTTCAGCATACCACAAAGTAAGGCGTTTGCTTGATAACTAATGTTGAAGCTGATTATATCTCTTGAGAAAAATGATATTTATAATAATGAAGAACAATTCTTAGAAGGGTATATATTTCCAATTTAAGAACTACAGACCAGTAGTGATTAACACCTTCTAAAACATGATATGCTTAAAAATCAGGCCTCTCTTCTTTGTGTTCTGTCTGGATATTTTTCAACAATGCCATTTGGAGAAAAAATGAGAACTCCTAAAATATAGGTAGTCTATCTCTTTAATACATATAAATGTGAAATGCTATAACTGTCAGCTAATTGGGGTAGCCAATTTCATCAATAATGAGAAGCGAACAACATATTGTTCGTCCATCTTGCCTTGGCAGGCCTCGAAATGGACATCATTAGGCTGGGAATTATTGTTTTGGTGTGTGCCTACTCGAGCTGTTAATATCCCATTTCCGCTTTATTCTGACACCGAGGCAGCGGCTGGAAATAACGAAGGCATCGTGTTCCGTCTTCCTAATCTAAGCTGACCTCCATGGACAGAGTACATAGGACTTATTAACCCTTAGAATGCCACGGGGGATACTTGACATTTTGAATTTTCTCACCGTACAGTATGCACTTTGAATGTGCCCTTTTTGTTGGACAAACATATTATAATAATGTCCATTTTGTCGCCACTTCAGCTGCCTGATTGAGTAGTGGCAAGGATGCTCTTTAGCAAAGAAGCTCTCATATTTCCTACTTGAAATATTCTAAGAAAAGTTGATTCGCAACAGTAAGAAAAGTTGATTCGCAGTAACAGAGATATATTTTTTTCTTAGTATTCTTTGATTTAGGGGAGAAATAGGACATCCACAGTTTCTTAACCCCCCCTCCCCCATAAATGATCCTACCACTCATTACTCTTTAATTTTCAAGTTTTGAATTTAAAGGGCCTTCGAAGGTGTAACTTCGGTGTTTGTTTTCTTATGGATCATTCAATGTCTTATCCTTCAAATGTTCAATACACATTTAAATGGAGCTAATGTAGTATAACAGTGACAGAGCTCAATCAATATTTGCATTGAAAAGCGCATACACTGAACTCCCACACATGCCGAGCTGTGTTTTAGGTCTCCTATTGTATTTGTGCTATTTTGCAGGGTACCCTATAGCTTTCAATATAAACAGAGTAAAAGAAACAAGCTAAGAGAGAGAGAGAGAGAAAGAGAGAGAGAGAGAGAGAGAGATAGAGATAGAGAGAGAGAGAGAGAGAGAGATAGAGATAGAGATAGAGATAGAGAGAGAGATAGAGATAGAGATAGAGATAGAGAGATAAAGAGAGAGTGAGAGAGAGAGAGCAACAGAGTTACAATGCATATATTTAAAAAAAGTCTGTGTCCTCATTTGAAATGCTATTTAGGTTGATAATTTGAATTGTTTTTTTTTAGCAAATATCTTTTAACAGTACAGCCAAAACTGTTAGACAAAAAAAAGCCTTCATATTATGATGATTGATAAATGCATTTAAATGATAATATACAGATGAAAATGAACACAATTTATGGATGGTTATTTCAATTGTATACTGTCACTTCATTAGTGGATATAGAAAGTCTTTCAATATTCATTACAAAAGCTTTTATGGCTTGTTTTTCAACTGTTCTTAATATCCTTCTGAATGCACGTGTCCCTTACCCTCAGTAAACTTGTAACTATCAGACAGAGTTTAATGTCCATCATGAAAACCTGTTCATATCTTCAGTTGATTTTCAAAAATTCTGATTGGCACTTGAGGGTGAGCATCCCTAGAGTGTGATTGAAAGTCAAGGGATGTTGCTGGAATCGAGATTCAGATTCTGTGAACTCAATGATTCACTTAATTAATTTCCAAGAACCATGCTCTTCAAGGAATGTACAGAAATCAAAATGGAATGAAGTCACCAGTGTGCCTGCCTGCATGAGGTCAACATCAATTATCAAGAAAGAAGACATCATCTGTTCAGAGCCAGAAGGATGTTAACTCATCTACTCTAGCACAGCATTAATGCCCTTCTGGCTCCAAAAGGATCACATTAAGTCACAAGAGCATTTTTAAATCCAATCAGTGAATGGCAAATGGGTGTCCTTGCCATTGTGTGATTTACTGTCTGCTTGATTGAGAAACAGAAGGGATCAAGTACACATATACTTGATGCCTTCTTGCGCTAATATGATCTTTGTATGTGCTCAGGTGCTTACAGTTTACATGAGGCAAAGTAAAATGCTTAAAGAAATTGCATGAGCTTTCTCTTTTACTGTCTCCACGTACTACCAAGTCTGCAAACATCTGTATAAAGAATGTTTTGTGAGAAAACTTTTCAATCATTGTGTTTTTTCAACTTACTCATGACAAAAACTTTGTTTATTTATTTGACTTCTTAAGTTTTGAAACGGCTTTGTATTTCAAGAGACAAGCTCGTATTTTGAATCATTAAAGTATTAACATTTGAACAGTGTTAAGTGCCTATGAAAAAGAAGGAGTCAATAAAAATCCCAATGTTTTTATTTTATCTATATACATGTATATATGTGCATCTTTCTCTCGATCTTCTTCTCCCCCTCTCCCACTTGTTTTTCTCTCTCTCTTTTCTCCATATTACTTTTTCCTTGATCTCACTGGAAAAGGAACGTAAACAGAAAATGATAGCTCATTTAAAGTTTGCAAATTAAACCACCTTAATTTGGCTCCGCTAGTTGAGCTAAAAAAAACAACATTATTCGTAATAAGAAAAAGCAATAAGTAAACAAGATAGGATTTGAAGAACATACCCTTTTTGCTACAAAAGAAAAGAAGTATCCACTGTATCAGGCAGCACGTCTGGATTCTCTTCGCAACACGAGGATGCCGTAGCATAATCCTATGTATCATATCCATAATTTGGGTTCCGATAAAGAGTAACAAACGACGCAATCTCCTCCTCGGGGATGAGATAATGAGCCAACCGCGTGATGCCGTATAAATTCCAAATTGGATGTTGGTAGCTTGATGAGGGGGTTGTGGAAGGAGGAGGGATGGTAATAGGAATTGTTTGGTTCTTGATTTGGTGAAGGGGGAGAGGGGTGGGGTTAGGGTGTATAAACAGAGGTGCTATCAATATTCAAAGGTCTTATTCTCCACTGTACAAAATGTCTTAGGCACGAGAAATGGCAACAGGTTAATAAACGTAGCACCGGAGAGTAAAGTGTGTATTCCTCTCATACAAAACATGCAAGTCTCGTTGGTCCATCCATGGTATCTTCTACCAAATCCTTAGGACATATTTAGAAAAGGTATCAAAACTTGATACCAAAATTCCTGTGATAGTTCCTTGTGTGTGAATTTAATAAGGCTACATCATCAAAAACTTAAAAGATTTAAGCTCATGAATAATACTTTTCCTCAAGAATCAAGCTGTTTGTGCAAGATTTCACTCAGGAACTTAACTGATCTTCTTGGTAGGTGGATACCCTGAAAGTCTCATCACATTCTTGCCTTGGATTTTCTTCTCTTGCAAGTTTTCTCTGACAAGGGAATGAGTATTGCTGTAATGATATCCCTGGATATATAAGGTTAAGTCACAAGGCTTTGAGCAAAGTCACGAATAATCAAAACTTGGAGATGAAGAAAAAGATTAATTACTATGATACAACATTTTCTTATCTGTTGAGGTAACTAATACTTGCTGTTGGTGAAGCATGAGTGTATATATACCACATTTAAATCCGTTAATAGACGGGAGTTTCTGGCATTTAGACGATACTATGCTCTAGGTCTCCAATCAATATTGCATGTTGCGCCGAAGATCGATGACACCATCATCCCATGAAATAATCACAATCAGAGCTGTGCAAATCACAAATGCTTTTTCCTCATGAGAATAATCAACTGGGCCAGTGAACCATCGACTATTTCCTACGCGCATAACGGCAAACTGCTTTGATCCAGTTTAATCAATCGATGTAGGGTATCGGGAAGTTTGATTGGAAAGCAGTTATCTCTGGGTTATCAATTGGTATGAAGTTTCCCAGAAGGAGTCTTGCTATCACTAAATGGTGGCTCCCTTCCAGCACCGAGGCGTCTTCTGCTAAGCACTATATCAAAATGCTTCCTTAGCAACAGATGAAGTTAATCTTAGCAGAAACTTGACAGGTTAACAGAATCCAAATATCCTTTTCCTTGGGTTTGATGGTTTTTGTCGTTATTCCAAGTCTTCCCCTTTTTAAATCGTGAGAAGAAACAGTTTGATAACATATTGCATGGACCAGTGGGTATTCCAGCTGAGAACTAATTCTCACCATGTATTTTTTGTTGTATACTAACGGCTCTCTCATTCTCTCTCCTCCCTCTTCCAAAGCCTGTTTGCATCGATAAACACAGAGAAACGCACACATAGAGACACAGCGCTTTTAAAGAGCTTCAATACACACAAGCTCACACACAAAACATGTGCAAGGAAGACTTGTACACACGCCTTTACGCATATGTGGAATATCATCACCCTTTCTCTCTCTCTATCTCTTTCACTCTCTCCCTTGCTTTCATATTGGTACCCAATTATCATTAGCTCACTATATAGTGGACTCTTTCATTATTCCAAACAGGGGTGGATCTAGTGCTCATCTGCAGTAGCGAGGGACTAGACTTCATTAAATCCATATTGATTAACTCTCTGCCCTGTATCCCTGGAATTAATTTTAACACCTCATTCTACTCAAATCACATACAGCTAGACACTATTTTTTTATCAGCTCCAGATGACGAAATGTGAGTCTAGCTAAAAGAAATTAGTTAAATATCAGATGCCCCTCTTTTAACTAAACCACAACGAACACCTACAACCTGTATTCAAGTGGAAAACTCTACAAATACAACGAGAGTGGGGAAATAGTAAAACTTCCCTGGAATTTGTTTACGCCATACAGCCATTTTTTTTCATCCTCTCTAATATTTGCATTACACTTCAATTTTTCAAGCTGATTAGCTGAAAGAGAATTTCTATATTTTACCAATGTTTTCAATTGATTTATTGTATGAACTTCCAGGTATTATAGCCTTTGATGAGTAGAGAGGGAAGAGAGGGAAGAGAGAGATAGAGAGAGAGAAAAAAAAGAGAGAGAGAGAAAAAAAAGAGAGAGAGAGAAAAAGAGAGAGAGAGAGAGAGAGAGCAAGGCACAGAAAAAGAATGAGAAAGAAGAAGAGTGAGGCAGCAGAGAGAGAGAGAGAAAACAAAAAGAGCAAGAGAGAGAGAGAGATAGAGAGGGGCAGAGGGATAGAGAGAGAGAGATACAAAGAGAGTCACAGAGAGAGAGAGAAAGAGAGAGAAAGAGAGAGAGAGAGAGAGAGAGAGAGAGAGAGTGGCGAATAGACACAGAGGGAAATGTTGACTCTCTAAATAGAACAAAACAAAGAACACAATAGCTTCACTCTCCATTTAAAAAGTGAAAAGACCACTAAAATCAATAGCATAGCTTCCCAAAATAAACTATGAGCAAACCTAAGTGAATTCTTCATCATAAGAGCAATGAGAAAGAATAGTGCTATCCAAGAGAAAGTAAATACAAGGTATTGTTGAAATACATGCCATCGATAACAATCATAATAATAATGATAAAACTATCATCTACAGCAAAAAAAATGAAATACTGAATAAGTATATGAACATTTAACATTTTTGACAAAAAAAGAAAAATTGCCCCCATAATAATGATTGACTGAAAATCTGTACAGCAAACAGTCAGTTTCTCTAGTCTCTTTTTAAACAATCATTATTTTTCTTGGCAAGTTCAATAAACTCAAATATCATTGATGCAAGAAAGCTTTTTCCTATTTTTATCTGAAAAAGAAAGCTTAGATGTTTTCAAGATCAGCACACTCTATCATAATCAATATCCCATATGGTTCATCTTTTTTCAAGATTGATTCGTCTCTTTCACCACAGAAAAAAAAAACTTTAATAAAATCATGATTTATTATATCAGATATCAATAACCTTTACCCAGAGCCAGAAAGGTATCAACTAATATTGATTTTGAGAGAGATATATCCTTCTGGCTCTCAACAGACAATTCAGTGCTTCAGGGAATGGAATCCCATCATCATTCATCCATAAATAAATTGAATATCATCTTTCAAGAACAAACAAGTCTCTCATCTTTGCTGCAATAACCTTGGCTATGAAATATCATATATCATATCATATCAAAAATCATTACTTATCTAGGAAAACCATTTATTGTAAGCTGATATTACACCTCAAGTTTGATATTGCATTTAGAGATTGCTTTGGCCAAATTACATTTCATATCGCCGCCGTTTTTCTTTTCTTTGAAGATGCTTGCTCCATCTCCCAATCTGTGGTATAGGAAATATCTATGACGTGGTTAACCAGTCAGCTTCATCTGTCAAGTAGCGGATCCCCAGGCACTTTATTTTTAGTCATAACTTGTGGTTATAAATGTGGTTATCAATAATTTAAGCCCTTATGATGAATTGTCACTACATATGATAAATGTATGGCACTGAGATCCATATTGAGAGAAAGTTATATACTGGGGGGAAAAGGTAATATCCTTATAAAAGGTACTAAAATGCAGCGCTTATTACTTGCAAACACCCTAAAGTGACCTTTTAAGTGCATTATTATCACACTTATGTTATGCTGGTACTCTTAAGCAAACGTTCAAATTGATACTATTTATTTAGATAACAGGGAGCTAGTGTTTTAGCTTTACGACAAAGAGACATTGAAAAGTTGTCCCTATCTGATATGTTCTCTCTTTATTTCCACAAGTCAAAGAATCATTTATAAAATTGTAATCTTAAAATTTGATCAAAGATAAGAGGTTGAAAACTTTATGTTTTAGAAGAGGTTAAGTGGCCAAGCCAGAAATGGCAAGATGAGGACATTCAAATGTCACAGACATCATGTCAAATTGGCACGCAATTTATTTCAGCGCAAAAGGATCTAATTCTGTCTCCTCTACATCATTTTTGTAGGCTGCTAACACACCTCTTCCATCCCATGGGGGAATGTCTAGGTATCAGAGCGCATCAAATGAGCTTCTAATAAATCATCAACAATCTCTACCAGATGGAATGAATGATTAATCATCCAGGCAATTATTGATCATCCAGGCTATATCTTAAATCAATAAGTATATAGAACACGACCATACCTACATGTATATTTAATGAAAATCAAGGATATAAATATAGTTTTGATATCTCTACATTGCGCATCTCTAGTTATACAGAACATTAGGTCTCCTGAGTGCAAGAAAGGCATGAGCTCATTTTCTCTCACATAAAGTTAATAATATAATAATAATAATATTGGATTCTTATATAGCGCACGTATTGACCTTGCAAGGTCCTCAAGGCGCTCCAACATTACCCGGCTATGCTTGGCTGCCGATTTCGACGCTCACAGCATTTTAAGGAATTCCTTCCTACCGGTACCCATTTAACACCTTTCTAGCTTTCAAGAGACGATTCTGTCCATTCAAATCCAGAAGGACATTAGCTTTAGTAACCATCCTTCTGGTTCTAAAGATATGAGTAGTAATTTGTCACAAGTAAAATCTTTAGGAATATATAATTTGACAGCCTTTGTGAAACCACACCTAATACCGATATGGATTCTTTTGTGTATTGGGTAGTCTAACAAACAAACATTTGTATAAATGGAGCAGACTAAACAACTGAAACAACATACTTTGCAATAACATAATAAGATACCTCTCTAAAGGAGATCTGTCAATCAAATCCGTAGATCAACAGATTCAAGTAACCAATAAGTTTGATAATCCAATTATTATCAGCCTAATGAGAAGTATGTCTCAATCAATGGGACAAAAACAATGCCGGCAGCTGATATCCTTGGTACATCTATTTTGTCAAGAGAGGGAGACATGCCGTAAGGATTCTAGTACTGGCTTGATTGATAGAAATGTCACTGTCCCAATCACAAATGAAAACCTTTGTGGAAGCTTGTGTATCATATGGTTCAGATGGTTTATTTCAAGAAATTTTCATTGTATGCATTAACCAAAATGGATTTATGAAGTATACTCTTCAAAAAGCCACAACCATGGAGCAGATACTAGAATAACCATAGCAAGAAGAAATTTTTACAGATTTTCAATTGTGCAATCTTGGCAGGGTTAATTAAACTATTAATTCAGCATTACTGAATTATTCACTGTCAATAAAAAATTAAATATCATTTTTGAATCTGGGAATCATATAATTAAATTTCTGAATTCTCAAAAAGACATACCAGAATATAGAGTTTATTAAATCAGAGAGCTTTTAACCATTTGTCAAAACCGTACTGTTAATATTAAACTCATGTGCTCTGATGCCAAGAGATGTGAATAATTTCTTTGTGTTGTATTCCAAATTCTTTAGTAATTCTAATCTAAAAACCTAAAAATGCAGTTAACAAAAGTTTTTTTATCTAGAAACTGTTATATGAATAAGACAAATGTTTCAACCTGTTGAATACAAAGCCTGAGATAACTCAAACAGGAGTCCATGAAAAATTGTGTGATGTAACAATATCAAATCATATCCATTGGGTTATAATCTAGATCACAATAATTTGAGAAATTAAACAAGACTTGTATTCATTAACCCATTGCCTACTAGAACCGGTCCGTTCCTGTATTAAGTCTACAGGAAAAGGAACAATCCGGTAGTCAAGAGGGTAATTCATGAAAGTAAGAATGAAGTCATAAAACAAGTCTACCATCAAACCAAAGAAGATTGCAGAAATAAATGAAAGTATAAAAACACAACAAGTCTGTTGAGAGAAGAAAGCCAGAAGAAAGAAAATTCTATGTCAGATAAATGCATGGGTTGATACTCCCATGTAAATACAGGGGGGTGTTTCATAAAGCTGTTTGTAAAATTACGCATGACTTTACGATTGACTTGTATATGAATTGCCAGTTAGGATGCCCAATTTTTTTCTGATATTTCCATTAACCTCCATTTATGGCAAAAAATATACTTTGCATTAAAAATGTTTGTTGTCATTAGAATGTTAATCTACATCTGCACAGTTCAACTTTAGTTGATGCAGTTAATAATAATTGAGCATCCCATTTGGCTTTTCATATACAAGTCGTTCGTAAAGTCATGCGTAACTTTACAAACAGCTTTATGAAACACCCCCCTGGATACATAGTCAGCCACCTGCCAGAAGGACATAACAGCTATAATGTATTGTCAATGGCAATAACTACCTTCTTGCAGCAACGAATGACATACAGGTGTACGTTTACCACCCTTTACACAATACGCCCCTCTAATCAATATATCTGCCTGTTAAACACACCCACCGATCATCAGCTGTTCTTTGACCAACGGTAGACCAAGGACAACTGGCAAAGATTTCAGTCAATACAACTATTGAATTTCACATCTTATGCTATACAAAGAGAACTTTTGAAAATGCAAACGTTGGATAAGATGCTCTGGTAGCTTATATTTATGTAAGCACACAGCTGAAGTGAAAGTTGGTTTAATTTCATTCCTGATTTGATGGCAAAGTAAACTTTATGGAATATTTTAGAATAAAGCGTTTGACTCATTTGACTTTAACACAGAGTAAATGCTCTTTCTGGCTATGAACAGAACATTCCCAAGGATGCGCAAGATACAAATTAAAATACTGGATATTTTATTGACCCTACCCTGCATCTCTGCAGTCTTTTCCATATCTACACACATGATCAAACAATATGCAACTTTCTTTTATAGAAAGTCTTCCATCGTTCCTTTCAAAACAAAATTGCAATAAAAATAGACAGAAAACTACAGGGAAATCAACATCTCCCAGAACGTGTTCTTGGCAACGATTCAGCATCCACTTTTACCTTTGCACTTTAGAGCTGGAACCTAAAAAACCATTTGCAAGTAAAGGTTAACAATGAATTACCAGGAAAGTTAAGTGCAGCAATATCGTTCCTCTAATGGAAGTGAAAATCAGCGACAAGCTAATGGAGGAAAATAAGGTTTATAGAGTTCAGAAAGTATACCAGACAAAAGGCTGGTGTTTGCAGATATGGCGTTTGGAGAATTACTCTTTTGATTCGAGCAGCTGCTAATTGATTGGACGCTGCAAATTTCTTTCCCAAAACACATTTTTTCAATCAAACTTGTGAATTTGATCAGCTCTTAGGGATACATCTAACAAGTTTGATATCTACCATTTTGCTTTCAAGGGTCATATTTTTAGATGTCGTCGATGCTTGATGATTTAAAGAGCAAAGAGAATATTTTACAATGAAAATTTATACTAAACTTGCATCAAAGGTGATATTCATCATGTTTCTTTAAATGCATAGAAAGACTTTCTTCTTTACCATGCAAATATTGATGGGTGAGAGCTTTTGGCACGCATGTTCGTTGCAGCTTATTCTTGTGACGACTGGCAGAGCACACTACTCATAATTCCTCAATATTGATACACCTTTCTATCTTAGAGCAAAAGAAGTTGATATCTTGAAGATCTCCATCAGATGGAAGAATTCCAACATTTGGTAAATATTGCCATGCACGAAGTGAACATTTCATATTGACTCTACCACCACTCAATAATTCAATTCAATTCCAACACCGTCTACTAGTTCCCCCGCTGCACTTCAATTACAGAGACTGGTACCAATTCTCAGGGATAGAATAGTGCATTACATCTTCATCACCTTTAGTGCAATTCCATTCCAATCTTCTGGCTTGCACCAATCACTCTGGTTAAATGAGATCGGTGAGGCGTGATCACAAATCAAAGAATCATCTGTCTTTAAGCATGCGTGACATCAGTAATATCTCAAAAGTCTGCATATGGAATTCATATTTCATCATCCCCTTGTAATTGCTCTATTTTTTTCAGAGGTCGTCCCTCTCCTTGTAATTGCTCTATTTTTTTCAGAGGTCGTCCCTCTCCTTTATTTTATAAAAAAAAAAGCACAAAGCAATGCTTGAATTTGTCCATGAAATTTGAAATTCAGTGTGTTCAATAGTAAAATAAAGTGAAGCAATCAAAAGTTTTTGGAAGTGTTTTGTGAAATATCTTCGATTAACACTTTATCATTTGCTGAAGGCAAGAAGGATGTGTATGACGTTGTGTAGAACAATATGAGCAATAATGCTCCTCATGGCCGGTATTCAATTCAATACTTAAGTTTGAAATATGAGTATTTTACTTAGTCTTTGGCCTAGATAAAATACTTAGCCAATTTTGGTATTCAGTTCAAACTTTTGGCTAAGTAAATTATACCCTAGATTTAAGCCAATTATTTGGAGGCCGTGATTGGCAGGCATATGGTTTTCTAACACAGTATCATAACCTGCGCACAATTATAATAGCGAGCATTTATTGCGACTCATTAATTGTCTCTAAACTACTATATAGAATAGTACTCACCTGTATCCATGGTGACAGGCAGTGACATCCAGTCATAAAGAAGAAAGAGATGAAATGATAGATAAAGAAAAAGTGGAGAAAAATGAGAAGACAGAATGGCAAGAATAAGAGACCAACGAAAATGGGAGAGAAAGGGAAAGCAAAAATTAGGTTATCGGGTAATCATTTTACATCGTTATAATCATATATCATATAAATATAAACATATATAAATGTCTTCTTTGAATGTTTAAAAACTTGAAAAGTTTAAAAACTAGAAAAGTCTATTAAATCAATGATTTATGCATTGTATTTCATTCTTTTTATGGTGCCACAAACCAACTTTGATGGGACTCCTGCCCCTTCAAAAGAAAGACATGAAATGTAGTTTCACTGTTTAATGAAGCCTTATGCTTACATGTTGAGTGAATCAACTGCAAAAGATCAACATTAAAATGAATAAGAACTTGATGAAAATAAAAACATCAGTAAGAGAAAGAGAGAAAGAAAAAGAGAAAGAGAGAAAGCAAGAGGGAGAGAGAAAGCAAGAGAGAGAAAGCAAGAGAGAGAGAGAGAGAGAAGGGGAGAGAGAGAGAGAGAGAGAGAGAGAGAAAGAGAGATTTCCCATGTGGTACCCTAGTCTTGAAATCTCAGAGAAGTAAATGTCCTCAACAGTGGATCTAATGTTGGTTATCAGCAAAATGTGAATACTGCCCTCTTGTGTTTTAGGAATTGTACTTTGAAATTTTTCACAGGCCTATCACCCAATGCAAGGCATTTGAAATGATGGCAGTTGACTTCTTAAGTAGACGAGCACAGTAATGGGAGAATTTGGAAGAAAATACATTAGGGACAATCCTGGGAAATGTGTTTGTTATGATAGTCATCTATTTTATATTACTTTGTGATGACATGCTGGGAAATATGCAAGTGTCATCATAGCAAATTCATGTTTTTGTTTTCAGAGGGGATGGACTTTAAATCAATAATTCAATATTTTAATGCTGCTGTTGTTGTGTTTTCTGAATGATCGATTGTCATGAATTTGTAACAGATATATTGTATTCTAACAAGAAAAACTTTAAAATATGTATGCCCCCAATGGGAAAGAAAATAGAAACATGCTGACAAAAGTTTTCTCTTTGTGTAATCAATGCATCATATATTTGATTGTTATCACTTAAAATCTTGCAAAGACATAATATTCAAATATCTTACTATGAAATCATTTTCAGTGCCATTTCCTCATACAAAAAACGAATTCACGGGTCAAATAAAAGCTGTTACTCAAGTCTAAGACAGACATGAAGACAGACATGAAGACAGACAGCGGATGTTTCATTAGTAAAGAAACTGTTGCACTGACAGAAATAGACAAGCACATGATATTTGCCTTCTAGGGACGTAGCCAGGCAATCTACTAAATCTAGAAGCTCCATACAATACTGACAAAACTTAATTACATTTCATGTTTGCTTGCATGACGATCAACGCGCCAAGAGTAATTAGCGATTTATTACCAGACCAAATCACAATGGAGATGTCATCTAAAGATTATCTACATAAGCAAGAGAAAGCGAGAGAGAGAGTGAGAGAAAGAGATAGAGAGAGATGGAAAAATAAATTGCCCCTTTAGTAAAGAGATAGCCTAGCGTTTATGCAAAAAATCATCTTCTCTCTCAATCCAAATCTGATAGCTTTGGTTAGCCCTACCCTACCTCATTCCCCCCCCCCCCCCCCCTGATTGTCAGATCATCTGATTGGCATCCAATCCCCCCTGTTTTATGTCCAAATTCAGATAAAATTGAAGTATAATTTGCACGATTCAAATTTACTTTTCATAAGCTTTAGCTGCGAAGAACGACTATGTGTGCATGAACAAAGAGCAGGATCTCAAGTAGCCTCTTCAACGTGACTCACGAAGTAAAATCTGCAGACTATTTAAAGGGAAATCCAACCCAAATAGACAACTACTCTAAAAGAAAGCAGAAAAATCAGTGAAGCAAACTGATGAAAGTTTCAATCAAATCTGACTAAAATATAAGAGGGTTGTGAATTTGTTAATGTTGTAATCACTATACGTATAGGCACTTCAAATTGGCTGAAGTGGTAATGTCAATGTGATGGAGTGCCAGACTACTTTCCCATTTGTTCAAACTTATAAAATGCATTGCTCAGAAAGGTGTATTCTAATTAGAGGACATATAATAATATGCTATCTATAATATATTTTGAGTAGTGCCCCCGAAAGAGAAGGAACTTATGAGTAGAACAGAAATTAATGATGTTTTTGTACACAGCAATTGGGAGAGTTATCCGTGTTCTATGTCACAATCCACTGACCGAACTACCAATTTGAGATTCACATAGACTTAGTGATTTCATATTTCAAACATTCATAACTTCCTTACCATTGGTCTGATTCATTTCAAACTTTTGCCATTCTTTTTTCTGTTATTTTTCTGCTTTAATACAAATCAACTTATTACAAGGGTTGGATTGCCCTTTAAGTCAAGATCAACATCCTTAAAGAAGCAGAGCGAAGGTTTCAAAAGGCTTTTAACCTTAACAATGTTGGTATCATTGCAAAGTTAATGTTACAATCTTTCTAATGGTTCATATTTAGTTATCAAAAATTGTTACAAAATTGACTTATCTGCTATTAAAAGTGGTGAAATTACTACCTGATTATTCCGCCCTCGATCGGCCTGCTATTGTGACGTACGATTTGTGACGTAGGAGGTTGGGCACATGAGCGCGAGAGCGCTCCCAAGAGCTCTCACACAACTCTCGCCTGCATGCATTATACGTATACAAACGCCGCTCGAACGCTAAATATCTGATCAAAATGTCCGAGCTCGAAGAAGAGGTTTTACTCGATTTATAATTCAAAGTTGATGAGCACAGCTCCACAACTAGTGACAGTGGTACTGATAGTGACGATGATGATGATGATGATGATGGGGGTGTAGGAGAGATGGAAAAAAGAGAACAATTCAGAGAAGACGGCGTCGATGCTGGTGCAAGTCCAGTGATAGTATATCTGCGCGAGCTGGCTGAGCCGCTCAGCTCCCCAGACCCCGCTCAACTGGCGATCGATCTGTCATGCACCTTAATTGTCACTGGGGTGACTGGGCGAGACATTTTCGAATTTGTCGGGATGTGTAGGGCTCTTTAGCAAATTTCACGGATAAAAAAACAAAGACGATCAGATGTGAGGTTATATTTGGCGAAAATCAATTACAAATATGCACCATTCATAAATAGAACTGCAGCTGCAGGACATAAACATGAGGGAAGCTCGCGATTCATTCATCATATGGTCTCGGTATATAATCAACAGCAATCACTATCACGCCAAGGGCAAGGCATGATGACCGAACAAATGCAAAAAATCTCAGCAAATTACACAGAACGGAAGGGTATTTGGACAAATCGAATTGCACGATTCACCCCTCGTATTATATAACCTAAATTTGCTTAATATTATATGTATTTACATGATTTCTAGAGATTGTTATTCCACTTTCTTGTCAGGATATGAAGCATGCAAAGTCTGGATAATGTTTACGTATATGCCTATGCAAAATACCGCACGCGAGCTGTGCGAGAGGCGAGCTTGAGGCCTATAATTGCGATCGTGCCCAACCAGTGGCGTCATAATCGGCCTACTGCGCGAACAAACTGTTCAAGCCAGGAATAGAAGTTTGAGGAGGTTCTTGGAAAAAGCTTCTTACCGTGTTTCATTTATTTTCACAAGACTTTAGACTAGAATGGGTGTGTTCAAATTGGTCTACGCTATCCGGACATGTGTAATTTGCCCATTTTGAGTGATTATGTGAAATTTCTCCGCCTAGCTTCTTTAAGAGGTGGTGGGGGGGGGGGGGGGGTGGCTCAACCAGGCAAACTACTTGGGGAATAATGCAGAACATTTATAATGGTTGGTTAAACATTTTCTTGACAGTGAAGTATTGCCTATCCTCCTTGAGGAAATTGGCAACATGCATCCGATCCTGGAGTTGCTCTTTCAGGCATGGATGTCGTCGAAAGGAAGAAGATGTTCCACTCCAAAATGGGATCAAGTTTAAGAGGGGTGCTGAGCACTTGCAATTAATGCTCAAGGAAATAAGATCTGTCTGCAACTAGTGGAATGCTTGAATTCCAGATGTACAATATATTCTTCTCCTTTTGCCATCATTTTCATTTTAGGAGCCAGACTCATCTGACAAATAATGACAATAATAACAATAACTCTAAATCCTTCAGAATTTAGTCTCTTGAATGTTATGTGCAAAAAAGATTGGTTATCTGCATTGTGGTCCCATCTCATAAGCTTAGAGACTTTGGTGGTAAGCGCTTTGTAAGCACGTTTATTGTGATAATGGGTCTTCAGCACCACTTCTCTCAGATCAGCAACATTGCAACTTAAATTGATAAATTTGTGTTGAATTTTTTAAAAACCCAGACATGTTGTTCATTGTAAGTCAAAAAGGAGTAGATGCCACATTACAATTTGAGTGGTTAATACTGCTAACAATAAAAGAGTTGGGAGTACACTCCCAGCTATCAAAATAAACATGCACAAGGGAATAAAACAAATTCATCATTGTGCACGTCTGGAAAATTCCCTCACAAAATGTACATACATATGTGGACTTAAAATTGTAGTCTTCATTCATACATCACATATTTTCCCCTTTAATATAAAACCCTTTAGACATGTAACATTTTGCAAAGGATGAGATATGAATTCTTCCAATCAAAATTATTCTGAAAGCGTTATCTTTGTTTAATTCTACTTCTCTCCTTGCTGATGAGATATAGAAATATAACCCCTTCAAATCAAAATGGGAAGAAAGAACTATCTGCTCCTGAATTTTAATTTGCCAGCTGAGCCAGATAACATGAAGTAGTATCCATCCTTGGAGTCATATATCAGTGCATCATTTACAATGAATGGTGGCGATAATTCTAATGGTGTCGGGATGATAGAGGGGGTATTTTGTATCTATCGTAGTTTTCTGGGTGATGTATGAAAGTGAAAGGTCATTTGTCATACTGTGAGTGATAGTGCAATGTCACTGAGGTGGCGTAAAAGTACAGAGCATACCCTGACGGAGAACGATTGAAGATCGGAATATGCTGGGCATCTGAGAGAGTGGGTGGGAGATGGATAGATAGAAGAAGGGAGGATGAAAGAGAGGGGGACAGAGAGAGAGGGAGGGAGAGAAAGAGAGAGAGAGAGAAAGAAGAGAGAGAGAAAGAAGAGAGAGAGAGAGAGAGAGAGAGAGATGGAGAGACAGGAAGGGAGGATGACAGAGAGAAGAGAGAGTGGGTGGGAGATAGATAGATAGAAGACGGAAAGACAGAAAGGGATGATGAAAGGGATGGGAAGAGAGAGGAAGAAGAAAGAGAAAAAGAGCGAGATAGAAAGAAGAAAGAGAAAAAGAGCGAAAGAGAAAAAGAGCGAGAGAGAAAGAAGAAAGAGATAGAGAGAGAGATGGAGAGAGAGAGAGAGAAAGAAGAGAGAGAGAAAGAAGAGAGATAGAGAGAGAAAGAAGAAAGAGATAGAGAGAGATGGAGAGAGAGAAAGAGAGAGAGAGAGAGAGAGAGAGGAGGTGACCCCCGGGGGGGGGGGGGGGTCGGGCAGTGGAAGGAAGAACAATAGAGAATATAAAGGCGTTTTAATATACAGAATGAGATGGAGAGGCGGAGAAGATAAGGAATGAACATAGAGATAAAGAGGAAAGTGAAGATTGGAAGATGAAAATTACGGTAGACAAATAAAGAGAGAGGATCAAATGGAGAAATGATTTAATAAACTCTAACATGACCTAAGATAGCTTTCAACAGTAAAATCCAATCCAAACCTTGGTAGTTTTCATTTTCTTTCTAATAAATTTTTATGTTCGGTTCTTTCACTAATTCTGCACCACTAACTCATCCATCTTTAAAAAAATAAAATGAAAAATAACTCCCTTCTTTCACACAGAGGATACAAAACAGACTCTCCCTCTCATGCCAGTACCTCAGTCTCATCAGGGAGACCGACACAAGACAGAACACCTCCCAAACAAAATATTTGAATGACCAAGATTTAGATTATTAACCTACCATAGGAGTTTTTTTGTTGGTGTGAATTGGGTATTACACCAAACACACTCGTTGTTTTATCAGCTTCATTCAGCACACTCCCTATAGAGAGACAAAAATACCTTAACCCCCTTATGACTACTCCTATGTTATTCTAGCCACCCAACTGTATATATCTGAGGTGGAAATTGGATTACGGCATGTAAAGGGTTAAGAGTGATTCCTCAGTGAGTCTCACAGGCAGGTGTCCATCGTGCTATGGAATATCATCAGAGAAGATACATACACATTCAGACAGTCCTGCATTACATGAATCATGAATAATGAATATTTGACTTTCATATCACAATTAAAGCGAAACATCCTTTACACTGGGAAAAAACAGTAATCAGGGTAAACTAGGGTAAACTATTTTTATAAAATGAGTAAAAATTAAAATATTGTGAACATGGACTCCAAATTATGTAGTGTCACCCCTGCAAAATATATGATACAGCTCCTCCCCCCCCCCCCTTGTTTGTCTCACATGTAGGTGTCAGAGTACTATAGCATCTCATAAAGGAGATACACATTCAGAAAAACCTTGCATGACCTGAATATTTTCCACCCACTTTACTTAGTGAGCTTGGCAGCTATCGTGTAAAGCTTAAAGGAATTGTTCAGCAATGTTTCCAGTTTTACAAATCTGAGATGCATGGCCCTATGTGTTATCAGAGGAGAAGAAATGCTGCAAGCCTCCACCTCATGTACAAGATCCAAAACAACACAGTAGCCATCAATGCACACCATTACACATCACCCATGATTGCCAGCAACACACGACAGTATCACTCAAAGAAGTTGCTGGCTATCCCATCCCGCACCCAACTCTACCAGAACTCAGTAACTGCCTGGAATGCACTTTCAAAGATCACCCTTGACGCTTCTTCACTGGAGGGCTTCAAGGGAGCGCTTCCACCCAGCATCTAGACCAAGAACTATATAGTTTATTCCTCAGCACTACATCCTGACTTATGGATCCTGCTGAGTATCGTCGTAGAAGTAGAAGTAGAAGTAGTGTCTGTGATATGGTGTAATATTGAAGCCCTAAAAAATTGCACTTCAAAATGATCATGAAGTGTCTCAAAAGAGTAAAACTCTTGGAGTGACCGGTTTAACCATACTCATTTTCCCCAATAGGGAAAACGGTTTTTGAAATTTCTAATTCCGATCATAAATAATTTGATAATCAGACAGGTGATCGGCTTGTACAATTCATGGGATTCCTGACTGACCTAAAGGTTTATAATTATGATTGCAGCATGAGCCACATCTAGGATTTTGTTTAGAATCTGAGGCAAAGTTACCCATTCCCTTTAACATTGCATGGGCAAACAATCAGTGATCACCTGGGATAAACTTATGATCAAAGTTAATACTAATATTTTATGATCACATTCCACAAAAAAAAATGTTTTCCCCAAAGATTAGCCCATCTGATCATAACAAATGGTCTTCTTTATATTTTACTTTTCAACTGAATGTGCATGCATTACCTGTATACTTTAAAACTTTATTTTCTTGTTATAAAAAAATCTTGTTTAAAAAAATGAAATTGTTGGATTTTAAGATTGTGAAGAAAAACCTTTTTTTGCTCTAAGCAAACCCATCTCATTACTCTCTCCATACACTATAGATAAATGATCTGATCTTGAACTTAAGACAATGAAATATTCAAATTTTCACAATTCCTACCCTTTCCCCCGATCCTCTAAAGAGGTTTTATTATATGTCAAATTAGTATTCATGGAGAGCTGTTGGGTATTTATGACTTGTTAATGATTCACAAAGCGACAACTCGGACACTATGACATAAACGCACCGTTATAGGCTTCAAGCTCGTTCTAAATTAAAGGGGCTCCGAGAGGGGAAAGAAATTTGATAGCTTATTTGATTTCATCAGCCATTCTCTTTATGATAGAAAAATTGAGTATGATCATGCACGTAGCATTTCATGAATCCATTTGTCTGATTACAATGTCCTTGGTCATAGATGATTTATGTATAGGTCAAATAGATACAAGGTGTAGCTGTATAGTTGTGCTCATTTCATGTTGAGGTATGTGACTTACAGGTAATCACATTTGCAAGACTTTAATATTTGTTTTGATAAATTAAGTTGAGGTAAATGATAATATATGATAAGTATGTGATCATATATTTTGAAACGGGCTGATTTATCATGATGTATATTTTTTCTGTCCTGCAAAAATGATAAAAATGACAACATAACATTGATAATGAATAATTATGTCCAGGCATAAAATTGTTGAAATATTATAGTATTAATGACTGCTTTGAGAGAAATAGTTGTTTTTATACGCTCAAGGGAAGGTTAGAATTATGCTATTTCCCAAGGCGTGCCGAGGGGAATAGCCCAATTGTAACCTTCCTGAGAGCGTAATAAAAAAAACTATTTCTCGAATATTAAAGCAGTCATTAATACTTTTATATGCCCAAAAAAAAATAGACTAAAAAATAAAAAATTTTTTTTTTTTTTTTTTTGGTCGAAGATGGGAATCAAACTCTTGCGTACATTAGGTGATGTATCTTCAAACAACGCCGTAGACCACTCGGCCATCGCGCACTGTTAACATGTTAGGCAGTTTTCTCCGATATATACATTAAAATGAATTGAAAACGGATTCGCGCGATGGATGCTTCGCAAAAGCTCCATTAAACGGACCCTTCTTTTACTTTTGCAATGCATATTGGCACGAACTTAGATCAAGATCTATCGGCAGATGTTGTTTTTTTGTTTTTGGAAGTTTATTTTCGTCTTCATGTCAACAATGCAAGATAAAATTGTCGGTAAGATCGATCGAGATTCAATTGTATTGAAATTACCGACCAATTCTTCGCACACGTACGGTATCCTGAATCGCTCAGACCATTTTTTAACATGTTAATCTATGGGGTAACCATGGAGACTGACCTACTTTCCCAATAACCATGGTTATTGGGATTTTAGAACTGTTTTAACCATGGTTACTGGGAATTTTCGGGAACAGTTAAAGTTTATGAATGCAATTTCGACCAATCAAATTGCTGGATTACTTAAGTGAGGTATATAATATACGCTACCAATACATTGAGGTATACGTTAATGTTAATTCCATTAGTAATATTGATTTTTCTTAAAGTAATCTTGATTTGCGTACAGTGCTTTGAAACTTTAATGTCACATGTGCTACATCAATTTTTGGTATTATCATTATTATATGAAATCAATTTATGTTTTGAATGTGATACGATTCAAATTTTGAAATATAGATCCAATGTGTGTCTGTGTGTGTGTATATTAATGTTATAGAAGAGATGACAAATGAATATGCTGTCTGCTAGATGTTGCTTCCAGTTCCCCTATCATAGCTCACATTTTCCTTGGACCCTGTTTACACAAACAGGTTGTTGTAACAACTATACCGTTCTTGTGTAAACAGGCCTGTTTCGATCTGCCCTATTGCTATTGCAATGAAGCAGCCAAGACTGGCGTAGTGTGGAAGTAGGGGGCGACAAGAGCGTCACCTTTTAAGTGGAAAGAAGATGGATGTCGAGTTCCCATTTCTAAAGTCGAGAGGGAGATCGTCGCACGCACGAGGGAGAAGAGGAGAAAGAGAAATGGTTCTAGATTATGTCTGACACCTTGAAATCTTGTGTAGGCGAATCATGATTACATTGTATTTGTAGAGAGGGGGTGATGTATATACATGCATATCAGCTGCTGTATTAAGAAAGCAAAGTTTATGAATGATCTCAAACAGAAAAAGATGGAGAGAGAGAATGAGGAATGAGAGAGGGAGAGGGAAAAAGAAAGAGAAAGAGAGAAAAAGAAAGAGAGAAAAAGAAAGAGAGAAAAAGAAAGAGGGAAAAAGAAAGAGAGAGAGAGGGAGAACGATGGAGAGAAAGAATGAGGAATGGGAGAGGGAGAAAGAAAGAGAGAGCGAGAAAAAGAGAGAGAGAGAGAGAGAGAGAGTGAGAGTGAGTGATGTGAAATATGATGTGAGATACATTAAAAAAAGCAAAGTTTATGAAAGATCTCAAACAGAGAAAGATGAGAGCGAATGAGGAATGAGAGCGAATGAGGAATGAGAGAAGGAGAGAGTGTGAAAAGTTTGAGTAGGAGGCTTTGATAGTGAAACATAAAGGAATAGATATGATAATGAAATAATAGTGAAAAATAAAAAGTAAGTGCAAGAGAGTTCATTCTGTATCAAAGTAATATGAGTTAACACTTTTCTGGCTCTGAATAAACAGGATAGAGAATGAGAAAGTAAAAACGGGTAGTGACATAGTGGAATATTGAGAGATGGATGAAGACAGGCTCATCACGTAAAGAGATGTATACAGAGATACGATATAGAAGCAAGAAGTAGACAACGAAGGGCAAATAGAGATAGAAAATTATAGAACAAAGATTGACATGCCTAAGTGGAAGGACAAGAAGGATGCATGATTCTTCAAAATCACATTATCTGATTCAAGGAGATAACAAAACTGAAGAAAAAAAATTGACATCAATAAAACAAGAGGTTATTTCTGATAGAGACATTTGAAAAAGTGTGGAATCATCTTGCTCAAATGACAAAATAATATACACCTGGTACTTTTAAATACAAGAAATTTTTCAGACTTGAGCTAACTAGTAGATTTTGTATAAATTAGCATTGCAGTCTGGAGGGAAGGGGGCAGTGTACTTTTTTAACAACAGGAACATTCTCTAAAGGTGGAAAAGTTTACATGGATATTCCAGCCAGAATAAGTGTAAGGTGAAATTAGCAGACATTGGTTCAAAAACTTGAAAATTTATCATTATGATCTTAAGATATTCTGCAGCTTTATCTTAGATGCTGTTTGTAAGGTGATGCTCATCCGCCACTCATCCTCTCCAAGCGCTATAGTTCTCCTTAGAACTATAAGCTAAGAAAGATAACCAACAGTCTTTTTCAGGACTACACACCCTCAAGAAAGATTACCAAGAGTCCTTTTCAGGACTCCTCAATCCTCCCTCTCTCTCTCTGACACATGGTGCAGCGCAAGCCTACTGTATAGCTTTATCTTAGATATCAAAATAAGACCAGTGCAATAATATTCACTTATACTCATGATATGCCAGCCAAAAAATTATTTTCCAAGACGAATGGCAGCATTGTGATCTTAAAGATGGTTTAATGATGGGTGTAATTCTATTTTATCTGAATAAAGTGTGAACTACACACCAATATTCGCCGTATACTTACTTTCTTAACTTCTTAAACTAATTTCCAGGAGCAAATCTTATGGATGAACTCGACACAGTTTCTCTGATAAGCGTAACCCTGGATGGACATCCAAGCAAAAGTGATCAGTTAAACCCAGTGTCAATTTACATTGCATTAAATGTTTAATGATATATACAGTGACCTTCAAGCTTAGTTGAGTTGACTTAAGGCCTGTCCTCATCAGCTCGAGTTTGACAAATAACCCGCTACTAATATTTTCAGACTCAGGATATTTTCCCAAGCTTGGAATTGCGTCCTCACCAGACCGATACACACTTCACCAGACCGATACACTCATCTCAAACTAGCTTGGAAAGGTGCAACTTAGCCCGCTATTTCGCAAATAGCAGGATAATTGGAAACAAGACCAAGATTATCGAAAATAATATCGCTAGTGATATTCGTTTGTCTCGCAATGTGGTCAATAAGGAATCTAAAAGATCACGACGTTTCGTATGCTACTGCAATACTTCGTCAGGTGATAAAAACTGTTGTAAGCAAGGGTCTTTTATACTTTACGGGAGGACCGTAAAGCGGTCTAAAATTCGATCGATAATTGGAACAATAACGCCCAATGCCTATTGGCCAATACTTAACATATTCAATTGGTTTTCGACATTTGGACATTATTTTTGATGTTCTTTCGGAATATGAAGACAAAATTGAGAAATTCTAAAAATAGATTTTTGATGACGTCACACTTCACCACTCTATATTGATACAAAGGTACGTTTTGAAAAGTGGAAGGATCATATGCAACTTACCGATAGATTTAAAACCCAAAAATGAACAATGATTATCACTCACAGATATTTCATTAATACTTAAAATTTCAAGAATCATTGATTGGTTTAGAAACATGACACCTCATATGAAACCCTGAACACATATTAACAACATTAACAACAACAACAGCAACAAGCGTATTTCAGATCAATGTTACATATTCCTTACTTTAGAATCATCTTTCAAAATGTTTTCCATAAAAGTTCGCAGGGAAGCATTAACCTTGCAATGTTCTTTTGCACATTTCATCTTGTCACCTTTTACCTTAACATATCACACCCTAGCGAACATCACACCTTCACATCCTCCATCATTCAACATCCCCTGTGAGCGTCTGACTAACGTTGTCATCCTTGTCCTCGGTCTCTAAAGGCCTGTCTTCATCAGCTTGAGTTTGCCAAATAACCCGCTATTTGAACTATCCTGATCGCAAATTAGCCAGTTAATTTGCATCTCCATAAACCCGCAGTTGAAATTAGCGGGATGTTTGGTCAAGAAAATATCCTGAGAAATCTTGGTCTTGCTAAATATATTACTCATTGCGGATATAGTATCGAAAATAATATCGCTAGTGATATTCGTTTGTCTCGCAATGTGGTCAATAAGGAATCTAAAAGATCACGACGTTTCGTATGCTACTGCAATACTTCGTCAGGTGATAAAAACTGTTGTATTAAGCAAGGGTCTTTTATACTTTACGGGAGGACCGTAAAGCGGTCTAAAATTCGATCGATAATTGGAACAATAACGCCCAATGCCTATTGGTCGACGCACATGGTGATCGACCAATCACCAAGGCCGCTGGTTCGGCCGCTGGTTCGGCTGATGCACCAGGCCTATTGGCCGACGCATACGGTACTCGACCAATCAACGGGCCGCTGGCTCGGGCCGTCTGCTGAATGGAATCGACCGTTGTTGGCTGGCAGGACGGCGAGTGTGATGGCGGCGTATCGTCCGCATCCAAAATTCGGGGATATCGATCCCGTTGTCTCTGTTGAAATTATTAGGATTGAGACGGATATTGATAGCTTCTTTTACCCTCCGTGTATACCAATGCCGTTCTTGGGAAAGGCATTGAACCCCGTCCCAGTCTGGTTGATGCATCCTATGGGAACTCAGTGTTATATGCTCTGGCTCCTAACCATTAGGAGCCAGAGCATATAACACTGAGTTCCTATGGGGAGTATATTTATTCAGATGGTCATATCTCAGCCAATACTTAACATATTCAATTGGTTTTCGACATTTGGACATTATTTTTGATGTTCTTTCGGAATATGAAGAAAAAATTGAGAAATTCTAAAAATAGATTTTTATGACGTCACAGCTTCGGTACTCTATTAACATTTTTATTATTGTGTAAAGGTATAATTTTTCTTTTATAATATGTTGTACATGTGTGTGTGGTGTATTTTCATATCAGTCATGCTGAGGCCCTTGCAAGTGGAGGATTCAGAACTATTAAATCAAAGAAGAATTAGTAATATTTGTTTCGAATATAACAGTTTGAATACAAAGTATAATATGTAAATGAAAAAACACAGGAGAATATAATTGCATGTTACAAGGAGTTAATTAAATATGATTGAAAAACATAATGTGAACAAGTGGTGTTCTTGTATTCTTGACATGATGTAATAGCCAATCAAAATAATAATGCAATCACAAGCATACAAAATTAGTAAATAAAACATAAAAGCCTCCGCTAGGAATTTAAAACAAAATATGGAGGAAAAGGTAAATTCTCACAGGCATACAAAATTAGTAGATTAAACAAATGAGCCTCAGAAATTAGAAAAAAATTGGGAGGAAAAGGTAAATGTATACCATTAAATAATATCAAAGCTATTAGAGCTGTCAGATTTGAATGAACTAGACAAATGGATAAAGACAAATTGAAGAGATGTAAACACACCTCATATCACATCCAGAATTGTGACATACCGCCCTCTAGTGGTCCATTCTACAGGCAATATGTTGAATTACTTGAGATATGAATATGAACGGATGCATTCACTTTCACCATAAGTAATGGGGGAAAATCCATAAAAGCTACGACATGCATGGGACTCGATGCTTACAGTGCATGTGTGTTGATGCACTGTGATATGGCCATTACTTGATTATTGTATTTAAAGAGACGTCATATTTATTGATTGCGGAAATGTTAATGAGAGGGACTAGATTACACTGATGAACAGAACGACTGAATGTCTGGTTCTGGCCTTGTTTTAGAATGAGAGATAAGTGGAGAGGAGTAGGGATTAGCGTTATGAGGTAGAAGTGTCTGTAGGAATCTGAAGGTTGTGCCAGCAGCATTACTGGGTTAATTTCATAACAGAATAGAGCACTTCTACTTAACCAATTAAGTCATTAACATTTTAAATCAAATGCACTTTAATACACAGTGCAAAAACATTATAACAGTAGACCTACATCTTTCTTTGTCTACTTTAACAATTTATTCACATATAGTATGGTATATCTAAATTACAAGAACACAAAGATATAAGCCTCCCTTTTTCATGATTTTTTTAAATTTCATTACAAATATTTAGAATTCACTCCCTTCACATAGCATTTTCTACTGAGAACCAGAAGGAGGTTAACTTAACCAATTGACTTCTGGATTCTCATATTCCCAAAGGCTTAAATACAAGGATTTTTAGGTTACAGTAGGCAATGGGGTAACATAAAGTCAACAATGTTCAGGCTCTCAACATGTTATCAGGTTTATTATCCCTGTAAACCTCCACGCATTTTGCACTTCTATTTTTAGTCCACCACAAACAAGACGACATGAATGAGAAATTGGACAGAAACTCCCGAGGGGATCAGCTGCTTGTCTCAAGAGGGCGCTGACACATGAAACATTGTCCGTAACAAATGTCTGAATGTAATCAGGTCGTGCATTATGACCTGTCACTCGGGCAAGCTGGGAGAACGGCGATGGAGCACGGATAGGGAGTGGGTTTGGGTGGGTGGATCAATGTGCTCTGTAATTTTTTATTTGTGCCATATTCACAAAGAGAATCCCAAGAATTCAATAGACCAGTTCACGGTTAGCACATGCCCCAAATGACCCCGAATATCCACAGATCTTCAAAACATGAAGACGTCCCACTTTGTAAATTTTGAAATAATCACTCAAAGAGCGATGGGGGTGCTACATAAATAGCCTTTGTTTCCCCTTTTCAAAGAATACTTCCACCTGTGTACCATGGAGTGCACTGCTTGCTTTAATAACTTTAATAAGCATGTGTCCAGTATTTTGTCTTTGTGTATTTCACAATTTGTTCTGCAATGACCCTTATCTGCTCATGCTCAGACTGCAACTATGGACTGGCTCATTGATTTGTAATGAACTTTTAGTATAATATGGAATTATATATTTCATTTGAATTCTCAAACTATTTAGTGATAATTATTCCATTAGCTAAAAACTAACAGATTTCATGAATTAAGTTTATCCCACTTAAGCTGACATGTACACATGTCTTACAGATGAAAAGATAATGCAAACAAGAACACATAGGAAGAGTATAAAAGCTTAATATAAAATTTTAAAAAAAGTGAAAGTAAAAGTGATTCTATTATTCATTTATTATGTGGAGTATGATTCCTCTCTAATTGTCTCATTTTTCATTCACAGGAAAATAAGGTAAAATAAAACAAAGAGGTTGGGATGAATGAGAAGAGAAAGGAAATGATATACAAATTGTATGTAGACGAAATAGGAGAGGAAAAGAGCAAGAAAAGCAGATGAAGGGAAAAGAGAGACTGAATATAAGAAACTATTAAACATTGATTACACCTTACTTTTTGTTTCCTTGCTTTCTTGAACCTGTTAAAAACTACCCCCAAAAAAACAAAATAGAATTAACCTCATGGGAACTGCATGTTAATTTAATTAAAACTTATTATTAAAACAGGTTGATTCTTTTACTCAACCTGTCTTCTCCTTCCCTTCCTCTTTCATTTTTCCATCTATACTATTTTCGTTTTTGTTCCCTTCTCTCATAGTTTTAAGAGTATATAATATGTAGACATTCTTTGCATTCGCATTTCAATTCTCTTAAATGGAAATTATTGTAATCAGTCTTTACTCCAAAAAGAATGAATATACTGAAATAAATGAATACCGGGTAAAATTGATGATGCACACTATAAGCCAAATAATATTCAGGAACATTCTTACATTGGAAGTGGATACAAGCTTTCTGTAACTGAATTTAGAGGTAACTGAATTTAGAGGTAACTAACTATTCCCTGTCAAATTCAATTAATCAATAAAATTGACAATCCAGGGTAATAAGGCATGTTCCGTAATTACATTATCCCATCGGCTCAGCCTCCTACATCCAAAGAATATTGGACAAGGGTTAAGTGCACGCTGTACTACTCAAGCGTAATACCCGTCTATTTCACTGGTATAACATCATTTTCAAGTGGTTTAAACGATTGCCTGGAGATGCAAAGGGCATGGGTTCAAGTCCTGGCAAAATACTTTAAAGCCTGTCTGCACTACTTGTAGCTACTTGCACCCTCTATATAACCAACAATGCCTAAGCGGTACCAGTTGGTCCCCCATGGTCCCCTTTTTCTTATGTTAATTGAGAGCTGATTTGACGAGATAACCACCTGCCAGTGACCAGCAGGGAGTTCTAATCTAGTGCAGACATGCTAAAGAAAGGTATTTCTTCTACACTACAATGATACTTTCAAAATAGGATGTAAACATAATTGGCACCTGGCTGGGATTACTCCCCCAAGGACTGGAGTGGGGAGGGTGCACACATTGTATGCAAACAAATATCTAATGGCCCAGGTAATGATATATCTGTTAACTTTTTGTTTATGGAAGTGGGTGTTATCTGTGTATAGCCTATAGGAAATGAAAGGGTTCAAACGTCAACTCGTTCGTACTTCAAGACACAGAGAATGTTATCGCTTTATCAATCTAGACTTTTTAATATTTTTTATGTATGTTTAATGTGCATAATCCCAGATTAAAAAATGCATTCAAATCTTGTATATAAACTTCAACAAAATGGTATAAGTGTTACTTGACAAAGAAGCATACAATAATTGATTAACGATATTTTGTTCAACCTATGATATAATGTAATGGATCCCTTAAAAACGCTTTGGGCTTTTATATACACAAGATTATGGCACAGACAAGTGTAAGGGCCATTAAAGTGTACCAATCAACCAAAAATATTCTGTTCCATATATTAGGGATTCCATGTTTCTATACAATATTCAAAATATGAATTCCAAATAGTACTTCTATAAAGAGATACTGCAAGTACACTCTCAAAATACTCTGAAATACTCTGAAAATAAAAAGCGGCTTGTGAGTAGTTTACTGGACGCATTCGTACATGCTTGCATGGAAAAGGGCCTCCACGGAACAAACATGGCGCTGTTATTGTTATTATCCTTTTTTCCCTTCATACTGCTTATCTGTTGGCCAATAGAATGCCAGGTAATTCTAGCTGTACACAAATTAGCTTTTTATGCGATTTGTACACTTTTAGTTTGTTGAGCATCCTTTGTACATACTATCATAACTTAGGGGATATTATATAATATCATGAACTTACCTGCTGATTTGGGAGAATATTTGATAAGGTATCCAGGACACATAGAGAAGAACATCAAGAAGCAGTGGAGAGAGGTGATGCGTTGTCATGACGATGTTATTGATGTGATGAAAGGAGAGAGGGAGAAAAAGGGGAGAGACAAAAAGGAGAATATTGGTTAAAAATTGTCTTGATTTAATTTTTTTTTTTGAAGAAAACAAATATATATGTATTGTGTAATCTTTCCTTTAATTTATTTCCATATTATTTGAATTAGGCTTTCTGTTCATTCAGGCAGTTAACTCTGATGAGAGCAAGCCAAAAAGCTCTATTGATTATTTGTTCAAAGATATTGAAAAACACAATCTACATAATTATCGACTTATTAGATTGAATAAACATTAAATGTAAAAGGCAAACTATGCAAGTTAGGGATTCATACACACTCATTATTCAATTGGATTAGGGAAAACAGTATGTAAATTATCAATCAAAAACAAATTTCGTTTTATTTTAAAAAGAGTAAATCAAAAACTGCTAGTGTATTAAAAAGATTTTTTTTAATTGATTAAAAAATTTGTATCAACATTCCAAATATGAAAACAAGCATATCTATTTTACATCAGACTGTTTTAAAAAGAAAAGAAAAGGCACAGGTGAGCAATTTAAGTATTAAACGTACACTAACTCACACCGTTTCTAAAAACAATGACAAACCATTGTCAAGAGTTAATTACAATATAAAGGTTATTAACTCTACAAGAAAACATCAACACACAAAATTACCCCCCCCCCCCCCTCCCCATGCCAATTGTCATGTTCGATAGAGAATCATATCACATATTCAAGTACGTCATAATAGACTATTTGAAAAAGCCATTACACACTTTGCGTCTAGGCAATAAGCCACTGAAATTGGCCAATAAAAGAGCTTTGTTTGTCTTTGTCCATGTTCCATCATGCGCCTTGATGGGTTGTCAAACTCTGTTCCTAACCATCAAATGCTGTTGACTGTCTCTCCATACACACATACATACATACATACATACATTGCACAAAGTATGATTTGTTTATTTGCAGGGGGTTAACTCATATACTGTAACACACAAATAATGCCTGTGTGGCTCAAGATGATATCATATGATGTCTAATAAAGTGAGCCCAAAATACAAAACTTATAACATGGATATATTGTCTGTTTGGAGCCAGAAGGCATTAAATGAGAGACTTTTAGACAGAGTTAACGCCATTCTGGCTCTGAACAAAGAAAATCATTTCATTCAACTACTGTCTTCATAAGATGTGAACTCATGGACTTTTTGTTGACCTCTTTTTGAACTCACTATGTTGTTTTTTGTTTGTTTTTGTTTTTTATCTTTCATTGCTTAGTACAGTAAAACTTGTCTATAAGACCACCCAAGGAAGACAAGAAAAGTGGTCTTTATACGCAGGTGGTCTTTATAAACAGGTGCCTTTAGTACATTTTCAAGGGAAACAAAAAATGTGGTCTCTGTAGACAGGTGGTCTTTCTATACAGATGGTCGCTAAAGCAGGTTTGACTGTACTATGAGTGTTGCTATTCAAGTTGAACTTCAGTTTTTATCAGTGCTATCAAGCAGGTATCTTTACAATGTGATATATTATACTTTATATACCTCACTTAAGTAATCCAGCAATCTGATTGGTCGAAATTGCATTCATAAACTTTAACTGTTCCCGAAAATTCCCAGTAACCATGGTTAAAACAGTTCTAAAATCCCAATAACCATGGTTATTGGGAAAATAGGTCAGTCTCCATGGTTACCCCATAGGTTTACATGTTAAAAAATGGTCTGAGCGATTGAGGATACCGTACGTGTGCGAAAAATTGGTCGGTAATTTCAATACAATTGAATCTCGATCGATCTTACCGACAATTTTATCTTGCATTGTTGACATGAAGACGAAAATAAACTTCCAAAAACAAAAAAACAACATCTGCCGATAGATCTTGATCTAACTTCGTGCCAATATGCATTGCAAAAGTAAAAGAAGGGTCCGTTTAATGGAGCTTTTGCGAAGCATCCATCACGCGAATCCGTTTTCAATTCATTTTAATGTATATATTGGAGAAAACTGCCAAACATGGTAACAATGCGCGATGGCCGAGTGGTCTACGGCGTTGTTTGTAGATACATCACCTCATGTACACAAGAGTTCGAATCCCATCTTCGACCAAAAAAAAATATTTTTATTTTTAATTTTTTAGTCTATTTTTTTTTGGCATATAAAAGTATTAATGACTGCTTTAATATTCGAGAAATAGTTGTTTTTATACGCTCTCGGGAAGGTTACAATCGGGCTATTCCCCTCGGCACGCCTCGGGAAATAGCACAATTCTAACCTTCCCTTGAGCGTATAAAAACAACTATTTCTCTCAAAGCAGTCATTAATACTATATCATTGTCCAAAGATAATAATATTAATGCAAAGAAATAATAATGATGATGATGATAATAAACTATTATCATTATTATTGTCATTGCCATTATTGTTATCATTATAAAACAACAATAAAAGCAATACTCATCAGCGATGAAAGAGCATTCTCACAGAAGAGCAAGGTCATTACTGCAATTAAACGTGCACAGAAATCAATACAAGATGGGACACTGATCCTTAATACCAATGATATATACAACATGTTATTTATGCTTGCTAAACTCAGTAACCAGTCACTGTAATGATAACTAACATTTCTTATCGTGCAAAACACTGTCAATTTGAAATATGGAATAATGAGAAATACTCAGTTGTAAAAAAAAAAAGCACATTAATCTAATGAAATGTTTTATTTGCTGTGGGATAATGTGAGTTAATAATGCTGGTTTGTTATCCTTTAAGAAAATATATAATAAATATGAGCCACAAATACAATTTCATGTAACAAGCTTTGTAAATATGGTGCACTGTTATTGTTTATCTTGATGTCTTGATTTAAACAATGACACAACTCATTCATTCAATCAACATAATTCCATTTCAGTTTACTAATTATAATCTTCCAAATGTTTCAATTAAAATGGATGATTTTGTCAATATTTGCCATTGGAGCACTTAAGATGTTTTGAAGAAATGATGCTTGATGTGGACTAAGAAATTGTCTGTCACATCAAAAACCCATTACTTATGTCAGCTGCTTCAAGGGCAGGCAATAGTCATTACAATTAAGGCTCATCTGAAGTACCATGAAGACCTTTGAAATCAATTTGCTTAGTTTTGTACCATTTTTCCTAAAGCATTGGTGCTTTGTTTGAACATGATAGAGAATAATATACTTAGTCATTAGGAGATATTGATTTTTCTCTTATTTTCTAATGTAGATTTTTTTATTTGAAAAATATTTTTCTTAAAGTACTGCTTTTTGGAATAGATATAATCATGCCCAATTAACATTAGATAACAAGCATTATAGATTTTTCTATAACCATTCTAAGGCATTCTACCTTGCATAAACATCACATAGAATGAAATGCCTCTAATCAATAGCAAATAATGAAAGAATATCATTCTTTCTGTAAACTTCATAATGATTTTCTATAAACCTTTCTTTAAATATGACAAACATAAAATTATTATAAATTTTGGAAAGTAGAATACTCATTTGAAAGTTTTCTTGGTAGCTCTTCCTTTAGACAAAAAGGTCATAGTATCTTGTTTCCCTTATTTGCTTATCACTTGGTAAAGGCATTCTTTTGAAATGGATTACTTAGTATTATACGGCAAATTGCCAATATATAGATTTAGAAAATGACTTTTTGTAATCAAAGCCTCTGATAGAAATTTTGTTTCGTAGCTAGCGCAGCATAGGTTTAAAGAATGGTCTTTGGTAGTCTTGGTAAATTCATATCAGTAAAAATAATCAGTGATTTCATTTTAAAATATGATTTGAATTCTTATGCCATATGCCTACTGTATCATGTAGGTGCCTTGACTATTATGTAAAGGTTGATGTGTGTACATATTCATCATTACCAGCAGCCAACCTGTTAATGTAATGCTTCAAAAGATAAGTGAAAATGTCAGACACTTGATCTAGATTTTCCTATGACCAATGGCAACATCTTGATTTAGAAAATGATCAGTTTTACTCTTGATGATACTTGTACTCTTGTTAGAAGGATTCAGTAAAACAAAACAAAAAGTCCTGGCAATTGTTCTAGATTTGTCTGTCAGTAGTCCCATATGCACACTTTTCTGTTAGCAATGCTGGGGGCTCTAATCTGTTTTATTGCCTTTATGAGAGATAGATAAAAAGGTCACTCTCAACGTGTTTCATCTATCTCCGACCATGATATTAATTAATGGTCGTCCAATGGATCTGCAATTGATTGAGTCCATCCTCACATACTGGTATAATCAGAGGAAATAAAACATCATGCAGGAGAAGCAATGATGCTAATACTGTGTAGAGATTGAATAGGAAAGATAAATACAGTATGGAAAAACATGACTATGATTTTGCATGTTACCGTTGAAAGAAGAGCTTGTAGTTCATCACTGAATAGTGTGTTAAGAAGCCAGAAGGGGGTTAACTGATGTCATTTTACATAGAGTTAATGCCCTTCTGGCTCCAAACAGACATATATAGTTGACATTTATGCAGGATGGTGATGAAAAACTGTTTTAATAATTAAAACAAACAAAAACAAAAATTGTAATTTTCGCAAAGTGTTTACAATGTTTAAAGTGTTTACAGTAACACCAGTGGCGACTGTGGCGAAGTGTAAAATCTACTTTTCTGTTCCCCCGGGAGCTCTTTTAGGATTTGGTGTGGTAAAGTGTGAATCACTCACAATGAAATTTAGTTTTTTTATAGTTTTTTTTAACCAAAACTCTTTCTCAATTTACCAGAGATCTTTCAGAGCTTACCACAGCTGAAATGCTCATCACTGCAACGTCTTTTTGTTGCTGCTTATCGAGTCTAGGTAATGTGGCGCCTGGTGCAAACACTAAAATTGCTGTATATTTTTGCATTTTTACCCTAAAAAACACAATTTCTCATGCATTTTACCAATATGAAATTTTGCAAGGGAGCACTAAAATCGTATCACTAAAGGCATTTGGACATATTATATAGGGGGTGGGGTGGGGGGGGGGTGGGGGGGGGGGGGGGGGGGTGGAGGGGGGTGACGCCTGCCTTTTTTTCTTCCAGCATTTTATCATGTAGCTTAAATTCATGGAAGATATCATATGCCAAATTTATCAATGACACAAACTTCAATAACTTTAATTTAACTCCAAAAAGTTAAATTTTCATAACTGTTTGAAACCTAATGGTCCAGAAACACTAGAAAAACTCAAATGTGAAATCATCATTCAAAAGGGCCGAGGATTAACCACTTTTAAAAAAATGGTAGATTTTACTTTGAACATGCGGTATCTTACACCATAAAGGTTGAATCTAGCATGTTAACAGTGTTAATCTGACATTTTGAAAATGTGGTCACTCCTCTGGCCTTTTAAATGGTGATTTAACATTAATTAGAGTGAAGGGATGAAACAATCATCATGAACAATCAGGAAATTAGGAATGATAATGTAATTATGAGGGGGATAGAGCACGGGAGATCAACAGTGCCTATTCCTTTAAGATAATGAGAGTTTGGATCGAGCTGCTCCTGTTTGATGAATTACCATGGAGACCCTGTTTACTTGGCAAACACTCACCAAGTGTTTCTTGCATGCTCCTCTTCACTCAAACTAACGGTGTGTCTATACAAAGTTTTGTTTCAGTCAAAAGATCAGTCTTTGTTAGTTGAGCAAAATATAGTAGCCCATTGAGACATGCACATAAAGCAAAGGAACAGCAAATGGTCAGTCAATTAATAGTTGAAACTTGACAAAGTTTTGTTTCAGTCAAAAGATGAGTCTTTTGTTGCTGAGTAAAATATGGTAGCACATTGAGACAAGCCTATAATCAAATCAGTACAATAAACAATACCTTTTTGCCACAAAATTACAATTTCAACATTTATTCAAATTCTAGGCATGTCTTTTGACGCCACTACATTTCACTTGTAAGCTGGTACCTTTCTTAGGTAACTTTGTGAAATAACTTACCCGGCAATGTGAAAGGCCCAATAGTCAGAATTTATTACAGACAGGTAGAACTACAGCACTACAATCCAGAGCTAGTAGTACATAGAACTACTAATCATACGATCATAAATCATACAAAAAATGGAATTCAAATAAGTCTTTATACACTTTAAGATGCCTTAATATCATGGGGCAATTATGCATTTTGCTTTCAAAACATATCTTCCTAAAAGCTGCTAACATGGGAAATCAAAGAGTTTCCAATTTACGTTTGATCAATCACAGGATTAAAACTGTAACTTTCTTACTCCTTCACAATGACTAATGTGTTTCTCTTACCTTTCTACCATTACTGCAGTCAATGTGCCTGCCAATGTGGAGCTTTCATTATCAAATACTTTTTTCAACTTTAACTTTTAAAAATGTCTTGGTTAAGTCAGGATTAAAACTTTGTATGGATACACTGTGCTACGGAACCAGCGTCTCTCTCTAAGTGTGACCATCCAGTATTGAATGCACAGTAAGGTGAGATATCTGAGTCTGTATTCATTGTATTATCATCATTTTAATGATTAATGTGGTTCCTGAAGTATACCCTGTATGATTCATGTGTCTCTTATACTTAGCTTTGTCAAGTTATCATGGATTCAAATGACTCACGATAATGTTACAATACAAATTTATGTTGATTAATCATGGCTACCCTAAAGAAGGCAATTGTTGACTTTGACAATATATAGCACGTATGACCTTCTTCTTGGCAGCCAATGACTTAATAGCTCGCTCAACATTACATGGACATCCATAAGCTAAAGCTGCTCATTCAATAAATGTGTATAAATCATTTAGCATCCCGCTGCGATGATGTAGGGAAGGCGAACATTTCCCTTCTGAGAAAGTAGACTAGAATACCCTCTTGAGACCACTTGAAATGGTCATCATACTCTACTTGTAAGATGGATTTCCATAAATTCATGATGGTCCCTTGCATGAATAAAAGCTTCTCAGAAAATCATCAAGGTACCCTATAACAGCTGAGTACAGACCCTGTTTCAGGATATTGCTCGTACTATAAGTTGTACTCACTCGTACCTGCTGTTACAAAATCAATATACCGGTACTGCACTTATTAATCTATTCAATATTAGAAATGTTTAATAAGGTTTAAAATTTACTGAGTATACACGTTTTATGAAGTATGAAAATAATAGAATTTGCATATTTAGCTGACTTTCAACATGCAGATACTTTAAATTCTCTATTAATCTCACTTTTAAAAAATGCTATTAAAAATAATGATTGGTATTCAGTTTGGTTGGTTGATGGGTTATGCCATAGTCACATTACCCAAAAGTAGCCTGCTCGGCGGCCGAGCGGCGAGTTTTTAACCAATTCTGCCCGGCGGCTGCCCGGCCACCGAGCGGCTGCCGCCCAGGCACCGCTCGTTTTTAGGGCATCGCTCGGTCGCCGCTGAAGTTTTAGCGCGGAGTTAAAATTTGGGCGGCGCCTGCTCATTTTTCACTCGCCGCCCAAAAACGCTCGGTGCCTGGGCGGTCGCCGCACGGGCTCCGACCTAATTGCTGGGCAATGCTTAATTCCAGCAGCGACTGAGCAGGCTACTGATCGGTCGGTCGCTGCTTTGATTTGTGACCATAGCTTAAGATTGTTTATTCTACCCAAACGCTATTAAGAAGCAATGTGTATACTTAAATGTAAGCAACCATGTAAATTAATCATCAAAAGCATTGTAGAGATTATTGGTTTAGGAACATCAACCTTACCAAAATGGAAAACTTTCACAACAGTATCAGTCATATCAAACTATAAAATATTCCTTCTAGCCAAAAGCACCATATAGGTTCTCTAAGAATGTCTGCATATTACATGTATAATGTGACACCTGATAGTTCTGAACTTCAGTTTGATTGCATGTGCAAACATTGTGTTTGATTTATGTCTGGAATGCGAAATGAAAGTTGTTCTCTAGAGCTATCTCTCTTCCCAAGTCTCATCTTTGGATGAAAGGAATAGATTATTTACTTTCAATGCATTAAAGTGAGCCATGACCTTTTAAAAGGGACTTGATAGAAATTCTAGAAATAACTCAAGAATTCATCGGAATCAACATAATACTTGATTCCACAGGTATTTTTTGGACATGGGGTATGTGAAAAGGCAATGTAATAAAATGATACACATTACAGTCGCAAGACTTGCTATTGCACTATCTTCCTCTGACACTCTCCTTCAATTTCACTGTGTATTATTTTATTTGATTGATTACCCATTGATTACCCATACAAGCAAAAATAAATACAATATCCAGTAGATCAGCTTAAATATAATTTATGTTTCTTAATAAAATCTTACAACTCACTGAATGTAAAAATATACTTTTGCATTAAAATTGTAGACCCTGAACTTAGATTCACACAAAGAAATCTATTGTTGGAGGTACAAAACAAGATTTCCTTTAAAAGCTAAACAACATTTTCACAAGACGTAATTTGATTGAAATCTAAACATCTGTGAATGCTAAGATTCACGGAGCCCTAGCTACTCCAGTGGCGTCGCCATTAGCATACTACAGGCCATGATGTTCTGGTCTCGTAGCTTAGCATAAACAAGACGGATCACCAATTATTCCTACTGATGTAATCAAAGGGTCGTTGGGTCGAGAAAGAGTCTCCAATAACTCATCAGCTGCCCCAAATTTGGCTTAACTCGGCACTAATTATAAAACTGCAACCTTATTTTTGCCCCCAATATGAAATTTGGATGCATTCTTCTGCCTTCCATTACATCAAGCTAATACACATAGGAGGGTACTAGGATTATTCAATGCATGCATCAGTACGTAAGAACACAAGTACCTGTATTTCAAAGGGCAGAAAATGTCATATTTTGGATTCTACACACACATATTTCATGGTAATGGGCTAGAACAGAAATAAAATTAAAAAGCTGGAAAAAAAACCTCTTTTGAACTTCTAATGAAGCAGTAGAAATTACTGGTAAGGAATTTCTTTAGAAATATTATTTTCAAGAGCCTAATGTTGTGTAAAAACATCAATTTTTTGTCTCTTTTAAACATAGTTTATGTACAAACTCTAGTGTGTGAAGTTATCTGACCATTGAAAGGCATTATGTTAATATATCTTTTCATATGGACTTAATATCTTGTTGGCTCTGGACAGATGATTGATGCATTCATAGGAAGGTGGTGAAAAGTCTTATCCACCCTAATCGCCTTGTAAGGTGATTGACCTCTTGCAATCGTTATCACCTGCATTCATCGTTTGATCTAGTTTGACAGTCATACTTATCTTAAGCTCCTGTCACACATGGTAAACTACTTTTAAAAAAATGATAAAGTGATGTAAACATAGCATTATGGAAATTTCTTAACCTTATATAAGTTATAATAAACACAAAGACAAGTGATTATGCTTAAGTGCCTTGGCTGGGTACAGCTTGGTTACTTTTTTCATCACCATATTTAACAAGTCTATATAAAGGTTAAGAACAGTGAAACTGTCTAATACCCATTTCCATATCTGCTATAAATGCATTTGAAATCCATATTCAACAAGTCTATATAAAGGTTAAGAACAGTGAAACTGTCTAATACCAATTTCCACATCTGCTATAAATCATATACAAATGCTTTTGAAATTCATTTTACAAACACTGATCAATCACTCCAGAAGAAGTGGTTAGCAACGAATATACAGTGAGACCTACACAGAAAGAACAACTGTAATAACAGACCATTTTGTTGATTTCCTAGGAACATTCTTTCTCACTGGAGCCTGTATTCAAGTTAACTGTACATCAAGACCCTCTGTTTATTAAGACATTTAGACATTTCTTATCTCTCTTAAGTGATATTTGTACAGAGGTTTCACTGACATATTGCCCATTCACTTCAGAATGCATATGTTATTGGCTTTAATCATTTGTTGCTTAAAAACAAAAATTTGTCTGTTAAGAGCCAGAAGGATGTTAAGTCTGTGATAAAGTATAAGAGTTAATGCCCTTCTGATTCCAAACAGATGAGCTGAAGTATGACTTAACTGCATGTCTTAAACCGGTTGACTTTGGAATTCATTCAATGCCATTGGTTTAATACATGGGCCACCCGGTTCCAGTCATCAATGGGTTAATATGATTTGTAATCAAATGAGACACTGGACAAAATCAAGGCACAAAAGAGAATCCTTGAAATCCACAAAGGATCGAGTCACATTTCCAATCTAATGCTCCCAAGTATGCATGACTCATAGATCTAGGTCAATAGTATGCTGACTGGATGTTCGCTGACTATTAGTGATAAAAGAGTGCCTTTTGCTCTTAGGTACTTCTTCTCCTGATACAGAATGCTACAAATCAGCAAATGAAGAGAATAAAATTGTTGTATAATTTTAGTCCATTACTCTTGCAATACAGAATGTTAAATGTTATTTACTCACAATAAATAAAGCAATAAGAATTCTTCAAATTGACAGCCCAGTAGTAAATACCTGACAATTCTTCTCATAATTGACAATTTGCTTGCTGCACTGTAAAGTAAAGTTTCCTGTGTTTTGGTATAGAAGCATTTTGAGTGAAATACCAATAGATTTGCAGATCCATAAAGAGGAAAACTGATTTGTGAAACCCTTTAAGAAATCCTTCAATAAAGTACAAATTCATCTTCAAGAGAATGTTCTCTCTGGAATAATTTCAAACTCCATTGTGCTGCAGATGTAATAATCAAATTATGATAGAGGTTACTATGATATATGCATGCTAGTCTCACAAGGCAATTTACTTGGTCATTGTCCCTTACAACTCTCTTTTTTTGTTATAGATATGTTGATGATTGATAATATCATCCATAAATGGAATGGCAATATAAATAATGAGTAAGTCGCCCTATATTATCGTCTCATGGTACTTCATTCTCTTTCATTGTGTGTAATAACTGTTGCATAGCATATTATGTTGTTAGCATTTTAACGACAATCAATTTAGACTATAATAATGTATATAAAATCCATAGTTTCTTGCACAGTTCAATTCATCTTTCCGTACAGTAATGACTTTCATTAAATTGCACATATTTTGTTGTATACTCACTCTCTCCATATTTCAATACATTTTATGGCACATCCAGCCTACAGTCAGAAAAATCAACCAAAAGAGACTGCTATCTTCATCTCTCTATTAATCCATCACATCGTTCAAGTCTGTTTGCAATCATCCTAAAACAAACACACACACACAAAATAAATGCTGACACCTTTCAGATATTTTCATCACTTAGTGCCCTTCAAAAAATAGACTACTATTATTAAAAGCGATGGAAAGTTCATGGATTGAACTTTCACAAGGCCGATTGCTAGAGCTCCACAGATGGTGAATAAATTCATGAATTTTCATGCTACTTTTCAAAATTGAAATGCATTACATGGGCAACTGCTGGATAAATTTCATGGAAATTGGGATTTTTGTGTAGAGTAGACTGGCGCATGAGGTAAATGCATTAAATAAAGGATCTTTGTATCTGAAACAAAAGTTTTATTCAAATCTAAATCTTTTTTAGATTTGTATTTATAAGTACACTGCAATGACATATATCATATGCATCACCAGAAATGAAAATAAGTAGACAATCCTTTGTCATTCCATTTTCTAAGTATAATTGATTACAAATACTGCTTGGAGAAACACAATGTCAGATTATCTTGTGTGTTAAATCATGATTGTGAGGTAATTACTTTTTTCTTTATCACTGAATGATCTTCTATGTTTATTAGTGATGATTAATATTTGAAACTAATCAATAATAAATGTTGACGTCAACTATAACAATACACATGTTCTTATGAAGCCAATATAGTATATGACGCATTTCTTCCTATTTAAAGACTTGAATTAAGCCAACTATCATAACTCATCCATGTTATCAGTCTAATAACAATGATGAAAGTCTGGCTGTTAATACACTGACTATGAGTCATGAAATCACAGAATTAATTGAATAATTTACGGTTGTACTATAAAAGCACCTCAAAATATATGACTAGTCAAGGGCTATTTCTCTTGAAAAAAATAACAAAGATTTTTTTCAGCAGCTATCAGAGCAAATCTTTTAATTTAAAGTCATTCTTTAACTTTGTAGTACTAATCACGTCTACATCATAAATCATCACTGCAATATTGGATCATAACAATGTGTATGTAGTGAATATTCTTTGAGGTTCTTTTTTTATGTTAACGTCACTAGCTTTCTTGTTAAGTTGACAGAAATACAAGTTTTTGCAATGAAGAACCAAAATGAAACATTTATATGCATTAATGGGAATTTACATTGTAGAATGAATTTGAGTAGTCACTACACAGCTGGGTAACTGAACACATTTTATAATGTTTGCAGTATAAAAGCACCATAAACAAAAACAGTGAAACCTGTATATAAAGACCACTTAAAAGAGACAGGAAATGCGGTCTATATAGGCAGGTGGTCTATATGTACCTGTACAGTATTTTAATACACATTTCAATGTAAATCTCTCTTCAGGGTAACACAACTGGTGGTCTTTGCAGACAGGTGGACTTTCTGTACAGGTGGTGGCTAAAGCAAGTTTGTCCGTATGACGAATCACTACAACAGTCATTATAACAGGATAGGTTGTATTTCAAGTATTCTCTGGGCCTTGTCTACTGGAAAAAAGTCAAACTCTTCTGAAGTAGTGAGTGATATATATATATATATATATACAACCAAACACAATAGAGAACAATCTAGGAAGTTATATTGCATTAATGTATGATTCCTCAGTATATTGAATTATTTCAATTTTTAATATTTTGACAGGGTAGCCCATTCACCAATAAGTAGTGGTCTTGAATTATTGAAATCTGACAGAGATTCAATGATAAGCAAATCCCTTTGGCTTTGAAAAATCCCTTAGGTATATATCACAGAGTCTATATCCACAGGCTATATGTCCTTCAGCAAATGAAATCGCTGACCTGACAAGAAATCAATTATTCAGGAAAGTCAGGGATAAAATTTAATCAGTATGATTGAATATCAGCTCTCCTTGACCAAGAAAGGATGTCTTATATCACGCTGGATAGACATCAAATACAAGACAAAAAGCTCAAACAGAATAAATTTGTGTGCTTTGTCAATTTTTATTGTGCGTACATTATATAATGTAAAATATAAATATCCAAATAGTATTTACATTTTTTGTTGAAGAAGCTAGTGTACTTAAATTTCTTCAGTCTGGGTTATGAATTCTTGTTGTTGCAAAGCGCAGGCTACAAACAAGTTCGCAGATGCATTACGGCTCATTTTCATATGTTAAATTTGTAGCAATTTGCAAATTTCATGTGAATAATATTTATAGTCCGCACTTGTATAGCGCATAACACACTATGATATGACGTCCCTATGCGCTTCCAAAGAGCTTTGGAAATTATTACCCTAGTTTTACCTCTGGCAGCCGTTATCAGCACACAGTGCATATTTCAGTCCTACCAGGTGCCCATTTACCTCACCTGGGTGGAGTGTGGCAAATGTACATTAACGTCTTGCCAAAGCACAATAGTGTTGTGGCAGGGATTTGAACCCTGCACCTAGTGGTTCACAGTCCGGAGTCTTATCTACTGTACCACAATACCTCTACAAGAATAACTGTACAGCAACTATTCAAACAGGACAATAATCGTACAGTATGCGAATTATGCGAATCTGTGGTCTAAAGGCCACTTCCTTCAAGCCAGTAAGTCCTGCAACGTATGTGCATGTCCGTATGCTATTGTCACTGGATACATCTAACCGATAACCATCATTGATGAGAGGTCTTCTCTTGTTTCAACGGGCGACCGGTCACGATTGGAACGTGTAAAGACCGCCCTCAATCAGACCTGACAGATATGATGCAAGGTAATGCTTCTATCAACTTATGAAGTAATCCCTACCCTGCTTTATCCATTTCAGGCAATATGTCCGTCAAAGAAAGGTTCTGTGGGTACATATACAGTACGTATAAAACAAAAAAGGACCCACTTTGTTCATAAGTTCATAATATCTGCATGATTTTTTCTTATGAAACTATGGGTGAGGGACCATTTAATTGAATTGCACTACAAGTATGGACAATATTTTATGCTTGAGTGAGTACTGGCTAAGTTTGAAAGACTCGCGAAAATTGGCTAATCATCAGGTCATCATTGATCTGTTTTTTATACAGGAATAACTGTAGATGCTTTCATGTCAGCCATGATGATCTGCGATGACACCGAAGAAACGAGAGCAGAGAATAACAAAACCCACACTCACTCTGGCAAAATACTTGGACCCATTTTCAGCTGGCTTGTAAATGCCATTGTAGAAGCAATACTTCACTGTCACAGCGGCAGATGTGTTATCGACTGGCCGCCCAGTAATATGGGGGACAATTAGTCATCCTCTTTCAACAAAGTGCCAGAAATGAATGACACGCGCATCATTATCCGGGCGAGGTGGGTTTATTCCAAGGGAGATGTAAAATTGTTATGCTCATGGTGGAAGCTATAGCTAGAGGTTATGTGTTTGATACAACAAAAGTTCTAGTTCTTTAAAACACAAACACAATTCTCTCATCCCCTTTTCTCTTTTATCTTTCCTTTCTATTTCTCTTTTCCTCTCTATTTCTTTGTTGACTCAGTTTCAAATTCCTCTACATCCCATATCTCTCTCTCCTCCCCTTTCTCTTTCTTTTCCTTTTCAATCTTTCTCTCTCCCCTTCTCTCAATATTTCTCCCTTTCTCTCTTGCCCCCTTTTCTTTCTCCTCCCGATTTCTCACTTTCTCTCTTTTTTCCTCTCCATCTCTTTCCTTCCCCTTCTCCCTTCCCAATTTATATCTATCTCTCTCTCTGACTTCAAATCACCCTTCCTGATCAATATCCCGATAAAACAACTCATCATTCACCATAGAGAAGGTATTTTTATAGACTCACTTCACCCAAAAGACTTCTGAAATCGATCCCTATCCCCCGGAGGCCTGCTTTCAAAACGTGAGGGTGAGAAAGATTCAACGATACATCACAGATGCCGTGAATGAATTAAAGATAACTTCGCCAGGTGCACTTCACAATGGATATGCACCGCACATACCGCCGTGCAAGCATGCTGCCGATCCCATCACCCCAAAACAAATCGCTTTCCAACGACACTTCCTAGCTGCGTGTTCCCCTCTCCCGAGTTTATATTTTTCTCCTCCATCATAACATTTAAACGACAAGATTACAAGTGTTGGAAGCTACATCTGATCAAGTCATTGAGCAGTGTGCCAATGGGCAGAGCGCCACAAAGTAGGATCACCTTCATGTAGACATGCATAAGTTGTCCAACACTCTCCTCCACCTCGTCTTGTCACTTCTCTTACATCCGATTTAAGGTGTTTAGGTGAGGATCTGAGGCAGCCAGGGGATTACATTGTGTTACTTGATTGGATTATCCGTGAACAATCTATTTCTATCTAACTCTCCAATCTGTTACTCTCCTTGTGAAGAAAATGCTTTTCTCTGTAAAACTAACTTAACCCATTTATGGCAGAAAGGATATATCTCTTTCTCTTTTTACTCTGACTGTAAAACTAACTTAACCCATTTAGGGAGAAAGGATATATCTCTTTCTCTTTTTACTCTGACTGTAAAACTAACTTAACCCATTTAGGCAGACAGGATAATGTCTCATTCTCTCTCTCTCTCTCTCTCTCTCTCTCATTCTACCTGTCTCTCTCTGTCTCTTTCTTTCTCTTTCTCTCTCTCTCTCTCTCTCTCTCTCATTCTACCTGTCTCTCTCTGTCTCTTTCTCTCTCTCTCTCTCTCTCTCTCTCATTCTACCTGTCTCTCTCTCTGTCTCTTTCTCTCTCTCTCTCTCTCTCTCTCTCTCTCTGCTTGACCCACTAAACCTTTTGTTATCAGGAATGTCACTGTAGATCCTCTACACCCACTTTACAAGATCATTTAGTAAAGAGGAATGAACTTTAAACTAATCTTATAAAAATCAGGATCTAGGGTGAAACCTGACAAATTTGAACAAACATAAACAACTGTTCCCTAGACATGACTTTCAGAATACAAATGTGGCGGGATTAAGCAGGAAAAAAATTTGGAATAGTTTTCAGAATAGCACCACAGATATGCATGTGTTTAATTTTTTTTTTTTTTTTTTTTTACAAATTCATAATTCTAATAGACATGCAGAATCTCAAGGAATAAGAATGTTTTATATAAAATATTTTGCATTTTCTGAAAGCCAAAGAATATTATGTAATCTGGAAACGACTGAATTATCCAATTTCCACGGGCTTCCAAACAGGAGCCACCTGATTCCTCTATACACAATAGATTAATACAAAATTGCAAATATGTAATGATTTGAGTACACTTACATATTAGATACTTCAGTATTACGAAACCAAAAATGATTGAATAGATCTGTCACATGTATAAAATAATGTTTACCATGTTAAGAGCATGTCAAATAACTGTCAAAAGGTTGGAGGATCTGATTGATTGTTATGCTCACAGTCACCTAGATATTCACCAGCAGCCAATCTGACAATAACCATAACCCATACTTCAATGTCACAAAACAAATTTAATCTTGCCCTTTGAAACCTTCCAAAATCATGTTCTGCTGTGACTCACTTTTCATTTCAATTTAATTACATGTGAAATTATGCAGATCCAATCGCTACCTTGCAAGGCCCCCATGCTTTCTGAAGCCTTTCCCCACAATCCATCAAATTAAATTCCCTTCAAACATAGCACATAGCGCCCAGAACCACCATTAATGGATGTAGGCCTAATACTGATCAAACTATACTGTGCTTGCACTAAGAGATGAATAGCGGCTTGCCCTAAGCATGCTCCTCATGTACTAGATGTGCATCTTAACTGTTTCTTGTTATACCATGCATGGCCTTCATTGAATTCCTGTTGAAATATTAATATTTATATGACTTTACGTGTAGTTTTCATATGATGATGATGGATAAATAAATGAATGAATTGATTAAATGATTCTTGACAATTATTTTGGTCATGTTATGGCAGGAATGCAAAAATACTATTTTTTGTATTTAAAACAAATATTTTCAAATTCCAGTCTGATGTGAATTCATTACACTTTCATTTTCCAATTGACACTTCCTTAGTTCATTACAAAAATATTTCTTGTCACATGCATCCACACTTCTCATCTAGTCATCAACATATCTATCAAAACTTGATAGTCTTGTCAAACCTTTACACCCCATTCAATCATTCCAATTTTATCAAGTCGCTTTCTCTTTCATCCTATCATGCACTGCACCTCACCTGCAGACAATCAATCTATCACTTACACATTGCTGCCTTTTAAAAAGCTCAGCTTATTCCTCACTCACATTTAATTTGACTTTAATCAAGCCGGCAAACATAGGCTGCGCAATCAACCCCGGCATTTAAACCCGTGACAGGTAACACGACTCCTATCCAAAGACACATCCACTACTTGTACTGGTTACATTTTTTTTTATTACACCGCCGGGAATGAGGCAAATTGGATGTTAACTGCGGTTCCACATAGGTATCGCTTTTCAACGTGGTTGACACCGCTCTTTTACGAGAGGTTTTTAAGTAGGCAACCACAGTTTTACCATTTAAATGATAAATGGGTGCTTTTCTCTATGTTTTGGTAATTCTCTGATTTCCTTCTTCTTACGTTACATGAGTAGCTAGATAGATACCTCAGTGTAGCCTTCTCTAAAAGTCACTGAGCACTTGAATAATCAAATAGAATTGTGCTGATGATGATATATTATCATTTTATTTGACCATGGAAATATAAAAGTTGAATTAAGAAGCAGCATAAGGTCGAAAAAAGATATTGGATTGCCATAAAAAATACTATGATATTAATATTGATATTATCAATTTTAAAGTTAATGCATTAATTCAGTTATAGAATAGCCATGTAACAGCAGAGTACACGACGAGGATTACATGGTCATGAACTAATAAATAATGAAAATATACAACAAATTCATGATCACCCCCACCAATAACAATAACATAACTTCACATGAATCTCTCTCCCCCCCCCCCCCCTCCCCCTCCCAGCCCCACCCATCCTGCTCATTCCCAAAGACAATAATATTTTCTTGGGATATGCACCCAACCAGAAACGTGGATAAACAAAGTCATGGTTCGATGCATGCGTTGCAATGTGTTCATATCTAATATTGATAGCTCTACCTATGTATACATGTACATTATACAGTGCGCTTAGTTATAACATAGCAAACATTAACATAATTCTTATAGCAAATGATCTTTAAAAATTCAATGTGATGCATATTTTTTCAAAAAACATAAAATCTACATCAGTAGATAACTTGGTATTCTACCATACTGTTTTTGCTGCAAGAATATATCTTCATACATGATCACAACTAAATTGCCACTCTTATTTCTATATGCCTTCTTATACAATGCTATTAGGTTCTTAGTAAGAGATGATTTGTTTGCTTATAGCTAGAAGTGCATTAATTCTATGACATGGGCTTTCAAAAGACAATGTCTTCACATCTACTTCAGATAAATTTATAACACTTTTTTTGTATTGTGCTAAGATGTCTTTACATACTGATTTGTATCTCAAAGACTATGTGTAAACTTTTAATTATTAAACACTCATTACAATCAATTTGAAAATGCAGAAATGAGTTAATGGAGGTCCAAAAGATAATAATAATAGTGATATTTAAGGAACAGAGCAAAGAAGAGTAGATAACTTGATTATCGTTTTTCTATCTCAGTCAACTAAAGATTTGCACAGTACAGTACTGAATATCAGGTTGAAATATATAACAATTATGAAATAAGCAGGCCAACAATGTATTTGCACATCTCTAAAGCACCAAATATCCCCCACTATAATTTTATGATACATGGTGTCCCTGATGTGCAAATTAGTTTATTGATACAATTTTTCTGAGGATGATACGGGATCGTCTGACAGCCGAGGATAATTGATTTGTCTTTTTTGAGCTCCCTGGGAGCTTTTAGGTCTCTGGGTTATGGGACACCACTTGGCAAAGTAAGAAAAGGAGCGTATATTAGGGTGAGAGGGGTGGGGCAGGTTTCCATATAGGGGTGGGGTGGGGTATAGAGATCATACAGGACGATAGCAGATAATATGTGCGATGAGATAACATAACTACTTGATAATGGTTTAGTTGTTCAAAAACAGGTTTACAAACCATAGGATCAATGATTCATTTCAAATCAAGAAGCCTTGCTCATGAAATTGTTTTATTTGAAAGTAAAGTAACAATACAAGGGATATCAAACAATTTTGTTTTGGCACTGCTGCTAATATAACAATTGGAGTGGGGGTTAGAAGCTCAAGAGAGCATACAAACTGGGTTAGCAGTACTCTTTGTGGGGGGGGGGGGCTAATATATAATGTTGGGGAGTGAGAAGGGGCATTTTCAAACACAGCTATCACTTTCTGAGGATCACCAGTAGGGTATGGGATGGTACGGGAGGGGTGGGAGCTATAGAAAGGGTATCCAAGCAAGCACAGGGTTATTGGCACTCTGTGGGGATCACATCTGACCGGGTTGGTGAGATGTAATTTTCTTAACAGCATGGGAGATTGGGGTCCAGCTATGCCCACAGGCATCCCAACTGGTATCAAATAGGAGTACATCCAACATCTTCAGCTCAACACACAAACACACTCACATAATCATGTGTAATATCATCGCTTCACTGATCACATACAGCAAGAGTACTGGTAGCATAAAGTGCTAATATGATATGTGATAGTAATTACAAGTCAAAAGTCTCACTGGGTCTGAACTAAAAAGCAAATTTGTTGAAGTGAGTTGAGACAACAATCCATAAACACAGACACACAAATAATCTGGAGAAATTAGAGAAGAAAATATAGTTCTATATACTTTGAATGTGGACTCAACTAAATAACAACAATAATGCTCATATAGAGACTCTCTGTCTTGCAGTGCAAGGATAGTTCTCTTATCGTGTTTGATAATGACCACATTTTAGATCAAATTTTATATCAAGAATGATTTGATAGTATTAAGTACAGCAAAAATATATACATTGAAATAGCAGCTGTTATAGATGAAAAAATATATCACTTCCATATTTAGTACATATATCACTTCCATATTTAGTACACATTTTCACAAACACAAAAAATAATTCAATTTACATGCACTTAAAAGAACACCCAATTGTTGTGATTAGTAAAACTCTGGGAGCGCTAGATACACTTTTCTATAATAATTTCCTCTTTAAATGTCAATGTATGAGCATTCCTCCAAAAAGTCTCAACATGTAAATTGGAGTGGCCAGCATTTGCACATACCCTTGGGCTGTAATACAGATGTTGCTTTTTATCATTGAGGATTGAGGTTGTTCCGATCTGAGATTAAATACAAATAAAAACATCCAGGCACCAGACTGAAGAAAAAAAAGGACTAGTATTAGAGAGAGAGAGAGAGAGAGAGAGAGAAAGAGATAGATAACGGGAGATAAAGAGAGGGAGATATATATATATATATGTATATATTATATTATAGATAGAGAGAGAGAGAGAAAGAGAGAGAGAGAAAGAGAGAGAGAGAGAGAGAGAGAGAGAGAGAGAGAGAGAAAGGGGAGGAGAGAGAAAGAAAGAAAGAGATGGAAAGACAGAAGGCATGCAGGATAGAAAAAAAGAAGATAGATAGGAAGAGAGAGGCAAGTGGGGGGGGGGGGGAGAAAGAGAAAGACAGAAGAGAGACAGACGAGAGACCAACAGAGAGAGAGAGAGAGAGAGAGAGAGAGAAGAAAGATTGATAGAGAGAGTGAAAACTCAGCACTAAACTTCTGGATGAAGACAAGCGAACTGCCACGTTATAAAAAATAGATCAATATTCATAGAAGCCATCTTGTTATGGTTTGCCAGACTCATTGGCCAATATCCCAGAAATTTAATGCAGTCTTTTGAGCTTGATCTATCTCTTGTATTGATATTATCTCTCATAATATATTGATTTGATCTACTTTAGAGAATACATAAGGCATGAACTAAAGGAGACGGCTGTGTAACATCAAATATTGGGATAAGAAAGGTCTATGTTAATATCACGATCAATTAACTTGTGAATGCATATTTATTGACTTTCAAAGCAAAAATACATTCACTGTAAAACTGTTTTTATGAAAAAGTGAAATCATTTTGGGATTTCCCCCGTTTCTTGTGTAATATCACAATCGTTTAACTTGCAAATGCATAGTTTATTGACATTCAAAACAAAATTACATTCAGTTTAACAAGGTTTTAATGACAAAGTGAAATCATTTAGGGATTTCCCCTCCCCCTCCCCCTTCTTGATGGAATATAATTATTGCTTTTCACACCGCTGAAAGTATTTGATATGAAACCATTGTAGCTGACATCACAATAAAGTTGATACATTTTCTACTTTCAATGTTGCCTCTCACATCAAATCAAATTATACAAATACTGATTTGGGCAATGAAAAGTACATCAAATTGCTAACATGCTCACTTATAAACGTTCTATTGCCTTTGACCACAAAACTACTATAACCCTTTTACATACCTCATATATTTCTCAACTATATTCTGTTTTACTTCCCAACGAGCGATCCTTGGAGTGGAATTAACGTGTCTATTGTGAACATTAAAACCCAAATGGACTTGGGTAGGGAAGAAATAATTAATGATGCTTGGTACCGGTGAGAGATAGAAATGAGGCTACATACACATGAGAGGGGGAACAGAGATAAAAGTGCAGTAAGCATTTGCAGCATGAAGAACACCATCGTATGAGGTAGAGATGCACTCCAGAAGAGAAGAGGTGACTTAAATAATGAAATACTTTGATTTTAATTATTAGGATACTTTTATCTGACTAAATTCTGATAATGAATCTGATATTTTTGGACCTTGAAAAAGTGTTCTCTTGTCTTGAAATTAGAAACAGTTTGATCCCATTTAACACTGATTTTATCAAGATAAATAATGAAAAACCATGATTTAAAAAGAAATGTCTTATGGAATTTGCATAGTGATGTTATTGTAAATTAAATGGCATTGAGAGGCGTTTGTTTGATAAGTAAAAAGAGTTACAGAGTCATTCTTTACCATCACTATTGGACATTAGCTCAACACTTCTTGCAGCTCCACCTCTCTAAACAGTCCACCCCTTATCCCATAGCTCCCCTCCTTTACCTTATAACATCCATCCCCTTACCCCACAATCTCCCCTCTTCCTCTCCTCCCACCCCCCCCCCCCCCCCTATGCTTAGACCTCTACACTCCACTGTAGCAGTAAGTACGCTTTCCAAACAATCTATCATTTAACAGTTTACAAATCAGTCTCCAAGCTTTCCACTGTTTATGTTTATAGTAGTGTGGCATTCAATTTGTCAGCAAATGGGGCATTGAATTGAAGTGCTTTTTGAACTATCTCTAACCTGTTGCTTGGTGAGCTTAAAGGTCGGATATCAGCTCTGGAGTTTAGCAAGGATAATGACATTTAGATTTACTCATTGCTTTATGCTGTGCAGTAGTCCTGTATACTAATATATACTATGCACACAGGTACTATTGATTGCATAGGTTGATATCCCACCGCTGCCACCATTTCATGCTTTGTGAGCCTACACAAAAGAGTCAATTAATGGTTAATTCGGAGACAATAGCTCAGACAACATTGGCTTGTCAATTATTGTCTGGCCTTTTCAACGCATGTCTTTACGCACATCTCTCACCATGCATGATGATGCCACAGAGACATGCATGTATGTACATAAATATATTTATCATCAAAAGTTATAATCATTCTATGCAGTACTACTCGCACAATTTAGTTTTAACCCTGACATCTTTTCTCAAGCTTGTCTGTCAAACCAACAACTAACGTATTCACAGCAAATTTCATCAGAAGAGATGTTTTTTTTTTTGTTTTTTTTTACATTTGTCTACAATTTGGAGAATTGATACATTACCGGTAGTCTAATATATTTTTGAATGAGCTCGCAAAAATTTACTGATATCACGACTGCTTTTGATATTAAAAATGCATAATTACGAGTAACATTCAGACTAAACATCATATATTGTATTAGAGAAAGTAAACATTGGAAAATGATTTGACACAATTTTCATGAGTTTCTATGGCTCAAATTCTTTTATCAAATAAAGTCGTTTAGTATTATTCTGCCTTTATCAGCATTATCAGCTACTAAAATTGAGAAAAAAGACTTATACAGTCTCTTGACCTTTACAAAGCTCTTTACAGAATCTTCAAGTGTTTTTCATCCAGATGCATATGAGGTTTACTCTATAAATAAATGGATACTTCCCCATAATGTTCCCATAACAGTAACCTATTACAAGATATCACACAAACTGTTGGTCCCATTTGTCTCATTTTTACATCCTCTTTCCATAAAAACAGGCCTTGTTAAAACAAAGTAATTGCATTCTTTCCCCCGGGATATCATAATGATGACATTAAAAAAAACCTATAAAATAAAGATTGAGCGAAGTAAGAAGAGCAATGTTTAGAGTAATGGCCAAGTCAGAGCTTTACTAGGTATGTCTTTTTGGAATGCCTTATTCCTCATTTATCATGTCACTTGAATATGATGCGAATCTGTGGTTCTTGACGGCATAATAACCCACAATTGTCTGAGCACTGTCTGACATAACTCCAATTTAAAGATAAAGTTGAGTTCTGGTCATGCGATTGCATTGTGAAAGAAACAGTGTGGAATCGACCAGAAAAGTTTGATCATCTAGCGTATAAGAATTGTGTGTATTGCAAGGTTCTGGAATCATCAAAATGATAAGAAATTTGGCCAAATCTTGGTAAAGTTATAAACACTGCACACAGAAAGATGTATATGGGACTACACGAACACATGGCGTAAAAATCCTACCCTGGAGTTTTACGATGTTACATGACATATTTAGAATATGAAGGCATTTGAAGAGCCATGCTTTTCAGGGAACATGTCTCATCTGATGTTCTTCCACACTTGCATAATAAGAATGATAACGCTCACAAATTATTTTTCACCTCTTCCCAGAACTTAACCTTCTCTTTAAAGGTGATATTTAACAGTCATATATGCTACACAACCATGTCATTTCATCAATTTGGGAGAGGGCGGGGCCAAAGTCCAAAGAGAAACAATTTCCATTTTCAATTAAAGATGATGCAAGAAATAAACACTGTATAAATACAGGATGAAATATTTTTTTTACCATATTTGAACTATTCTAAGTTAAATGAAAAATTCCTAATTGCTTTTCACCCATTTATGCTCTTATTTTCTCATTTCAATTATACTTTAGTGAGTTTGGAAACCCTGCTCAACTGACTGAAAATAAAGGCAAATACTCCTTTGAAATAGCACTCTTTGTCCCCTACTGGTCATGGAGAAGTTTACTCTTCTTCAAAAAAGTAAAGTGTACTTTTGATTCCATGTTTTACTCCAAAGGAAAGCCGGTCATCTTGACTCTCTATACATCATTCATCTCACAAACGGCTTGGAAAAATGCCGCCGACTTCTCACAAGGACGACGACTCCGGGATGAAATCAACTATAATTGTGTCACGTCTTACTCCCGTCTTTAATTCTTACGTGAGATGGTGCGGCTTGCTTCCTCTTTCTTTCTTATATCCTCTTCTCTCTCTCTCTCTCTGTCAATGTCCTTGGCACACATGTCGTCGCACAAAGTCGCGAAGAAATACAATACCGCCCTAACGAGATATAGATTAGAATCCCCATTTGTGCTCGGCCGGGGCCAAATGATTTTATTTCACTTACGGTCATGTGTGAGCCTACGTGGAGAAGAATCTTCCTTTTTGAAATGCCACAGCAAACGCAGCTTTTAAAGTGTTGCCGATTGACCACTTGGTTGGTCATCACTGTAAAACTGATGATTCATAACGAAGTTGAAAAGATACTTATCTACCGATTAGCCTAAATTGTAAATGGTTATAACAGATGTAGACGTAATTGGGTTTAATAATGCGATCAGTTCTCATATCTTTCTACAAGATCTTCTATTACGTGGTGTAACCCTGAAAATTTGACGTACAAGTTAGTTTCTCCACCATGAAAATTATCACTGATAATCAACTCATAAAGATCTTCTCCCTTTGCACAATTATTATACAACTTAATTGTGTTATACAGGATGTGTTTGCCAAACTACACTAATAGCTTTGTATTTGGCATTTAAAAACCTCAAGTACTAATTTTGGTTTTCTATATCGACAGGACAGTCCTTTAACTTTTCATCACAATTTCCGTTGCAATATACTCTCATCTCAGAAACATGACGTTGTTTTGAAAAGGAAATTAGCAGGGCGCACAGGAAGAGCAGTTTTAATGCTGATGTGGCAACCTGAGTTAAGATTTAAAATTTGCAAATTATCAATTTGAAGAAAATAAATTTAATAAATTTAACCCTTAAGAATGCCTGTCCTTGATGTTTTAAAGTTTTGAGAGGAATCTATGCCTCTTCCTCCAAAGAAATCTAAGAATTCTAGCAGTAAAAGATAGTTTCTTCACATCGGCATATTCTACCTTCACCTATGAAATTGACTGTATCCAACTACCTGCAAAAAGCTCCTACATACGGCCTACTTATGTAAAAAAAAGAGCTAACATAATCATTTTCTCTCCCATCAACCTGCACACACCCCCAGTATAGTACAATAATACTCTGTAAAGAGGTCTGTACTCAAAAAGGAAGAAGAAGAAGAATAAACTCCTACCTACGACCTACTTCTATGTAAAAAGGAGCTAACATAATCACTTCTCTCTCTTTACTCTTCTAAACAAAGATAAATCAATGCAAGTTAACAGCATTGTGCACTTGGCTGGAAGACAGGATCAAAATGTTTGGTCAATTCTTAATTTTTAATTTTGCCCCCCCCCCCCTACAAATGCAAGCTTAGTTTACACATGCAAGCTTAGTCATTAGTTCCTCATGTTTTACTAGTTGCTTGCTGTACTAATGATACAGCCTTGAGACCTGATGTGTAAAATTGGTCACAATCAGACCAAACCAAATACAGGAAGAACGGATATTAGAAAGCACAATCTTACTATGAGCTGACCTGACTAGAAAGCAGTAGCTTAACATCTACTCCAGATGTTGCCATACTTAACCCCATTCAAGACTTAGCCAATGTAGCTTGTGATGAAACTCACTTGCAAAGCAGGGGCTTGTTTCATAAAACTTTTTTTTATCTATAACAAATGCTGAATTTCTATGACGAATTTGCTCTCAGCCTATCAGATGCCTTGATTTCAGTAGCTTATAACAGTAGCTTGTAACTTGTTATTGATATCAAGTTTTATGAAACAGTGTGCATTATTCTGAGGGTATTTATTTTATCTCACATTTAAAAAAAATACCCTTGAAAAAAAAAAAAAATCAGTATTCTGAGAATCATTTTAACAAGATTTTGTTTCATTAAATTGATTAAAATTGTGAATTTATATCCTGACTGTCTGAAATTTTCAAATTGATAAAATGGGAATCAATTTGATGACTCAAATAAAATCATCAATTTAAGTGGATATTCTGAGCATTGGGTTGCCAATATACCACTCTTTGAAATCTTTACATCGATAGGAAACCAATGGTAGTTTACTTTTTAAGATATTGACTATTAAATGAATTCTCTTTTTTTCCATAGATTTGATATAGGAACCACCTGGTTCTAATAGGCAATGAGTTAAGATGCATAATTACAAGGTGATTTGTTTAATATCATGCCTGCAAGAAATACAGTTAAACCTGCTTTTAGTGACCGCATGTACATGTAGTATGGAAAGACAACATGTCTGTAAAGACCACATATTAGCGTTTCCTTTGGCAATGCTTTCTCACTAAAATCTATACTAAAGGAACCTGTTCATGAAGACCACCTGACTATACACAATGCTTTTATGTCTCCCCTGAGCGGTCCTTATATACAGGTTTAACTGTAGTTTAATCATATCTTCCATCAATGTTATCTCTTCCTTTAATCCCTGATGCAGGCAGACGAGATGACTCAATGAAAAAGAAATGTCTTCAATGAACTTCAATTCCCACATCGTTTCTCGCTAGCAAAGGAACATGTATACCCATAGGACCCTTCATCTTCCCATCATGCATTGTAATTATGCCTGCATGGCGATGGGATTGTGAAAGACTTGTAAGAAACGCATTAATTCCACATCAGCCTGAACAGTTGAATGGGCTACAGGGCTGTTTGCATTACCATGACATTCTGTATCCAACTTAAAGGGGGATGGGCAATGTATGTTTCATTAAAAAATCTTGTGCAGATAGGTAACTTTTATAAATTCAAACTTTCAGCTATTAATGTTACTTCTATAAAGAGAAATTACAATATTAAACACAGTCTATCAAAATCAAGGTAAAATTTGTTTGCGAGTACAATAATTGACAAACCAATAAATGCACACACTTACATTTTGGGTTACCTGTTATGTCATACCTTTACTTTCTTCACATTCTTTCATGTTCATCCATAGAATGCTGTTTAAAGTTTGTCGTTGTTGTTTGCTCCTTTTTTTGGTGGGTTGGATTTAAAACTAACAATTTAAAAATTGTACCAATTTTTTTTTTTTTTTTTAGGGGGTGTTCACCTTTAAAGTGTATGGATTCTATACCAATCATGCATTTGAATGGACTACACACTTGTTCACATTGCTATAACTTTCTGCATCCAAACATATTATGGATTAATTCTACAGCCATGTAACTCAATGGGCTTTAGGCATGTTCACATTTCTGTAACTTTCAACATTTCAACCTAATGCATCAATTTTCCATCAACCATATACAGCCTATAGGAATGTTCCCTTCTTTTTCTTTCTGCATTCTAACTCACGTAAAGCATCGTTTCTTTATCACTGTTGAATATAAGTAGGCTGCAGGAGCTGTCCACACTGTTAAATTTCAAGGTGCAACATTCAACATTCAACTTCATCTGCATCAATTCCATATCAACCATTCATTCAGATATGGGCTAAAGGAAGGTCCACATTGCCATGACTTACTACATAGTACATTGCAATATCATATGTCATCAATTCATAGCTCGAGTGCTCCTAAGAATTGAAAATGATAGTTTTTCTCAAAATGACAGTCTTCTAAGGATCTACAGACACGAGCTGGAATATTCCTCAGTATTAAAGTGGAGATTAATGTCCTTTAACACCGATTTACCTAAGTCCACTTTCAAACAAGTCGATTAGATTTTGGTTTGGAATACTAGGCTAATTTTGTATATCCCACAAATAGCAAATGTCAAGCAATGCATGCATTGATCTAATTCTTTTTGATTGCCCTTGAATGGCATTAATTCAGATTCCTCCCACTACAACGGAGAGCTTTTATAATCATATAAAGACAAGTCCGCCATTCAACCGTATGTTTTCTACGTGTTAAATCTACCGATGTACACCAACATGTTTCAATTGTGATGAATGCACTGTAGAATGCATGTTTGAACATCATCCGCAGGGCACAATCAGCCCGACAATTTAAACGCTCGACATGTTATTGGAAATGACAGTTTAATGGACTTGCAAATAAAAAACATATGTGATGAATGTGTGCTTGCAAAGATACTGAATTTATTTCCTTCCTTATAGTGCAGTTGAGCAACTTAGAATAATAAAATCAGCATTTGATATCAAACAACATGTATGGATGATATTTGTGTACTCTCTATACATGTAAATATCTTCCTTTACTGCTTTTCCAACCTTGTTGAAGCAAATCTATTGTCATGTTTGATATTTAAACAAAAAGAAGGATTTCTGTAAACACATAAATTTATATCTGGTACTATGAACAGAAGGTTTTTCAATACAGAATTGCTGAAGAAGTCTGACTGAGCATTTTCTTTGTCTTAGTGATATTACACAAGCTGCTCAAGATCAATATTCTGGCATCCGTCTCAAAGCACGCAATCGTATACCTTTAAAAAAAGGCAAGAATGTAACCAAACGAGGGCAGAGAATAGAATTTGGAACATGACAGAGATATTTGAGTAAGCATTATTCTCCCAGGGCTATAAGCTGCGTAGGAATAATGTTGCAGCGAGTCAGGCGGAGTTGACGGTAGAGCTTGTTTGATAAGAACATGGCTGGGCCCCCATGATTTTGATGAGACGGGCTTGTGTGACAAGATTACTTCATATGAGTTAACCTTTCGAGAGTCAGGGGAATATCAAATATATATTCACGGGGGAGAGCAGGCTTTAGGAGGACGGAAGGAGAAAGGAAAGTGTGACAGACAGAGCGAGACAGAGAGAGAAAGAGTGATGGAGGGAGAGAAAGAAAGAGAGAGTGACAGAGAGAAAGAGAGTAACAGAGTGAAAGAGAGAGGAAGAGAGATGCAGAGAGAGCAAGAGAGAGAGAGAGAAAGAGGGAGGGGGAAGAGAGAGAGAGAGAGGAGAGAGAGAGGGAGAGGAAGAGAGAGAGATAGAGAGACAGACAGACTGACAGACAGACAGACAGAGAGAGAGAGAAAAGAATGCTAAAAAAGAACAGAATTTGAAACATATCGATATTTGAGTAAGCATTATTCTCCCATGGCAGTGAGCTGTGTACAAATAATGACACTTTTAAGAATAATGACACTTTTAAGGAGAATGGGTTTAAGAATGGAGATGGGAGATGGGGGAAGTTGGGAAATTGGCTTGCTCCATGCAAAGGATTTGGCCACATGAGTTTAAAAGAAGTAAAGTCAATCAAAAGTATGACTGAGAGTAGATTTTTTTCTAGACACATGGAGTGTGGACAACAAGGAATGTATACAAAATCTTTCAAATCATTAAATTTCCTGTTTAAATAAACTTAAAACATTAATTGATAAACTTTAACAATAGCTTTCAGTCTAGACCAGTTGGCAAGCAGTTTTAAATGAGCTTGAAAAAATGATTGTCAAACATTGCTCAGGGAGTAAAAGCAAGGTGTAAAAGGTATGGACAAAGAGAGAGAGAGAGAGAGAGAGAGAGAGAGAGAGAGGGAGAGAGAGATGGGAATGGGCAGTGCGTTGCATATGGATATCAGAATCAAAAGGATAAAGGGAGACATATAGACCACAGAGAGAAAGACAGAGAGAGAGAGAGAGAGAGATACAAACAGGCATGGAGAGAGTGAGACCAATAACAGACAGATAGACAGATAATTGGAAATTCTGTAAAAGCTCTCTGATCAGTTACTTGTAATTGGAAAAGCAATATATGAAAAGGGTTCTTATCCTTATAAACACAAAGGCCTGTATTCCAAAAATTAAGTTGAACCTGAACCTGAATCCCACTGCTAAACCTGTCTCCTGACCAGGCTTAAACCAAATGTCTGGTTTAATTTAATTAGAATACAAACCAAAGAGACTATAGACATAGAGTGAAATGCAGAGAAAGAGACAGACAGACGGACAAACAGAGACATAGACAGGCCAGACAAAAACACACACATTCAGACAATTAGACAGAAAGTGCAAACGCAAATAGCTTTCAGTGGCCGACAGGAAGGATATAGAATAAACCATTATCATTATCTTAATAGAAATCACAAACACGCGCTTGTTTTATCTCCTATAAATCAATGCTGCTATGCCTTAATTTGACCATATTGACAATTTGGAAAAGCCAACTTAATTATACTCCATATGAACAGTGATAATGATAGTAAGAGGATGTAGTGATGTTGGTGATGGTGATGATGATGGTGATGGTGAAGTAAAATTGGGGTGGTAGTGGTGGTGGTAATGGGGATGGTATAAACAGGTAGGGGTTCCTAAATGCACTGTGGAAAATGATGGAGGATGAAGATGTAATGAGGATGATGGTGATTGGGCTAATCAAGAGAATTATTGATGCTTGTGATTATAGAAAGTAAACAAATTTACCCAGAAAGTCTCTTAATATCACACTGGATCTATTCCACATTTATCCCACATCAATTATATATATTGATATTAGCTCCATTCTTACAATTCACTCTTTACTCCAGCTTCCAAATACGATTAAGTAACCTAGCAATCTACAAGTGGATTTCTTTACGATCGGGATCACCAATTTAACCCCCACATTTCATGTTCCAGACAGCTTAATATCCAAGCAATAACTCATGGAGGATTACAAACCCCAAGATATTACCATGCTGAGCCGCTCACGTTCCATCCTCCATTCGCATAAATATTCAGACAATACCCGACAGAGACGAGCGTAACTGGAAGGAGAGGAGTTGCAACATTACAGGGCTGCATGTATACCTGTATTATTAGCAATGCTCTATTTTGAATTACCGGCCCATCTAACAAGTTAATGACAGAGATGAAGGAAGAAACAGTACCACTGCATGATACAGTGAATAGAACAGTTATAGATGAATATCAAAGGAAGAAAGAGCAGATATATTTGTCTACAGACTCTAAACAGTACAAGATTTGAGGAAACATCTGATAGCCAGAAGGGTTCTTAGCTTAATGTAGAAGCATATGTAAAAGTGTTGTAGTCAAGTGGTAAAGACCAGTATTAGAAACGCCTGATTTCAAAAAATGAAATGGAAGCTCTCATTACCAATCATGTGAAAGAATATGTTTTGACTAATACATGATGATAAAAAAATTGCCGGGAAACCGCCTACTAATTCATATATTTGGTAAATTTATTTCTCTCATGGTCTGGTGAGAGAGATAGGGTAGTCCCATATACATCTTTCTGTGTATAGTGCTTGTAACTTTACGAAGAATGAGCCAAATTTCTTATCATTTTGATGATTCCAGAACCTTGCAGATGCTAGATGCTAGATGATCGACCTTTTCTGATCGATTCAACAACGTTTCTTTCACAATGCAATCGCATGACCATTACTGGTCTTTACCTTTAAGCACTAATGTCCTTTGGCAAGGCATTAATCTACATTTTCCACTCAATACATAGGAGAGAAATGGGGCCCCGGTAGGATAAAAAAAGCATCTGTGCTAGAAATTGCCTATGCCCTCATAGTGACCATATGGTAGGAATACTCCCCAGGGAGTAGAGATGGTGCACATTGTGCGTGAATGAATCCCATGACGGGGGTAATGATATCTGTAAAGCGCTTAGATACAGACTTTTTGTATTAAGCGCTATATAAATCCAGATCATTATTATTATTATATGATTTAACAACCCTTCTAGCTCTCAACAGACAATATCAATATCGGCCCAAAAAAAAAAAAAAAGGAAAAAAAGGAAAAAAAAAGAAAAAAAGAAAGAAAAAAAAGAAAGAAAAAAGAACGCACGCTGGAGAGAAACCCTTTCAAGTGCAAATATTGTGAGAAGATATTCAACTCATCTGGTAACTTAACCAAACACATGATAACTCTGGATATAACTATGTATTAAACTGTTACTTGATTTAAAAAGACGTTATCATGCACTGCTTTTTATGGTCTCCATTGTGTTAATAGATGCCAGGAAAACATCACTTACGGGGTTCAAATAAACACCCCCAAAAAAATCGGCTCGCCGCTTCGCATCGTCATTATTTTGGTCAACCCCCCCCCTTAGCAAAAAGCTAGATCCGCCCCTGAATATCAATATAATCTTACATAGACTTGTCACTCTTCTGGATCATTGCAGATGGACGATACATTCAGTGAGAAGTCATACATTCATGCAGATGATATTATGTTTTTAACCATCCAAGTACTATAGATATGAGATCATTTTATATTCAGAATTTCGACTTTGAAAAATTGTTTTTTGGTGAAAACAGGTTCTCCATTTTCACAGCTTAAATAGTAGTTTCTTGTTTCATTCGTCTTATTCATTTGAAAATTATATACACTTTCCTAACACTCAAAACTCAAGAATATGTTGAATACGCTATGTATCATCCGTCAAGGGCCAAAAGAGTAGTAACTCTGTGTTAATGAAATAATATCCTATGGGTCAAACATTTATCTATCCGTATAAGCATTATGCTTGGACCTTCACTTTATAGTTTGGGAGTAGAATTCTCAACCTTTTTTTACTAACCCTAAGCCAACTTGGGATGGAACTCATTACTAATTCATGTACATGCTGAATGAAAGTGAAATAAAATATCTCTGAGGAGTTGAAGCTTTTATCTCTGAATCCGCCATCATCGGTCGATGCATAAAATTGAGGTCAACGAATTAAGCTAGCTAGGTCAGGTTAATTCAAGTCACTCGTAGATAGCATATCAAATGTCTGCAGGCCTTTAACCGAAATGACACGTTCCTTCTCAATGACTAAACTTTTCATGCACACCTGTATGTGTGCTCGACTGTGCGTAACACGGGCCGAATGCTGCATTCGCACGCTGTACTGAGATGACTTGGGCCCAGAGGAGAGAGAACATATCGGAAATGTCACGGTAAATTCTAATGTAAATTGCTATGGGGATAATGAATAGATACAGGATGACAGGGAAGGGGTGGGATTAGGGAGTCGCAAAGATGGATGGCTCAAACTGTATTGAATTTGCATGAGAGCTAATATGAGCTGTATAATCATATCATCTCTTGTATACGATGGATAACTAGAGGTGCGTGGTGCGTGCAAGGCAGCAGAAAGTGAATTGTAAAGAGCTTGTCTGTCTTATGATAAACTGCTTGCATGTCATATTTGTACAATGAAAGTTTCACCCTAACCTACTTATTATGTAAAGCACACGCACATTCACACATACATACACACACAAACAGACAATATGTATTAGCTACCTTTTTTTTAAATGCTCAGAACTAACTGAACAGTTTTGACACATCAATATGTATCGACTGTACATCAAATGTACACATAAAGACTACCTGCCTATCAAGATTGTTGATCTTTTCTCCCATGATTGTTCTTTTATGTGCAGGTTGAAGAAGTCATTTTAACAGAACACATATTCAAAGAGCCTTACACAGAATATGTGATACTGTATTGATAGACAATTTTTTTTTACTCTACAGCTAAATACCACAGAATTCTGGATATTTTTTGTTGGGTAGACTCCATACAAAAACCTTTGAATATATCCTAAGAACCATTTTGATTTGATTGAATCTTGCGGGCTTAATATCTAAAAGGTTATGCTTGTTGGAATGCATTCGCAATGTGTATGTTCCCAGTTATCTGCTATAGAGTCTTCAACAGTTTTAACAGTCGGACACTGAGCCGCAAAGACATCTCAAGATGAAACCCCTTGAAATTGAATATTAAATGACAATAAAATCATATCAAATAGGTTTAAATGGGTTAACAGGAGTCGAAAATTAATTGACAGCATGAGGAAGCAAGCAATCTTGATTCCTCCCCCCGACCGCCCCCCCCCCCCCCTCGCTAAAAATGCCCCAAATAAACCAGCGGAACATTAGATTAGAGGGCGGGACAAACCCTTCTGTCAGCTCCAAAGTAGTGGCAGATATATACTTCTATTAAAGATCAATTTTATAAAAGGTCAAATCCACCAATATGTATCCCGGGGTAATTACCCAAGACATTCAGCAGCGGTAGACGAACCGCAGGGCAGGTGAACTTTGGGGTAAATGTGTAGTTGCAGTCATTCAATCCTAGTTTGACAAATCATCCAGTATATAGGCTCTCTCTCTATTAAGTTTAAAGCCTCACTGCACTACTTATAGCTACTTGTGCCCTCTATATACATGTAGCAAAAATGCCTAATCGGTGACCATTGATCCCCCATGGTCCCCCTTTTCTTATGTTAATTGAGAGCTGATTTGATGAGATAACCACCTGCCAGTGACCACACAGGGAGGTTTAATCCCTCCTGGCCAAACTAGTGCAGACCGGATTTAAACAAGTGGTTTATATATATATATATATATATATATATATGTATATATATATGTATACTTTAGTAGTGATGATAATGTTGATAATAATGATGATGATCGATGATGATGTCTCCCTGCCCACCCTTCTCTACCAAAAGCGGTGGCCAATCTACCTGTATCTGGTGGTGTGAAAGCTGTAATTAGGGTATGCATAACTTACGTGAATCAGTATCGATGGTGACACCACGGGATGATAGTCCTAGCTCGGCCCACGCCTAATTGACAGAGGAAATGATCCTATTGATGGATTGAGCAGAGAGAACTCACAAACAGTCGTCTTCTCATCCATCTTCCAAACAAATGCTAGAAAGACACTCTATAATACATGAGTTATATGTATGAGAGTCGATCAAACAGGAGCTTACTGGCAGATGCATGGGAAGAAAATCCCTTCATAATACATGAGTTATGTACGAGAGTCTTGGCTAGGCCTTGTTCAGATATGATGCTGCAAAACCGCAGTGGATTTGTCATGATGACGTACAGTGTAATACGCATCACATTTCTCCATTTTAACAAAGAGCTCAGTGAATATGCGCAGGACCTTTGTTAATTCTGTACAGTTTCAGTCGACCCTGCTTTAGTGACCACCTGCCTACAAAGGCCACATTTTTTGTTTCCCTTAAAAATTGTTTCTCATTGAAACATGTACTAAAGGAACCTGTCTACAAAGACCACTTTTGTGTTTCCCTTGGGCGGTTGCTTTAGACAGGTTTGACTGTACCATTCTTTTACACATACAATAACAAATGTATTGTTTAATTTTTTACATCAGTTTACCGCATCAAATTTGCATGAGTCTGAACAAGTAGTATATTGGTAGAGACATTGGTAGAAAGTCCCTCCATAATACATGAGATAGGTATGGGAGACTAGCTGCAGCTCAGGTATGAATAAATAAAGCTACATGGGATGCGCATTTTGCAGGGGAGATTTTGAATATTGGCTACTGAGATCCTCATATCATTGTCAACACCATAGAGACACATGTATCTGTTGTATAGCGCCCATGGCCACATCATTCAAATGCACAAAGGCAAGTATGAATGTACATGTTGTTATCTAGAAGTTTTTACTGGGCTCGGTTCTTTATCTCTTTGGAGAGGGGGGGGGGGGGGGAGGGAAGTAGCGCTGGGGGATATTCCATTGTTTTTTCAAACATGAGTCTTTATAACCTGACAAGTAAGAAGACGTAGAGATCATAAATTTTATAATTTTATAAATTTTATAACATACTTGGATTTTTTAAAGATATGCATCCGACTGCATGAGTGAGCCCAAAATCCCCAAAAGGGACGGTTTAAACAGTAAAATATTTTTCTATAACACATATTTCTGTGGGGTACTATTGCTGAGAATATGAAGGCAGCTATAGAAAGAGTTAAGACGAGAGAGATGGAGAAAAGGATAAGTCACCCCCCTTACAATTCAAAGTTTGTCTAGAAATCAGGAATCTTCATAACTTCTATTTTCTAATTCAATTCAATTCACTTTATTTAGATTCAATCTTTGTATTAACAAAATTTGTTAAAATGCATTGATTAAAAACTTCTGATTTCATACATAATACATTTAAATATATAAATGATGACCGAACTAAATTGGGAACAGTGGTAAATAAAATAATAACAAGGTTTTGTCAAGAAAGCTTCCCTTTTAAAATAGGAGGTGGTAAAAATAAATGGCAGGAAACAAATATCTAGTAAAGGATATCAAACAGAATAATTGAAGAAATTGCATTCTGTACAACACAAACCCAGAATACAACTTGATAGGACAGGCAAGATCAAGGAAGGTCAGGAAAGAAGAACAAAAAAGATGAAAAAATGAGAAAAGAGGATAAAGGGAACCCGATATATAAATTGAGAGAGAGTCACGTACCGGTATGATACAAAACTGTTAAAGTTCACACTTAAAACGTGTTATAAAAGGAAATTGAAGTTACATCAGTTGGAAGCGAGTTCTAAATGGCATGTCAGCAAAAACGTGATGCTAATTCTGAATCTACTTTCCATCTATGACATTTATTCTTACACCTAATATTATAACTCTGTATTGCACTATTTCTTACAAACATATTGTATAATGTTTTAGGAAACTCTGTGTTAACTTCTATATAATAAATAGACAAAGACACCTGTCTACTGGACACTACACAATGAAACTTCAATATGTCTAATATAGTATAGTGTATGAATCTATTTGATTTTGATATCTCCCCTACTGTAATTTTTTCAAGCAAAAAAAAATCCAATACACCATACTAACGTCCTCCTTAGGACAAGTGGACGAGTATAGCTTTACTCATCACATACAGTGCTCCTGAAATCAAATACCCTGCATGAATAACGACATCCTTCAAGATGCCTTCAAGCATATCATCAAATTCCTATCAAGTCACAATTACCTAGTGAGGATTCCTAAATGGAACGAAAGGAAAAGGGATCCTCAGAAAATGCCAGAATCTAGAAAGTTGACCCATTTGATGAGAACCAGAGAATGAATTGCATTTGGCTCTGAAGTTTTGACAACCTAAGCCCAGAATATAAGGAAAAAACAAAAAATAAGATTGGCCTTGGTAGAGACAATTTTTTTTTCTCTAAGGATAATTTACAAGCTGTATATTAGCAAATTTGTACCTGGAAAAGCAGCACCTCTAGAATAGGGTACACATTTAGATGTGGTGTAAAAATGAACCTTTACAGGTACGTTATAAACATTAATTGAAGAGGGATGGCATGTTGAAGGCAAATGTCTCCAAGTAATTTTGATTTTTCATTGTATAGTCATTGTTTTATGTAAGCAACAATATGGAAACAGCATCTTAAATAGTTATGAAAAACAAAAATATATGCACCTTTTTTCAAACTATGCAATGTTTGCATTAATTATATAAAATGATGTCAAGCGAAATCCTAATCATTAATTTTGCTTATGAAAACTCTCTAAATATCAAAGTTGATTTGAATGAAGTGTGTGTAGATGAATTTATATGAATAATCAAAAGCTTGAGGGATCAACATGCCCCAATTAATTCCCAAATGACAGCTTATCATACCTAAGATTTGGGTAAATTAAGCACTTAATATTATTTTTTAAATTGAGACCAGCCATACGAAATGTAAACCAAGATTAATCATTATGAAAGTATTTTTCCAATACATGCTATCTTGTCCTATATTCTGAAAAAGTCTTGGAAATATTTCACAAATAAAGAGTCCGCCTCCGGCCTACTAATCTGTAATGTAGATCAAGCTCTCTAATTAAGCCCACAAGTCCTGGGGACGTTGAAGCTTATATCTGGCCTATATATGATATAAGAAATCCAAAATAAATGAGACTTATAATATTTATCTGTCCAAATGAGACTTTCCTGGCAAATTTTATCAGGACGGTTTAAAATAATTGCTGCCATCAGCAAGATATTTCACAATATGTGAGCATGACTAATACATCATAAACATAACGATTTATCTGACTGATCAAACCTTCATGGCAAATTTTATGGCAAATTTTTTATCTGCATGGTTTTAACTTCCATTATCAGAAACATCTTCTGCAGATGTGTAAATATGACTCATACATCATAAAGATAATGACTTTTGTTGATGTTTCAGGTTCCACAATTTACATGTAATTTATGGTTTAATAGTGACACATAGTGGTTTGCTAGAACCTCTTAAATGGCGATATTGAAGCATATTTTATTTGAACCAAATATATCATTTGCCATTTCAAGTGAGCACTTTCTATATAACTTCCAAAGTACCACAATGAGTTATGCTTATTCAGCATGGTTGTATATGGGTAGTATATACCTTCATGAATACAAGGCCAGACAACTTACCCACTTCATGATAAACCAGTAAACCATATTTTGTGCCGCTTTCTCTCTCAAAACTAAAGTTCCTTTAACAGAAGTTAACCTATTGCCTATGAGAACTTGGTGATCCCTCTATTAAGCATGATGTAAATAATTAATTAAGTAGTCAAAGGGGTACAATTACCTTTAAGCATCTCAAATGAGCAATTGCTATATCATTTACAAAGCATCACACTGACTTTATGTTGATACAGTATTACATATCCATGTACAGTAAGCTGATAGCGGTAATGTTATGTATCAGGATGCCACTATCACTCATACACCTGAGAACGCTTCAGAGAACGGGAAGGAAAAAAGGGCAATGTGATCAAGACTTCTCATACCCGTCAGGTCTGAACGGTTAAACAATGCTCCCCAGACAGGAGCAACTTCTTTGTCATTTTCAATATATTGCACTGAGTTTATGTTTATAATATAACAGCTTAATAGTAAAGTATCTGTATTGCAGTAATGCAATATATATTTCAGTACTACACATCCTTCCTATACACGAGCACCTGAGATGCCTTCACAGAACGGTTCAGAACCAGAAAAGGGCAATTTGATCAAGACTTCTTTTACCCGACAGGACAGGACTGGAGGGGTGAAACAATGCTCACCAGACAGGAGCAATATTGCATCCAGGAGAGGGGTGGCGAGGCACCGTCTGGTCACGGCTTCATAAAACAACATTTTCTCATCCAATTTGCTCCTGATTAGCGGCTGAATAAGTCACCCCTGACCCCTTGAGGGCAGCAGATGCAGGCGAGGCGTTGAATATTTGATAAAGGATAGGATCCATTTTTCATGTAGCGACAGTGAGGGAGAGAGAGGTAAAGGTAGATATATAAAGACAGAGAGAGAGAGAGAGAGAGAGAAAGAGAGTACATAAAGAGTGAGAGAAAAAGGAGAGCAAAAGAGCTAGTGAGAAAGAGAGAGAGAGGGGGGAGACAGAGTGAAGTGTAGAATGTGAAAGAAAGAAAGGTAATGTGAGCATAAGGTGAAGAGAAGTATAGACAAATAAAAAGGTAGAAATTGAGACAAAAGGAGAGAGGGGATTGAGACAAATGGGAGTAAACAATGAGAGAAAGGGAAATTAGGAGAGCGAGAGAAAGAAAGAAGCAGAAATAGAGGAAGCAATGACATAACAAAATTTTTAAAAATAGGACAAGAGGTGAGTAAGATGGGAAAAAAGACAGAAAAAAGCGAAACATAGAATCTATGGAGAAAGGGGGTGGGGTAAGAGAGGGAGAGTATCCGACCTGTGAAAACATCACCTGCCACACACTGCGGATAGGGTGAAGATTAAAGACCGGACTTCTTATCAAGACCGTTGCTCTTGGGCTGCTTATAAGGCTATCAAACTGGTTTCATTATAAAACCTCATAACCTATTCTGACTCCAAGTAGTGATAAATAGATTTTATTAATAAATAACAGTAGGTTAAGGCAGACAGCCTATCATACATCAAATAATATATATGAACTTATGAAATAATCACCCTAGTTCTATCCATGACACAACCCAGTAGATTTTTACGACGCCCTTTCCTTTCTACATAATTTAGGAAAACTATCATCAGAATCATTTTAATTGTATTGTATTTCCCCTTATTATCTCTTTTACAGTTTCTTCCTTTGCTGCAAATGTAATTCATGCATCTCCAAAAGAAAAATATACTTTGCCTTGTTTGGCTAAATTTATTCACACAAAAATTCCATGTTTTTCAAATACACAGTTGAACCTGTCTTTCTGTAGTCATCTCTCCACAAAGGCCAACTGTCTAAACAGGCTACCTATATCGTTTTCCATTAAATAGAAATCAATTGGTATCTAGAAAGTTTACATGTCTACAGTGGTAATTTTTCCTGTTCCCCTGGCGTAGCATTAACAGACAGGTTTTGGCTATTTCCAGTATTTCCACATCTACTATAGATAGGAGTTGACAAGTATGTCAAGTATTCACAAATTGACAAAATAAATCAAATTTGGAATCATTCACCTATTTATCAATTCAGATTTCTGAAATTATGGATGATTGTTTTTGGTTACAGCTGTTGATTAAAACAGATAGTGACTAACTATCAAAATCACAAGAATGACTGCTCTCTATATAAATAGACCTATTTTTCATTTATAGCTTTGAGTTGAACAAGTTGGACAGTAATGTACACATTTTCCAGAACTTTAATCATTAATTTCATTGTGATATCTAGAAGATTCAATAAATTGAAAAGTACACAGGTATTATATGGGTATGTAGGGGCACATACTTTTAGTAATACAACAGAATTGATGAATACCCCATACATGTACATGACGCAAATGGAAATGTTACACAATACATGAATCCCAATACATTAAGGCTTAGTGAAATCAAATCTATATCTTCTTTGTAAAAACCATCCTGCCTGAAAAACATCCCAGCTATGTAATCCGCTCTTAACACCGAATAAACCGTGCATGGACCACTCAATTTTCAAGCTCGCATTCCGCGTATTGATTTATTTCCTATGTCCCAACTCAAGGCTTGTCCAGAACATATGGCACTAGTGTTATTCTGTCTTAATGCCTTGTACCATCAGCGAAAAGTATTTGACCAAACTAGATTATTGGCTGGGGGAAATTCGATAAAGGACTGCAATTCAATTAGGTTGCGACTTGCGTCGTCGTGGGTCGGTTGGCCAATAGCATGATTGTGTGTATAAAAATGTAGCCTTTAACTAGCCCTGTATACACCCAGTTTTATTTTTCTGACTCAATCGTAGCATTCTGCTCCAATTCAAACACAGTAGGAGGGCTGAGGGCATTGCCATCAGGAATCAAATTCATTGAGAAATCAAACAAAAGTACATCCTTGCTATTTCTATCAATAAATGCAGATAAATAGCATTTTTGGTTGAGCACCTGAAGGGCATTTGATTCATGCAAAATGATGTGAGGAAATGCCCCTAGGACTCTATAGTGAACACAAATTCCAAGATGATTATCTTTCTGTCTTTTGGTACATTGTGTTATACTGAAAAATTGTTATATTAGATAAATGTAAGCAAAGAAAAAGTAGTAAGACAAAATTCTGTAGATCAATCGACTTATACCATACCAGGGGGGTGTTTCACAAAAATCCTAAGTTGAACTTATCTCTAAGTTGGACTTCACAATTATGGAAAGCCGTTAGCATCTTTGAAAATAGTTTGTAAAAGCTTTATATTTTAAAAGGCATAAAATGTTGATTCAAATCATTCATATTTTCTATCATCAAGGAGATTTCATGTTCTTGATGTGTAATTTATAAAAAGTCCAAAATACTTGAAATTTTGCTTTTGAATGTATTTTATTTTAAGGCTACAGATGGCACTCCATAATGTTTAAGTCCAACTTAGAGTTAGCTTCGACTTAGGATCTTTGTGAAACACGCCCAGGACTACATTACATCTATGTACTTTTAAAAGTGCAAAAAATGTAGGCTAATTATTACACTTTGATAACCTGTGAACATAAAATTCATAAATTCTTTTAAATCTATAACGCCTGCACTATTCTCTCTCCCATCTTATACTTGAAAACTTCAAATTCATCATATCCTCTCTCGCCCTCAGCATCCCCCTTTCCCTCCCCATAAAAAAAAAATCACTTGATGGGTCTTTAATCTTCGAACACTAGAGGACTGTGTCATATTTCCACCCATGGGTGGTTTAAAAAACCTTAAGTTGCAAAGTGAATCAATATATTCAGCTCTGAGTAGAATCTAGAACAGATGTAAACATACCATTTCATCAGCTCACAGCCAGAAGGGCTTATATACTTGAGTTTATAAGCTAATGCCTTTCTGGCTCTCAACAGACAATTTCATGAATGGAGTTGAGTGGACTCAATCAAGTGGTGATGGAATAAAAGAAGGATTACAAGCATCTATATGAATAATAATAATAAGATATTTTTATATACCGCAAATTGCATAATGCCTCTATGCGGTTTATAGAATATAAATATAGAATTTATTAAATTATCTTCAAACCATAATGAGGTTTTTTCTGTGGGTGTATTTTGCCACAGAAATGCTGAATTTTCAATGTCTGTGGTAACCACAAGTCACCTGGTAAAAACGTGGTTGCAAACACTTTTGAGATATTAACCTAAGGTAATTTCAAAAGCCTTGTATGTTACTGATTGAAATGTGACAATGACATATTACTTTATTTGAACATGCTTCCCTAGGCGATAGAATAAGGTGTTTAAACTGCTCTTCGGTTGATTTCTATAAAGACCTTGTAATCATGTTAGGTGTTTAAAGAAGAGATCTTTATCCAAAATGATTTTAAATATATCTGTGTATATTTCAAGGCTGCTAAAAAGCAGTTTAACCAAGACTTAACAATTCTTCAATCTTTTTGCAGAATTTGAAAATAATGATCATCATGTCTCAAATAACAGATGATTAATTGAAGCGTCATTTTAGTGCAAAAATAATTATTTGTCAAATTAAAAGGCCGGAAATATGAATACCTACACTCATTCTGCAATTTCTGTAAGTTCCATTAACATCATGATTGCTAAATGGATAATGTCTATTTAAAGATAGCTGTAACCTTTACTCAGTGACAGATTGACAAATCATCCAAACATCAATATAGAATCTAATAAGATAACATAATGACAAATATCCATATTTTTTGTATTACTGAAATTAGACATCCTGGAATAATAGCTTCTGCAATGCTCAAGCTAGATAACCCTTTTTGAGGGGTAGAAAATATGATGCAGGCGTCATGCAATTACAAAGAAGCCCTCAGCGTATGAGCATTGTTGACCCAGTAAGGTCCTCATATTTATCCAGACTCATTTAGTTTAATGGACCATAAATCATAAATTACATATTGGTATATGGGGTTGTGTGTCTAGGAGCATTTTTTCTTGCAGTTCATGGGAGACACATGTAGGTTTTACCAGACGGAGTAATGAATTGCATGTTTGTTTTCTACTCTTACCCTTTCATTTAAAACATTCTTTATCTTATGAAAATATGCAGTTGTACTGTCAACTGAATAATTAAATAATTAAGTTTGTTCAGGGACAAAATGGAATAGAAAGGTAAAGTACCAATTAATCTTGTCACTAAACATTTGCCACTCTCCACCCAGGTAAAGTAAATGGGTAACTGGTAGGAAGAAATTCCTTTAATGCTTTAGCACCTCATTATGGCAACTCAGCTACAGCCGGGTAATAATGTGATACCCTGTATTAAGCACAGCAGAGTATATAGTAGCTGCGCTATATAAATTGACCTATTATAATCATTATTATATTAATATATTCCTCACTGACTCCCTCCCCCTCCCCTCTCTAACCATCATAAACAAAAGGACAACCATCAGCCTCTTGTCCATAATTAGTATTTTTTTCAAACTTAAGATGTGGGGGAGGATATCAACACAACAATTGATCATCAAAACTACTAGATATCTGTGATAATGAACTCTTTAAATTGACTCAGGAAATGGGGAATGTTAACTTTCCAACTCTATACTTCCTAATTTTTATGAAATTACACTGAAAAGAATACCCATCAAGAAACTCTACTCAAACACTGTATATAACCATACAGTACTGAATGGTTGCAGAATAAATAGGACATGGTCCTTAGACAGACTCAGATACCAAGAGAAAATATTGAAAGGAACGATAAGATAAAGACAAAGAATGACGAATGGACAGAGATAGTGATAATGAAAACTTGATGAAGCAAGGCAGATAAATAAACAGCTGGCTTCTGCCACAAGGTTAGAGGGCAGTGTATGTAAGACATGCTTCAATCAAGGCCTTAATGAGGACCTTGTTTTATAGAGAGGAAACAACATGATTGCAACTTCTTTAAACAAAAATCCACCTAAGGCAAGTTTGATGGCCTTATACTTCACATTGTGAATGACATATTTCATAATCCAAACATGATTTCTATACATCAGGATATTGAAATTGCATTTGAGTGATTTTTCTAAAGTAGTTGCAACCGTGTTAAACATATCGTCGCTGTTTTCACGAAGTGACGGTAGGGAAAAAAAATTGCATTCACTTTGCGTGACGATTTTCCTCACTACCGTCACTTCGTGAAAACAAGGACGATATAGATGGTAGAAAGATTATGAAAGGATCAGAAAGTGGAAAGTTACATGAATTAATAAGAAAGGGAAAAGGGTAGATTTACCCCCCACAAGAGACATACTTCTGAATGATGGTAAACAGGGAGCAAGGAGAGTAAGAAGATGCAACACTTGGAAGAGACAGTATGGGAAACTGTGAGGGATAAGATGGTTGAGGTTGAAACGTCATTTAATCCATGGAATTGTCCACTATCTCTAACCAAGTTATCTCATGCTTCATATTCAACAGATTAAGATCAATACAACTAAACACAATGAAGATGAAAGAGCAGAGAGTTATTGCCAGGATTTATGAAACAATGACTAATTTAGGGATGGTTTTCCAAGCTAGATGCTCTGAAATAATGTATTCAACACAGTATACCCAACCAAAGGGCAGACAACCCAATAAAATTGACCGCCTCCTGAAATAGCAAACTGGCCATCAAATTAGTCATTAAAAATACAGCTTATTAAAGAGAATAAAGGATTAAAACATCTGCTAAAAGCCGAAAGGGCATGGACTATATCGTTTAAAAATATATCAGCCACAATTTTGCTGGGTCTAAGTAGACAAAAAGAGCCTTGGTTTTTAAAAAATAGAAACACCATGACAAACAATAAAAGTCCTTAGTTACAGAAAAGAAAGTAGAGACACCATGAAAGCATCCATAAAGCAATATCGTTGAAAGCATTCCGTGACCTTTAGGTAACTTGATCAAGCCTGACTTGTAAGTTAATGATTTGCCTAGCAATAACAGTAATTCATGTCTTGTGCGTTTGCCTCTATTCCTTCTTATGTTCATAACATTTGAAATTTGAAAAAGGCAATAGACCACAAATACTTCAACTAAAGGGTGCTAGCTGATCCCACTTTATTGAATTTCCGAACAATTTTCATACTGACAGGTATACATGATGTATGAAACCATGCATAGCATATAGCATGAGGGAGTAATTTGAGAGCTGAATTGCTATAGTGAAGTGCAATTTATGATAGATTGCGTTGCTGGGACATTAAGGGTTATGAGAAATACCATGTCAATGTCGTCATGTTCCAAGTCTGTTCACATTGTAAGGGTTATATAATGGGAGTAACATACAAATGAAGCTTCATACTGCAAGAATTGTACGTTTGTGTTTATTTGTTTGATTTAAAACAAAAGGGAATAACAGTCGTATGTTCATGAAGTTTATGATGAATAAAATTCTTAATGATGTGTTCACACTCTAAGAATTGTTATGAATAATGTTGGCATGTTCATGTTGTTAGGGATGATGTGTTCTCATCGCCACAGTTCTTGGGGAATAAAAATGCTATGTTAACATTGTAAATTCTATAAGATATAACAGGATAATTTAGCGTTCACATTTTCAGGGTTTTGAAAAATATCATGCCAACGATTTGTTCACATTGTGACGGTTACAAATCAACTTACTATGGGGTATTCATACTGTAAGGTATCTGAAGAATAAACTGTCACTGGAGTGTTCACATTGTGATTGGTTCAGTAGGAACACACCTCTACTTCATTACTGATAAAAAAAAGCTGTTAGGTTTAGGATGGAGACAGATGGGCAACCAGTATGTGACTTTCCGATGCAATTTTTGTTCAAATTAGAGAACAGCTATTCTATCCAAATTGTTTACAAAAAGATCAAGTACATGCCCCCGTAATATGAGAACATAGATAAGCTAGTAATTAATTGCTATTTTGCAATTGACCATGATGTACAATCAATAGCTTGTACGATCGATCAATCAATTGTTAAGCAGAGGGTTACCATCATAACAATACTCAGATAGCAGTGTACATGATATTTTATAAATCTCTTAGAACATTGGGTGCCCTTTCATTATATACAGGGTATTTCTTGTGATAATATTTCCACAACTGTTGAGAACTATTTCAAAGTAATTCTCAAGCAAAGTTTTAAAAATATCATCGATGTAGGCATGTTGCTGATGATTTTTAAAGAAAATTTTACATTTATTGAACATTAATTCTCATAAATTTGTAACATTACAAACCTCTAGACATACTCACATGAGTCAAATTTCATTGTCATGGCGAGAGACGACATGACACATTTGAACAGGTCATGCATGAAGCTAACATGAAGCTATGTGTCTATACAGTAATGTGATGCATAAAATACCGATACTGCATACCCAAGCTGAAACTCAGTAGGGGGATGATTCAATATCCCTTAAAAGCCTGCTATGGAATTATACATGATCACATCAATTATTAGCATAGCAACAGAGTCCCGAACTAGAAGCATCGCGCGGCTATTGTGCCCGGTACACGGTATGCTGAATTGAGTAGAATGTATGAGGTATCGCTCTACCGGCCATGTGTGTACTTGCAGAGGTAGATGAAAACATAGCATATCCCCTAAAAGACGACAATTTGAACTGAAGTGACTCATGCATGCTCACCGTGGAGTATGATTTGGCTATATATCAGTAAAAGTAGCTTGGTACGAATAGTTTGTGTGTACATGTGTATATAGGAAGATAAAAACAATTTATCTTCATTATTTTTCATTACAATTCTATGAACCTCTCTTCATACCCCATCACATAGCATAAAGACCTTCAAAATACAAATATTTATGAAAATACCCAAGTGATACAGCACACACTACAAATAACTGCTTACAGCTACATTACAATGATTATTCTCTATTTAGCCAAGCCAAATGGCGGTAACTCCTTTGATAAAGATTGAATGCCCTACTGGCTCTGAATAGATGGTATGAAAAATGATCTGGCTGGCACCTTTCTAGCACTCTTCACTTCATATATTCCATACATTCTGACATTGGATATATTGTACATGTATACAAGACATCACATATTCATTTAACAGTGGCACTGTTACCTTGAGTATATAGAGGTTATAGTACAAGAGCACAAACGATTATGATGTAAAACATGTATATTAGAGACAACATTCGTACAAAAAAATGACCTCCTTTTCATTGGAACACATTGGTTATAAATGACTTGGTACAGTATGTGCCAGGAATACAGATTACTAGAGGATAATATTCCTTACCTTTCTTGGGACTCTTAAGCTTAGCTGTTTTGGCCGTGGTGGTTTTGATAGCAGATTTTAAGATCTGATGAGGGCTCTTACTCTCCTCACTCCGTGGGGAAGACAAGGGCAGGGCTGCTTCATCAACATCAGACCCGGAATCATCCTGCGACGATGAAAGAGTAATATTCATGGCCGACTGTTTACGCCTCTTCAGGAGCGGGGTGACCGAACGCGCCCGGGTCAAGGAGCCAGAGGAACCGGTATTCCTGCGGAGCGGCGGGGCGTGGGTGCAGCTGGTACCTGGGCGGTCATCGTTAGACCCTGAACCTTGGGAGTTGCATTGGGAGGTCTTCATGGAATAGTCACCGGAAAGACCGCTACTGGAGGACAGAAGAGAGCTCTCACCTCGCCCATCACTGTTGGCGTCCATACTCCAGTTCTCGACACTGAGGGTGTTATGAGAATCCACCTTGACCTCTACCAGGTCCCCGTGACCCATGATGACCCTTTTGGTGGTACCGTTGACCTGGGGATGGGGGGAAGATTCTGATATAGGGTTAATACGGTTCCCTGCAAGGGATTCAGCGCTGGAGTGACAACTGGTGTCCTTGGACTCGGAGGTAAAGTCGCAGGTATCAAACTCCCAGATATCCTCCCCGAACTCATGCGAGAAATCTGTAGAGGTAATGGTGACGGGGTAAGAATGAAAGTCAGAGGAATGATAACCTTGAGATTGGATTATTGGATGGGCTGTTGCATCGGTAGAACAGGTGGGTTCTTCAAGACCCATACTACTATTGTATGTGGAAGCCTGATTAGGAGCCCAGCAATAGAGGGAGCTGTTTGCGCTCTCACTGTTTACTTCTCCCCCGCCGGCGGGTTGGTCTCCATTGAAGAGTTTGTTGAGTTGCGATTTGATCTCCTGCATTTCCGAGCTGGAAGACAAGACATCGATTGTTTCCGAGAGCGGGTTCTCATAACCAGTAGGCTCCGACATGACTCGACGGGCCCAACCTGGTCTCTTACGCTTGATCCGTGAGCTGGTGGCTGTATCAGTTGTCACCACTTCTTCCCTCATCGGTACAAATCCACTCTCTGTGGCTTCTGCTGAGTCAATATGACTTCCTAAATGTCTCTCAGTGACTGCATGCGCTTCATTAACACCCTGAGAAATGCAATAAAAGCTTGGCATGGGAGAGGCCGCCCGGGGTTCCACCTCATTATTGTTGGGGTACTCCCGAGCATAGCCAGAGCAGAGCCGGTTGATGACATTTGCCTCGTCTAATTCACTCAACGCATGTAACTCTTTTAATTTCTCTTCCAATATTGCAAGCTGTTTCTGAAGCTCTGAGACCTTGGCAAGGGAGATAGCCTGTTGGGTTGCAAGGGTAGCTCTAATGGAGTTGCCCCCTCCCCTCCGCGGTGGTTTCTCTTGAGGCCACGTGTTCTGCCACTTGTTTGATGGGTCGGTGTCATCTGATTGGATGGTTGCTGTTGACACGTGGGGGCCAGGCGGGGGATGCCGATGATGGAATGTGACCGTTCGGGGGATACAACCTGACGCCATTGCTTCCCTCTGACTTGCCATCTCATCTCTGCATGTTAGTGATGGATGCTTCCTGGTGTGCAAGGCGTCAAAACCGACACCTGCGTCGGCTCCTCGCTGGACCTCATGATCCATGCTCTCCTCTTAACTACTTCCACTGCACTCTAGCTGCGCTATGCTCCATGCTTATAACAACCAGACAGACAGACAGCGAGAAACCCATTTAGCATACAATGCAGCATTATAGTACACTCTCCACTGCACACCCAACATCCACTTTGAGATGAGAATGAAATGAGCTTTATCCACAATGCATGTATAAAATCCCAATATTATCCAAGGTTACAGCAAACACACGACGATGCTTCCGTAAGCCGCTGAATGTGTCAGCCCGCTCTCCTCCTCAAATGATGTACAATGTACCGGCCTGGCCGTCTCAATTTACTGTGTAATAGATTAGCCAGACTTTGGGAAAATGAAGCTAAAAAGCTGCGTCTCCCGCCAGCCAGCAGAGCAGCAGAGGTAGGTATAACGATCGCCTAGCTAACCATCGGAGCATTACTGGTGTCTCTCTCTCCTCCTCTCTCTTTCTCTCTCTCCCAGCACTGCACCGACCTAACTCTCCAGTGAGTCCCTTTCGTATGCCACTTAGCAACTACTACCTCAGCACGCAGCAAACTTAAAACCACTGCTGAGCTTTTTAAAAAGTATCTCCTGCCTGCATTGGTGGGTTAATTGAGGCTCACAAACGCCTTTCTGTCAGTTGAGCTCAGCTCTGACAGCCAGATTTCATGTATTAGTCATGGGAGACAGGCGGGGTATGACGGTGAGGTATAAATAGAAATAAAAATCCAATGTTGCGTAGGAAGTTACCCCCCAGGCTGCTATCTAATTATTGCCACCAAAAATCAATCTCAAACAACTGCCGACTGGTAAGGGAATATGCCTACCCAATCCTTATCAGTCAGTGCTTCTTAGGGGAGACTTTAACTCCTGGAGGGATCCTTTTACCCGCTATGGCAACATTTGAGACAATTTGATTATGATAAAAGCACAAATGTTCTCCCGTATCTGTCACATACACGTAGCTTTAGAAATTAACCAGCAAAGGCAACAGAGGATTACATTTGCCAATTTAGGTACAGGATCAAAATACATATTCCATCCCGCTGTATGAAAATTATAGACGCCCGGTATCGATGCCTCTCACATCTCTCCTCCCAACTAATGGAGCTCTAAAGCCTTGGCTCACTTATTGATTTGTCAAATAATTACATTTGCATCATACATACACAACCTCACCACTGCTGGGTGCTTCCACACTACAAGACAAACTCCTGAATATTGATATCTAACTATCAAGCTACCTGGTTGAGTTCACACTATGTTGAATCTTATCCCTTTTGTGGTATCAATATGGAGAGTGGTTGCTTTTACACTGAGAGAGCTAAACACTCTAAAGCTAATGCCTATAAGATATTTTCCCTAAAAGTTGTCACATCAAAATATTGCACCAGCTACTGGTAATAAAACATGTAAGGAAAGTATAAAGTTGACTAAGATATCAAATTCTCATATTCAAATACTGGTACATTACGCATGTACATGTATGTTCAGAGTATTACAGATATGTCTGGATTATTTATAGCAATTTGTGTAATTATACAATTAGGTATAATACAAAAGTAGATTGAATCATTCTAAAATTACACCATAATCATTTTCAGAGAAATTTGATGCAACAGGTTTTATATATAAGTCTATTATTTTATAAAAATCATTGATTGTGGGTATCATTAAAAGTTTTGTGATGTTTTCAATATACAGCAATTTGAATGCTATCACATTTTGTGTTGATAGGACATAATCAGTAGACCACATATACATTTAATATACACGTAAAAAGGAATGAGAGTAACTCTCAATTTTAGTGCATCCAGCCAATTATACTCTTCAATACAGATATAAAAATGGACAAAATGAATGACATTGGACTTTGCTCCCAATATCCAAGATGAAACGGTCATTTCCTTTGGAAAAGATTAATTATCACGGCCAAAACTATTAAAGTTCTCATTTCAAAAAATTTACAATGTCAAAAGGGTCTTCAACTTTGCAATCTCTAATTATAAGTACCTATTTTGAAAAAATATGAATGAAGTTTTGAGAGGAATGCCATATAACTACTTTAACAAAAGTTACTGCAATGTTAACCATTTGTCTCGTTATATATTTCAAAAACAATTTTTGTATAAACTGTACCATTTGAGGTCTAAATGTCTTACCTACCGGTACTTAACAATATCATTAGATAACCAAATTTTCCCTGAGAACTAATGCGATTATTGATTTTTTAAAGGTTAAATCTATTCTTGTGACTTATGTTTGGTAGTTAATTAGCTCAAATTATGACAAGCAAAAAATATAACACTGCCTAATAAAATATGTGCCATGCCATCTAAAATCAACAGGATTTTTTTCGTTGTAGCAGCTAATTCTAACATGAATATAGGATGAATTGCAAGTTTTTTTTTTTTTTACTTCCAATAAATCTAATAACATGATTTCCAAAATGAAATTTACCAATGTTACAGACAGGGACAACAACAGCTACAATTTTTTTCATGACATCGGGATCAGATATTTGCCAGGTGGAAACCGGCAGGAAAAAACTTGAAAACTTCTTGGCTATACATCCAATTGGATGAAACCAAATTTTAAGATGAAGTGGAATTTTGAAATGATTACCGGTACATCATTTGACTTGCACTATCTCAAGAAGGCTGGAAAAATGTTTATAAATTCCAAGACGATAATCAGGTTGAGAATCAGGTTGAGTCCGAATGACCTCCAAAATTCAGCCGCGTGCACTCAGCCACTGGACCATGACATTCGCACTTGGCATAATTTCGGAGATGAAATCGTAATTACATTTGCAGATGTTTAGGAGCAGTGAATTTAGGTAGGCAAAGTTTCAAGCCTGTGGTGCCTTCAACACTAGAGGGCACTAGCACCCTTTAACCTATCTGCATGATTGTTCAGGCTTCCTTGGATTCTGAGAGAGAGATAAACCAATTGCTCCACAACAGATACTGCCATTGAATGTCCACGAGGCATAGAGTATTTTCACTTCGAAAATTGAGAATGAAAAAGGGGTCATCACATTGTTCTTTTAGCTACCTCAGCACTCAGCAAATAAATTTGTTTGACATGGCAGGTCACATGAGAAGTATACGGGGAATTAAAAGATGTATATCCCCCCATGCCATTGGAATTTATTTATTTGGATTGAAACTCGTTGTTGGCATATATAAGTTGTTCACATGGTGCTCATAATTGGATGTAATAATTCATCATACGTATATAGCACCCTCTATAAACATATTCATTATAATCAACCAATAATGGGTTTTCACAATCTTCATTAGATGTGAACATGTTTAAATAAAGACATTAAAGGGATTGAGTAATTTTGACTCAGATTCTGAAACAAAATCCTGGATTTAGCTCATGCCACAATGATAATTATAAACTTTTAGTTCAGTCAGGAACCCCATGACTTTTACAAGCCGATCGCCTGTCTGATTATCAAGATATTTATGATTGGAAATCTAAATCAAATTTTGTGTGTTCCTAACGGTTTTCATAAAACTACAGTCTACTGGGGAAAACGAGTATGGAAAAACTGGTCACTCAAAGATTTCTACTTTTTTGAGGCACTTTGAAGTGCAATTTTTTTTTTTTTTTTTTTTTTTTTTTTGGGGGGGGGGGGGTTCAATATTACACCATATCACAGATACTGATAAACAGATCTCAGAATTAACATTGTTAAACGATGCCTTTAAAGTGAAGGCCTCTTGTTATAAAAGAAAACAAAAGCCATCATGTCTTTAGCTCTCAGTAAACAATTCATTTGTTTCTTGTTGAAGAAATCATTCTGTGATAGAAAGGTAGCAGGTGTTCTGGGGCTCATGATATATCGTTATATTTGTAATAATAATAATAACATAATATTCCGCTTTTATACAGTGCCCAATACATGTGTCTAAGCGCTTTACAGGTATATATATCGTAGGGCTATGTTCCAAAATATGTAATTGTAAATTTGTTGACTAGGAACATATTTTGAAGAAGAAAAATAACCTTGCCAAAATCATTAAATAAGCACCTGTAGATGGCTTAAAGCCATTGATAGCGGCTTTGAAAGATTCTGAAAAATAATGTTCATCATAGATGAGATAGGTGCACTTCAAAAGAAAACAGAAGCCGTAGTTCACTAATATGGCTTTGATTGATACCATAATTTGCTCTTGTCAAACTTCTACCAGGAACAAAATCAAACACTTTCTATCTTTCGACAACAGTTTGATCAAAAGAATGCCCTGGACAGTCCTACAAAGTACTCAGCATATTATTAACTTAGTACCTGCTGCATCAAGGGGGACACAAACCTCATTAGAAAGCATTCCTTGAATGAATCGCTACACTCATCCATTGACCCAGCAAATAGAGAGGATTCGTGATGGTCATTTGAGCCTTCTGATCAATACTCTTAAACCTAAAGCAATCCTGGAGTTGAGGGGGAGATGAAAGGGGTAAATAAACCCACCTCGTGCCGTAGGGATGGCTGGTGTTGGCTTACATTAAGTGAAGATCACTCTCTTTGTTAGCCCATGCTCAAAACAATACAGTATCCCACTGTGTTGCACTGTGTCAAAAGCAATGTGAATGCATGTATTTAAACAGTAAATAGAGATGATACGTGATGGTCGTTTGAGCCTTCTGATCAATGCTCTTATTACCTAATGCAATCCTAGATATGAGGGGTAGAGGGAGGGGAAGGAGTAAACCCATCCCGTGCTGTAGGGATGGCTGGGGTTATCTTAAATGTAAAGTGGAGATCACTTCGTTTCCTCTGCCTGAAACAATACAATATCACACTGTGTTGCACTGTGTCACAAGCAATGTGAATGCATGCATTAAAACAGTAAAAAAAGATGATACGTGATGATAATTTGAGCCTTCTGATCAATACTCTTATTACCTAATGCAATGCTGGGGTTGAGGAGGGGGCAAAGGGAAGGGGGTAAATAAGTCCATCCTGTTCAGTAAGGATGGCTGGGGTTGTATTATCTACAGTGGACATCACCTCGATTGCTAAACCTTTCTCGAAACAATACAGTATCGCACTGTGTCACAGGCATTGTAAATGCATGTAAACAGTAACTAGAGAAGATACGTGCTGGTCATTTGAGCCTTCTGATCAGTATGCAATCCTGGGGTTGAGGCGGGAGGAGAAGGGAGGGGGTAAAGAAGCTCATCCTGTTCAGTAGGGATGGCTGAGGTTGTGCCAACTAAATGAAAGATGGTCCTGTTTTCAAATGACCTCCAGGAAACAATACGTTTTCTCACCCACCGTACTGCACAGTGTAACACAGTGTCACTAGGTGTTTCATTGTGTGGCATGCATTTTGAACACACAGAGAGGGGACTTGTGGCACTTTCAAGCACTTTTTTTTTAACACTTTGTAACACACTGTGGCTACATAGCAAATCAGTATGCATACATCATAGCTTGAACACATAGTATCAAAGTTACTTTCATTGTGCTAACAACACCCTGTATTCACACTAGTTTCACACTGTGTAACACTCTGTGGCTATATTGTGAATCAGTATGCATACATCATAGTGTGAACACATAGTATCAGAGACATTTTTCATTGTGTTAACAACATCCGTATTCACACTAGTTTTACACTGTGTAACACACTGTGGCTACATTGTGAATCAGTATGCATACCTCATAGTGTGAACACGTAATATCAGAGTTACTTTCATTGTGTTAACAACACCCTGTATTCACACTAGTTTCACACTGTGTAACACTCTGTGGCTATATTGTGAATCAGTATCCATACATCATAGTGTGAACACATAGTATCAGAGTTAGTTTCATTGTGTTAACAACACCCTGTATTCACACTAGTTTACACTGTGTGACGTTCTATGGCTAGAGACTCACAGATTTGTCTGCATCAGTGTGAAAATGATTAACACTTTCATAGTGTTTACTACTGGTAGGCAAACAGACTTTGTTCACAATATTTTACAATAGGTGACACACTGTGGATATATAGAGAATCCCAGTCTTTGTACACTAGATTGTGAACACAAATAATATTTGCGACACATTCATAGTGTTTAAAATGCATACACAATTTATTCCCAACATTTTACACTAGGTGACACAGTGGATACACAGAGAACCACAATCTTTTTACACTAGAGTGTAAACACAAGGAATATGTGTAACTTTAATAGAGTTTACAATGCCATGTAAACATACACACTTTTCTTCCTGTATGCGACATACATCATGGCCACATACAAAATCACATTCTGCTTACATCACAGTATAACACAGCTAGAATTTGACATACTTTCACAGTGTGGCAATTGTGAAAAAACAGAGCTCACACTGCATCTGCTCTTTTGTTCATATTGTTTTGTTATGTTTTGTCTGGTTTCACATCTTTCCAAGATGGCTGAAATAATTCCAAAATTGGAAAGAAAGGATTTTTTAATAAAAACTTCACATACAGTCTTCAACTGATTAACCTCGTCTGTTATTTTCTATCAGCGTTCTATGTCTGGTTCATAGATATGATGTAAAGGGTAATGTATGTGGGGCCCTTGAAAGACAAGTTGTAACCTTATCACTGTTCTGAGACTGCATTATATGTTTGTGCTTTCCTTACAAGTTCAGTTTGGCTGAAGTCCATGCTTTCATTTCTTGAAATAGAGAATATTAATATTTTTTGTTGGGGGGGGGGGGGGGGGAATATTTAGGGGTACAGATTACATCAAATGTAATTAATGTGCTTCAAAACATAAGAGTAAGCCAATTTAAATTACCATCTTTGCAAAGGCGGGTCTTGTATCGCAATTTATCTGTGATACATCATGGATAAAAATAAAAAGCCATCATAAGTCATAAGTCATAAGTCACTTTTGAATGGCCCTGCATAAAAGAGCTACAAATCAGGAAGAAGATTGGTTGCAGCAAGACTGCTGTGCACAATTCATTTGTAAAAAGTTCAAGAACATGGCTCGTTTTGTTTTTAATAGAAGAGGGGTAGTCAACTTTAAATGAAGAATAAAAAAAAACCTTCAGGAACAATTATAGATTCAGCACATTGCTTTAATACTTTGTATTTGATTGGTGAAGTCAGTGAAAGTGATAAATACAAAAAATTATGTATTTGTGAACTACTGACCAGACTATTTTTTTTCTTTTACTTTGCCGATAAGAACAAAAATTGGAAAGTTAGCAGTATATAACTTTTGGAAGGTGCGAAAGAGCCTCACAGAGACGCAGAGGCAAGATTACTCAAAACCATGCTTTTCTCAAGCTGTTTGAAACCGGAAGTTTTCACTGCCTTGGAAGATTACATCCAATCATTGATGAGCATTTGAAAATGGTAAATAAAGAAATCCCAGTCACAGTGCATTCTGAGAAATCAAGGGAGACTTACATGTAGTATTTGTTTTGGTGTTGTGTTTTAGTGGATAAGTCACCGAACTGTAGATCACAAGGTATGTACTTTTAATTCTAGCTACGCTGCACTAATGTCCTTTGGCAAGACAATTCATTTGCATGGGTTTACTCTCCATACAGGTGTAAATAGGTGCCTAATATACTTGAGCACTAGTTACTCTGGCATCTCAACGATAAATAATGTCAAGGCACAATGGGTGTCATATCAAAACAGAAATGTGAACTCTAAAGAGACCTTTACTATACACTCCTGGGTACACAGAGCTCTCCACCACATGAAAAGGAGTAGTAGTCCAGTCAAACCTGTCTATAGCGACCACACAAGGGAAATACAAAAAGTACTCTTTGTAGACAGGTTCCTTTAGTACATGTTTCAATGAGAAACCGTTTTCAACGGAAACAAAAAATGTGGTTTTCGTAGACAGGTGGTCACTGAAGCAGGTTTGACTGTATATATAAGTCAAACGAATCATCTAGATCTGGTTTTGGTTTAAATCAAAAATTTGTCAATCATGTCCTTTGTAGCGAGACATTTATCTACACATACATTTGCCACTCTGCACCCAGGTGAGAAATGGGCTGTGGGCCAATTTGTCAATGCCCTTTCCCTGTATGAATAGCAGGAAACGGCATGACACTCTCCAGAAAGCAGGTACATGTATATGGAGGTCTGCACGGTACACAAGCTGGAAATCCAGGGGGCATCCTTAAACTTTTACACTTGTTCGGGTCAACATAAATGTTTGATTACTTTTAAATAATAGTAAGCAGTAGACAAATTTGTATATATGTTCATGTTAACAGAACATTTACTATCAAATTTCTTATCCTAGATTTCAAGTATACACCACATATATGAAAGCTGCAAAATATTACTTAGGTTCAATTTACAGGATAAAACACTTTTGACATATATATATAAACATCAAGATTTGTATTTTTTAAAAATCATATATTTACAGTCATGGGATAATGCATCAAGTTATATACAATGTATTATACAAGTACAAGTTTACAAATGCATGATAAAATATCAAAAGATACTTGAACTTTTGAAACTGTAACCATATCTATGACATCTATAATTTACTACATTACATAAAATAAAATAACTGGATTCTGTTCATTAAATATTTAGAAGGATTTGCACCTACACATTCTAAGGCATATGGCGATGCGGTACATGAATGAAAAATAGTAACCTAAATATATTGACAGGAAATTGCCTAAAAATATTTATCTTATAGAATTATTCAAATCTATGTGCAAACATAAAAGTAAAGATCAAGTACAAACTTACCATTAAGTAAAGATGAATTGCAAATGTGAGGTGTTTATCATGCAGACCAAAAATAACATTCCTGTTCAATCTACCATGTTAGACAGACGACACTTCACAAAGGTATGGTGACTATAATATGCTTGGTCATATGCGGCCGTATTGTGGTTTGCTATAAACATAGGTAAATGAAGGCTTGAAGTGGATGAAGATAATCAATAGGGCATAGCTTAATGGGGTTATGACCACCTCCCATCCAATGGTAGCTTGACTTATGCGTTGAGTATGAGAATGCATCCTGATTGGGAGTATTGATAAATATGGAGAGGGGAGAAGGGTGCCAGGGAGAGATAGCATATGAGGGAGGGCGGGAGGGGAGAGAGGGAGGGAGAGAGAGAGAGAGAGAGAGAGAGAGAGAGAGAGAGAGAGAGATGTATAGATACATATACAGAGAAATTGATTTAAAGAGAGACATGCACAGAAAGGGGAAGAAACATACAAAATATATACGTCAGGGAGAGAAAGCATATGAAGGAGGAAAGGAAGGAAGAGAGAGAGAGAGAGAGAGAAAGAGAAAGAGAGAGAAAGAGAAAGAGAGAGAAAGAGAGAGAGAAAGAGAGAGAGAGTGAGAGAAGGGGATATACATAGAAAAAGAGGGAGGGGGAGGAAGGGAGAGTGAGAAAGGGGGGTGGAGAGAGAGAGGGGATGTCTTGTCATTTGATAGGGGGCTCATAACACCTTCCCCCTCCCCCTTCCATAGTAAGGTCACTGCCCTACTCTCATTTACATCTCCTAAACTACACATTGAAAATGAAATATTTGTGCCATATTCATCACATCAAGCCATCAATCTAAAATGCCCTTTTCCATCTCCAAAACAGACACGGTTAAATTCTAATTTACTAAAGTAATCCACTTTCTAACAAGCTACACGAAAACTCTGTTGTTCACTCTACTATTCTGCAATTCCTACTGTCCACTGTCGTTATTGTGCCCATTAATCAAGGCCATGGTGCTACGACATATAAAGTGAAAACAGTATGAAGTACCTTGCATAATTCATATCCTATCCTAGATGAATAATGTACATGGACCGTCAAGGGGCTAGCTCTCACTTTCTTATTCTCATAGTCGTATTATGTGTTTAAAGGTAGACAGGAGTCCTTGTAATGATGAATTAATGATACATTCTAAACTAATACCCAGTACAGTGAAACTGACTTGTTTATCCAGCTACCTGAAGAACGTGATTGAAATGTACAATAGCTATTAAAAATAACATGCAAAAATAAAAAATCTATTGATCACACCATTGACACAATGTGCAGTCTCAAATTGTTTATGCTTTACAATGTGATTTTCAGCACTTTTTTCCTGCTGGTCTAAACAGCCTATAATGTAAATTAACGGTTCAGAAATACATAAACTAGAGATATCTTTAGTTAACCCATATATAATTCAAGTTTAACGATCAACTAAATGTTTGTGCACTATAAATAAACTTTATTGATCTCATCGAAAGCTGTACATTCAAAACCATATACACCACAAACAATTTTCCTTTTCTTATAGCAAAGATTTTCCTTTCTTCCTTAAGCTCAGCACAATTCTATTAAAAGCACAATCGTTACTCTTGACAACTCTCTCTTATTCTCAGGAAACATATCAATTTTCAAACTCGGTTTTCCAAGATGGATATAGGAGGACGAGGTTCAGAACAAGGGAGAACATAATATTTAAGCTCAGCACAATTCTATTAAAAGCACAATCATTACTCTAGACAACTTTCTCTTATTCTCAGGAAACATATCAATTTTCAAACTCGGTTCTCTTTACAGATGGATATAGGAGGACGAGAATGAGGTTCAGAACAAGGGAGAACATATCATTTAAGCTCAGCACAATTCTATTAGTAAAAGCACAACTATTACTCTTGACAATTCTCTCTTATTCTCAGAAAACATATCAATTTTCAAAATCAGTTCTCTGATATGGATACAGAAAGACGCAGACGAGCTTCAGAACAAGCGAGAACACATTATTTAAGCTCAACACAATTCTATCAAAAGCACAACCGTTACTCTGACAACTCTCTTATTCTCAGGAAACATATCAATTTTCAGAATCGGTTTTCCAAGATGGATATAGGAGGACGAGAACCAGGTTCAGAACAAGAACATATCATTTAAGTTCAGCACAATTCTATTAAAAGCACAACTGTTACTCTTCACAACTCTCTCTCTTATTCTCATGAAACATATCAATTTTCAAACTCTGTTCTCTTAGATGGATATAGAGAGACGAGAACGAGGTTCAGAACAAACGAGAACATATCATTTAAGCTCAGCACAATTCTATTAAAAGCACAATCGTTACTCTAGACAACTCTCTCTTATTCTCAGGAAACACATCAATTTTCAGAATCGGTTTTCCAAGATGGATATAGGAAGATGAGGATCAGAACGAGAACATATCATTTAAGCTCAGCACAGTTCTATTAAAAGCACAACCGTTACTCTTGACAACTCTCTCTTATTCTCAGAAAACATATCAATTTTCAGAATCGGTTCTCTGAGATGGATATAGAAAGATGCGGACGGACGAGGATGAGGATGGAGGGCATTACAATGATTAATAACACCACCTTGAGACAGCGTTGATACCTCACACCTCTAAGTGATCTTGATACTGCCGCCATCCATCAAAAATGCATGGTTTTTCACTTTTCCAGAGCAGTGAAAGCTTTTTTACTCCGGGGGCATGTATAAGTTGTAAAAATTTCATTGGGACTTTCCAGACTTTTCTAAATATGTGTCGGACTCTAGATGATTGATTTTGCTCTCGGGGAAATACTATTTTAAATATATAGCTGCTGATTGTTTATTCATGCTTATTTTGCCAGGCATAAAGGCTTTTTGGACATTCCTTTGCAGTGTGACGGTTGTTTACTATGAACAAATTACATTAATAATGTTTACATTCATAAATGTATACTATAAAACTGCATGGATAGATTGAGGGAAAGATTTCAATCTGTTAGGTGAACATGATTGTTGTATGTTCAGTTTTTAATAGTAGAACCTCTCAATCTATTTTCCCCTCCCAACTCCCCCAACCTCTCTCTCTCTTTCTCCCTCTCTCTCTCTCTTTCCCCCTCTCTCTCTTCATATTTCTATTTCTTCCTCATTCCCCTCATTCTCTCTGTGTCTCCGGTTATCTTCCCTCTCTCTCTCCTCTTTCTTTCTCTCCTCTTTCTCTCTCTCCCTAACAATTCCCATTGTCTCTTTCTATGATATCTCCACCTCTTCTCTTTCTCTCTCCCATACATCATTACCTATTACCAGGATTGTGCATGGTATTGAAATTAGGTTTATTGTCAATTGTCAAGGGCAGCAGCTAATGAATTTGCTGCATGCTATAACAAGAACAATGTCTGTATGACAAGCTCATATGAAGCCCAAGATTCCCTTTCAAACATCCTTGCCCTAGCCTTTTAACGCTCATCAATCCAGACTCTTGTTGGCATGATAAAAGTAGCTTCATGTGTGCATTACTAGCAATAACAAAGAATGACATTTCCAATAAGTAGTTCATGTTTCACTATGAATAGAGAAGCACTGTTTTTAAAAGCGGCTGATCCAAAACACAAAGGTGTGGGTTCAGAACCTAAAAGTAGTGTACCGTAGTTCTTGCAGCCTGACAGATGTCATTTTATGTAAATGGTCTCTCTCCACCAAAGTGTGGTAAATAGTCAGCCTGATGTATAATATTTGAATTGAAGAAAGACTAGCATTTTGTCTTTGATATAATTTTGTTCTTTCAAGATATAAGCATATTCAGGCGATTGCTATTTACAGAAACAAATCAGCAAAATCTTGATACAAAATCTTTTTTTCTTTTTTCCTCTCTGTCCAGTATTCCATCACTATATATCTTTAATTGAAATGTTAATTTTCTATTCATATATATTGTATATTTTCTATTAGCCTGTAGGATACCATTTGATAACGCTGTGCACAACAAACATTTTCCATAGACTCAAGTCAATGGTATCTCATTCTAAGGATTCAACCATTCAAAGGAGAAACTTCACACTATGAATTCGCATAAGTTTGGAAAATGCTTCCTGAAAGAGAGCAGGGAAGATTGAGAGAGATGAAAAGAGAGAGAGAGAGAGAGGGGGGGGAGATGGAGGGTGGAATAGAGAGAGAGAGAGAGAGAGAGAGAGAGAGAGAGAGGGAGAGTGTGTGGGAGAGGGAGAGAGAGAGTGTGGAGGAGGGAGAGAAAGGTAGAGAGAGGAAAAAAGATACAATGAGAGAGAGATGAAGAGAGGTTGAGAGAGGAAGAGAGAGAGAGAGAGGAAGAGAGAGAGAGAGGATGAGAGAGAGAGAGGATGAGAGAGAGGATGAGAGAGAGAGATGAAGAGAGATATAGGAAGGAGAGGGCAACGAAAAGAGGGTGAGAGAGAAGAAGAGAGAGGAGAGAGGAGAGAGAGAGTGAGAGAGGGCATGATCTACTTTAGATGATGAAACAGTGAGAAAGAACTGCTCTTCAAAGACCCCTTATAGGACTACCACTCAATCATTCTATATGGGTCATTAGAGCAATATGCGTTAAGAGACAGATCAAAAGATCAACCTAGTTATAAATAGAAGAGACTACAGACAAGTCTTTCAAGTTAAATTCTCCTTACAGCTGCTTGGCTGGAGCACAATTATGGAAATGAGGGAAATTTTTGTGAGTGGGAAGATTGTAACACTGCATAAATAAACTAATGTGATGACCGTATAGAGAAGGGGCATATACATGGGACAAAGTACTGAATCAGGACACGTTTAATTTTTCAAAGAAATCTGTTTTAGAGGGAGGAACAGTTCTGTACTTAACATATTTCTGAAGGTCACCAGCTCGTCAAACTGTATGCCCATTTATGTATCTCTTGTTCGATTTGCAATTCCTTAGATATATTAACCTTGATTCACTTTACATCCAGTTATTGTGCATTTAGCCATCTAGCCTTAAATATAAAGCTTAATAATAATAATAACAATTCACTGAACATGCAGGTTTACACAAAAACGTATGAGGAGGTTCAATGTAATTATCAATTAAGAAAATATGCTGGAATAATAATTGAAGACTGCCCGTCACAATCATATTTTTTATTTGATTCTTGAAATGTCCATTGTATGGATATCAACTAGCTAAAGCTAGTTTCCAGGACAACTTGAAGGTGCATAGGGCCGGATGCTATATTATGATGGGCACTATCATCAACTTTATACAATTATAAGATAAATTGCAGTCCTAAATTTGATTATACATGTAATATTTTCTATGGACTTGATCAACAAACCAAATGCAAAGATTCCCCAGTCTGAATAGGGCAAGACCAATACACTAATCCTAGACACCTAACTATACAATAGCAAGGTGTCTGCACATGCTACAACACCTGGTGATGTCGCTTGACAACCCAGGCAGTCTGGCAACCTTCTCTCTATCACACCTCTTTACTACCGGTCTAACACATCCACGGAGGAAGAAGCTAGGACACTGGTTGAATGCAATCGTTGCATTTGTATGAAGCGAAGGGGAAGTTCTGCGAGATATGGTACTGTTTATAGCATAGTATATGAACACTGGCTGAATGCAATGATTGCATTTCTTTGAATTAGGACACGTTTTATTTTTCAAAGAAATATTTTTTTGAGGGAAGAGAATTTCTGTACTTTATTTACACTGTGCTCATCCAACTGTCTGCCCATTTATGCATCTTTTATAGGATACGCAAATCCTTATATATATTAAACATGATTGCATTTGTTTGAAGTGAAGGGGAAATTCTGAGAGATGGTACTGTTAGTGGCATAGCATAAGAACACTGGTTGAAAGCAATAATTGAGCTCATAGGAATTGAAGGGGAAATTCTGTTAGATGCCAGTTAATGGCATCCTGTACCGGATGAACGCAATAACTACATTCATCTGTACTGGATGAACGCAATAACTACATTCATCTGTACTGGATGAACGCAATAACTACATTCATCTGTACTGGATGAACGCAATAACTACATTCATCTGTACTGGATGAATGCAATGACTGCACTTTGTCTTTACCGGATGAATGTAATGACTGCACTTTGTCTTTACCGGATGAACGCAATAACTGAATTCATCTGTACTGGGTGAATGCAATGACTACATTCATCTGTACTGCATAAATGCAATGACTACGCTTGTCTGTACTGGATGAACGCAATAACTGCATTCATCTGCACTGGATGAATGCAATAACTGCAAATGTCTGTATCGGATGAATACAATGAATGCCTTTGTAGATACTGAGGGAAGAGGGAAATTTGCTAAATGCCACTGTGTATGGTGTATCATATGATTGATGGCTGAATGCAACAATTGTGTTCATAGGAAATGAAGGGGTGATATATAACAAACAACTGTTCTAGAATTTCAAAATGATCTTCCATTGTGCACAAAAAATATAACTAAACCTCCTATTAAAAACAAAAAGAACAACAATGTACAGGATTAAGCGGCATTCCCCCCTTTTTTGTATACGCTGTTCATTAATATGGATGTCTATTTTTGGCCTTTGAAGTAGACTTGGGAAGCTTAGGAGGATTAGAAAGCTCTTAAAGCACCCTAACCTTTTGACTCATAATAGTAAATGGGGCCAGTCACCACGAAATGAGTCCAGTGTCGCATTAGGCTCAATCGTAGTAATAGCGATGTATAGTGTGTATGTACTGAAAATTGACCCACCTACCACATTTAAGATTTTTCCAAAAATCGACTTATTAATGTCTTGTAGTTTATGTCCCCAGAGCTTAGGTCACGAAAATATCTCCTTCTAACATTTTTTGGCAAATAATATAGGCTATGTAATCTGAAATTATCACGAAAATGATGCATTTTTAAAGAATGTTTATAAAGTCCAATTAGGTTTTTGTTCATATTTCTGGATATAATTTATCAATTTTAATGTGTGACCCCTTAATTTAAAGCTTACTTAATGTAGATTCATATAATACCGGTACTTAAAAACAGGAATAAAAATTTTGACCAACTGGACTCATTTCGTGGTGACAGGCCCCAAATATTTATGGGTCCCAAAATTGGAGATATTGTGGATCCCATCAGAAAAGTATTGACAAGAATTTGATGGTAATGAAACGCAGAAATTTACTTAGGTAATTTCTTTGAACCTCGGATATAATACTGATTATGTAACCAACCAATTTATAAAATCCAGGTACTGACATTCACATGGGATCAGGTTTAACCGTTGATTAAAAAGCTGGCAAAGCTCAAGGAAGTCGAGGGAGATATGATATCATATTGAGAGAAAGAGCAAAATGATAGTTAAAAAGTGGGGGAAATAATCATAATGTAGAACAATCTCCCCACAATCATTCTTTATAATTACACATATCATAAAATGCACACACTGTTGCAATATGTGCCACATTAACGACATAAAACAACAATTTTTAACTGAATTACGAGACTTGTAATGATGCACATGACAGCCAAACTAAAATTGGTTCAATACATGTACATAATGCAGTAGTCGACATGCTATTTATAGGTACATGTCTGCTACTGTATAATGCATGCCATTATGGAAGTTCATTCAGCATATAAATAAGGTTGCCTGGGGAGTATTTCACAAAGGCTAAGATCAACTTTAAGTTGGACTTAACTATATAACAGGCCATTCATGCCACTGGTTGGTCTCACCGTTGGTCCCCCAATTATGATCTTTAGATAATATTTTTTCCTTCAATAATGATCTATCAAAAAATGGAAATTCTGTAGATTTGTGACCATGATTTGCACATCCCTTGATAAACCAATGCCAGGAATGGTTAAAGGAAGTAGTGGCATGAATGGCCTGCCATAGTTAAGTCCAAATTAAAGTTGATATTTTTCTTTGTGAAACACTCCCCTGGAATGAGAGGGAGAAACCATCTGCAGTGAACTTGGCTATGTTCTGATTCTCCAGGATTATATACAACCAGACCATGGCAAGAGTCGAGACATGATATATCAGACTGTCGGGAGATTAAGAGATAGAAGAAAGATGGATGAAATGTCATCACACTATCATCTGTCCCTCTGGCGACCGTTTCAGTGGTAGTGAAAAAACACCAGTTAATAGGCCATCTTTGTTATAAATATACCTGAATTCTATGTGTGCTTTCTGGTATAAGGTATTGGTGACAATGCTTGTCAGAGCTTTGTCCAGACTATCTACAATGGAAAAGCTATGTCAGTTAATAAAAGATGTTCAATTGTTTGGAATTAACATGAAATAGCTTGTAGAAATAATGTTTTTCTAAGTTTAGAAGAGAAACGTCAAATGATTTCAATACATTACAAAATGATCTCTTTTTAGAGGGGGGGAGAGGTCATTTAATGGTTTTTGTTTGTGCTCTACATTGATTCAGAAATTTAATATATTCATGTATGAGAGCAAAAGTAAATACACATTTCATCATCCATGAAGTCCAAAGCATTTGTTCCCTGCTCTCCCCAATCATCACTTCTCATGTGGGCAGAGCACCATGCAAACTGCGGAAAAAAAACTGTGACTTGGGGCACTCCGGGATTCCACCAGCGCAGAATATCTTGAGAAAACATAGCCAACCTCCTTGAACCTCACTTGTGACATCATCGAAACCCAGGCTAGAATGTGACGTCTTCCCAGCATCCCCATCTTCCAAGCATCCCGTTCACTACAGTCGTACATATAGCAGAATATCAAGGGATGGCATCGATTAGCATGTCGCCACAATTCAATTTGAATCATGGGCCAAGGTTTTTTGGTCATTCCTTGTCTGCAGATTTATAATGTTCAGCCACAATCAAATCATTTTCTTATAGATTTTAGGCACCTGAAATCGTAGGGAGAAATCCTCCACATTTTAAGCAACCCTGGGACTAAATTAAATATAACTTTGTAAACAAGTGGAGGTTCTATCTTTCCTCTTGCCAGGATTTTCAAAAAATCTATTATTTTGAAATGGATTAAGGTCAAGTATTTTCATTACCTCTTTAGTTAAGCTTTATTATACTGACATTGACACACAAAAAAAGAGGGGACGTCCTAAAACCAGTTGGCGAAGAACTGTGGAAGGTGGAAGGGGAGATTAAAGACCTGAACCACACATGGGATACAATCCAAAGACTGGCCCAGGATCGGAAGGAGTTGAAGACTTTTGTTGCTGCCCTGTGTGCCAGGAGGTATAATGGGCAGTAAGTAAGTAAGTAAGTATACTGACATTGCTGGTCAAATATATAAGATAAACATTGAGATGCACCACCATGCATTTTGTTTTCTGGGCATGTTTTTACATTTACAGGTATCACTACATATAGCATCCTAACGCATTGAACAAACTTTGTGATGACTGCACAAGAAAAACAACTTTCCTGTTGCTCTTCAGTCTGACTTCAGTGCCTATGAATTTTATAAATTGATTTCTCAGGTGTAGGATTTACCCCCTCTTCATGCTAAATCAATGCACTGAAGTTCAGTTTGTCTTTTTTTTTTTTTTACTGAGAATAACTGGGTTAAGAACCGCTTTCTATCTCTAAATCAATACAACATTCGTGTGCATTCTTGTTGTCTTCAGGGTATTGGGAGTGCTGTAAAACAGAACATGCTATCACTCAAAACAAATTCATCCATTTTAATGAGGCAAAGTTGAAGTGGCACGTATCGCATTCCACAAATATTGAATAACCTGGGTGCATCCATATCATGTCTTAACCCGAGTGCATCCATATCATGTCTTAACCTGGGTTCATCCATATCATGGCTTAACCCGGGTGCATCCATATCATGTCTTAACCTGGGTGCATCCATGTCATGTCTTAACCTGGGTGCATCCATATCGTGTCTTAACCTGGGTGCATCCATATCATGTCTTAACCCGGGTGCATCCATATCATGTCTTAACCTGGGTGCATCCATGTCATGTCTTAACCTGGGTGCATCCATATCGTGTCTTAACCTGGGTCCATCCATATCATGTCTTAACCTGGGTGCATCCATGTCATGTCTTAACCTGGGTGCATCCATATCGTGTCTTAACCTGGGTCCATCCATATCATGTATTAACCTGGGTGCATCCATATCATGTCTTAACCTGGGTGCATCTCTATCATGTCTTCACCTGGGTGCATCTTTATCATGTCTTAACCTGAGTGCATCCACATCATGTCTTAACCTGGATCCATCCATATCATGTCTTAACATGGGTGCATCCATATCATGTCTTAACCTGGGTGCACCCATATCATTTCTTAACCCGATATGACACGGTTTCAAGTCAAGCCTGACCCACTTGAACGGGATATTGAGAATACATGGACATTTCTGATGTGAGCAAAGCAAGTTTACTTTATTATTATGACAAGAAAACATTAATCGTAATCATTAATCTGGTTCATTTAAAGTAGGTTAATTACAATATAAAGTATGTGAAGCACTCCATGGAAGATTAACCTCTAGAAACCTAAAATTCAGTATTCACATAAGATTTCTAAATTCTATGAAATGCAGTGAAGGTGAACACAAATTAATTTTTATCTAATGGGATTTTAAAATTTCAAATAAATAACACCGATCTAAGTTAAATCATAATCCTCTCTGACATCGCAGCATATGTTATTCTTCAGATTGGCAACACAGTTCAAATATATGGAACACACTTTGCGATCAAACACTTGCCTACACCCTTGAAAGAGATAGTGAGAGTGGCAAAGTAATGGAATGCGCTAGCTAGCTCCATCTATCCTTGGGGCATTATTCACAGATTCATCTTGCCTTTGCCTCCTCAAAGCCACCATACAATGTCTATTTACACAAAAACCCAGAGCCATTTCAAAGTCGTCAGACCTAATATCATTACACGGGTGACGTCACACTCTCCCCGACACGCCACGTACCCGGATGAGATGAAATGAAAGATACGCAGCGTCTGCTTCGACAATCGGTTATGTTTGACGGCGTGTGGTAACCACGGCAACGGTTCTCATTTAACCAAGTTGCTCCGTCAACAAACGCATCCTCGACAAAGTGTACCGTCCCTGGCTATTACGCTACAGTAAATCACCACCTTACAGCAGTGGCGAACTTGAACCGTTGCCCGGCCATGGAGAACAGACGAAAAAGCAGAATGACTTGAAACGTATGCTTCTGGGATATTCCATGAATAGCGGGGGCAGTCATCAAATGTAATTGCTATTCAAGGCGTACATGTAGGTGAATGTTGAATCAAGCGTGTAAAAGAGAAACCTGGATGTTCATTACCACATATAAGAGAACATGTCATTATTCTCACGAACGATCATTGAGAAAAAACAAGAAATTGGAACGCTAAAAATGAGCATACAAAAATGAATAGAAAGAATAAGTCTTAAAGCCAGTTCTTAATTTCTTTTGTATCAAGTCTTGGCTTCAATCCTCATCTAGTAATGTTATAAAATTTGACAAAAGTTGTACACACCTACCTTTAGTATGTCTCATAGCAAAGGTATATTCTTTCAGGATAATAAATAACATGCCATTGCAAAGAATTTCAAGAAAACAACCTAATGGCTATTTCAGTAGCCTTGCACATCACCTATTATATGTGAAAATATTACAATGACATATGAGATAGTCTGAACATGATTTCTACAACCAATAATGCAACATTGTCACATCCTCAAAGTCTTTGAATTCATGTTAAAGATTAGCTTGCGTTCTGGTAAGGACAGAAAATGAATTGTCACATAATTACATGACTGTCTTACTGAATGTTCAAGACTTTAAACAAAAGATAGGCAAAACAACTTTCATTGAAAAAGAAAAAAAAATTAAGCAGATTTCTATTCAGCCAAAAGTTATAGAAAATTGAGTTACTGGTATTACATGTAGTACTGATCAATATAATAATGTTTCTACATGTATCTGAATATGAGGGTTGCGGTTTTAATGAACGTGATTTTCAGTAACTGCATGGCTGGATATTACTGAGTTGTTATCGTTGCATAACTGCATTTCAAAGCTTAAGTGTGACCTTATATGTGTAGATAGAGTCAAATGAAGATAAAATGCCTTGTGTGAAGGCAAATGCAGCTGACAGAGCTTCCAACCTTTAAACCTTTGACTGAGGTGAAGTGAATAACCCTCATACCATGCTTTAAACTGCTTTCTCTCAAATTGCAATTCAATCGCCAGCTTAAGATAATTAAACTACATGTATATTAATAAAAATTTGATTATTAGCAAAGCCACAAACTGTGGACTTTGACTATATCCGCAGTGCTCAAATGACCCTATCCAGAAAATGTACACATCCACGAATACTGTCTCCAAAGGCATCTAAGATCTCTTATCTTTTAACTTGTAAACAAACCTGACATTCGTACAGTTCAAAGAACCCCAACCACAGATAAGGTTGTATGGCTAGATACGTACATATATATCCCCTCACTCATCACATAGCATTCATGGCTGGCTTTAACATCTAATAAGGGTGGCGACTTCTCCAAATGTCTAGAACTAGAGAGCGATGCAGCTAACTGCTCTTCACATGCTAAGATGGGGTACCAGAGATATTTCAGGGTGGGTGAGATGTGAAGATGTGTTCTGCACGGTGAAGGAGATGTGATTTCAAGATGCTTCTCTTCCCTGTTAAGAGTAAGGGCGTTCTAAGCCACTGGCAATGTCTAGAGGTCCCCTTTGTTAGTCTGGTTGTATGTGCTACTTGAAAATTGCTCTGTTACATAAGCAGTAGGGATATACATCCAATCCACATTATGTGTAATAGCTGCACAATCATATCTATGGACACCAATCCATTATTAAGTAGTTTTAAACTGGAATTTCATGGTAAAACATAAGATTTACACTTTTTATCAAATTGAACTTAATTCAATTAAAATGTTATATATTGCTGCATATACATAAGTTTAATACATGTTACATTTTAAATATTCTTGAATAGATACATCAAGCTGTATTTCAGAATTATAATTATTTTGGGGTAGATATATATTTTTTCAGTATTTGTTACTCATATTATGTGAAATTTACAATTGCAACGGTATAATTATAAACGTAAAGAGGTAATGTACATTGTACAATGACGTGTGATTCCACAAACCACCGACAAGGGAATTCGACACAATTTGACGACAAATGCGTCAGAATAATAACTATTTTATCAGCCCATTACAGGGTAACATCAATAAATGCTTTATACATTCTGATGGGACATCAGATAATGTTTGCTGTGAGGTCCTCAAAACCTGGAAAATGTGTTTCATACCAAAGCCCTGAAACAGTGTTCTATCCATCTTTCTCCCTCTCCCCCTCTCTCTCCCTCCCTCTCTCTGATGGAAAGGTTGTTTACACTGCCTACTAGACTATGATTATGGGTTTGGCTTAATGCAGCATGACTGCCAAAGTACTCTGTCACGCTCAAGAAACTTTCCTTAACACGCTCCCTAAACCACTGATTACCTCGTGCAATGTTCACCTTCTGTTTGTAGATGGTACCCTAATGGGCGACTACGAGAAGTTGATTGGAGAAAAAGACTGGGGTGGGGGTGGCGGACAGAACTGGAGAAGGAACGAGGTCTTTCTTGTGGGAGGGTGTCTCCTTACTCTATCATGTATGGGAAGAAACTTTCCTCAATACACTTCCTAAACTACTGATTTCCTTCTGTTTGTAGATACTGTAGTACCTTAATAGACGACTATGAGAAGTTGATCAGAGAAAAAGATTGCGGAGACTTTATGAAAGGGAACTGTAGAAGGGGTGAGGTCTTTTACAGGGGGGGGGGGGTCTCTTTACTTTGTCATACTTGGGAATCTCCTAATATGCTTCTGAAACAACTGATTACCATGTAAGGTGTTCATCTTCTGTTTGTAGATAGTACCTTAATGGGCGACTATGAGAAGCTGACTGGAGAAAAAGATTGGGGGATTTGACAATAACTTCATATCTTAAGAAGACAACTCTGAAATTTGTACACAATATAAATAAATGTTGAAATCTAGACAACAAAATAATTTTCCCATTCTCCGTCTCTATTTTTCTCCCTTTCTCTTCCACCCTCTTTGATTTGTGTTAACAGAGAGATGACAGATCTCCTGGTTAGAACTTAAAGGGGGTGTAGCATGACGAGACTATATGTCTTTCCTGTGGCCTGACTCTGGGCCAATTGGGTATAATACTACTACAGACGATGCGATCGTAGCATTCATGTGCGTGCAACATACATTGTACACAAAACCGAAGCAGTCTGTTTCGCAAACGCTAGCACGTCCTGACCGTTAATCAAGTACACGTGCAGTTGTCCAAAAGAAGTCGTAGATGGCGTTAACCAGTATTTGCCATGCTACACCCCCTTTAAGTGCACAGTATACTCCTACATAGAGATCAATTACTGAATTACTCACTTGCTAATGGCCATGGGCTAATATATTTGACATTTGTTCTCTCATTCTATTAAATTAGTATATCTATAGCTATTTGTACAAGGTGTTTTCTATGCCTGAGGCCAAGTAATACAGACATGTTATATCTCATCTGCTCTATTAATTCCTCCTGTACAACTACTATTTATGAGCTCAATGACAAATTATGTTATCGTGATATCTCTTAATTGTTTGTCATGTACTTGCCCTCTGTTTGTGATTCTATTTATACTTTATACTGTATCTCTCTCTCTCTCTCTCTCTAACCATCATAAATCACATCATGAATCTCACTCACATCAATCTCACTCTCATCAATCTACCTCCCACCATCTTTCATGTGGTGTCTACATCTCTACCCCTCTCTATCTCTCCCTCTCTCTCTCTCTCTCTCATTCTCTCTCTCTATATATATATTTAAAAATAATAATTAATAATTAATAGAATTAATAATTTAATACTGATAATCCTCCATCACGGCGATATACAAATAATAATTAAAACAATTGAAATAAAAATCCTTGAGAGAGTTCTCGTATTCAGGCGCGGATCCAGGATTTCTTAGGGGGGGGGGGCCCAACTTTTTTTTGTTTTGCTCCCGAAAATTTGAAAATCGCGCCGGCCGAAAAGTCGCTCAGTGGGGGGGGGGGGGGGGGGGGGGGGGGGGGGGGGGGGGGGGCGGTAAGCGGCATTTTTTTTTTTTTTTTTTTGGAGTCCAAAAAAAAAATCGCAACGACTCAGCCAGCCGAAAAGTCGCTCAGTGGGGGGGGGGGGGGGGGGGGGGGGGGGGGGGGGTAGTGAGCACATTTTTTTTTTGGTCCTCGGAAATTTTAAAATTTGCACCCCCCCCTTGAGCGCCAGGGGGGGGGGGCCCAACCCCCCAAAAATGTAAAAATCGCGTGATTTTAAATGATTTTTTTCTCAAGGGGGGGGGGGGCCCGGGCCCCCCGGGGCCCCCCCCCCTGGATCCGCCACTGCTCGTATTCACTATGACCGGTTTCAATTTCATTTCTTCAGATAGACATATTTCTTTCTCTCCCCGTCCCCCTTTCCTCATCCCATCACTCTTTTTATCTACCAACTATACTTCCTCCCCCCCCCCCATTCTCTCTCTCTCTCTCTCTCTCTCCTTTCCACAATGTATTTATTATATATTTGTTATACATGTATATCTTTCCCAAATTTGTACAATTTTTCTCTTCCAAATATACATTTCATTCACTCTGTTCTATTTATCTGCCTCCCCAAGTCTTTTCTTATTCCTGTCACAAACATTCTTTCCCCAATCAAATCTTGATGTGGAGGAGGTCTTGAACTCCAGCGCATTCCACAAAGGCATGCATGCAAGATGTCAGTGACATTTACTGGACGGTAGGAGATCATGAATTGTGCAATTAACCTGCCTCTAACTAGCCATGTGCACTTTCATCCAGAAAGGTCAAATCATAGTCCCATTAATTAATCAGAGAGAGAGAGAGAGAGGGGGAGAGAGAGGGGGAGAGGGGGAAAGATGGGGGAGAGAGAGTGTGAAGAGAGAGGGAGAGAGAGAGAGATGGAGGGAGAAGGAGAAATAGGGGAATGGAAAAGAGAGAGAGGGGGGAAGAAAGACAAATAGAGGGAGACAGGGATAGAGAAAACCAGAGAGAGAGAAAAAGAAAGAAATTAATAGCACAAGGTGAAGAGAGGGAGAAATCAGACAAATTTGCAGAGAAAAGGAGAAGAGAGAATATTTAATAGAGATTAGAGAGTATTTAAAAAACAAACTAAACATGAGAGATTGGTGGGAGAAAAAAAAGAGGATAAAGGGAGGAAGAGAGAATGAGAGAGATTGAGAGGGGGAGAGACAGTGAAAAAACAGACAAACTGACAAACAGTTTAGAATTTCAGAAAGAAAGAAAAGAAAGATGCAAATCCAACAGACATTAATTAGAGGGAAGTAATGCTCTCAATAGTGTCTGAGACTAAAAGGATTGATTACACGTCCATGTTTCAAACTCTCTTCTTTATGGCTGCATCTTGTCACAGACTATTAACTTAAAGTCGCTATAACTGTCAGCAATTCATCACTCATCATCACCTACATAAGGTCTGCCTTCATCAGACCGAAGTTGCAAAATAACCCACAATTTTCAGACTCTGGATATTTTCCTGAGGCTCGAAATTGCGTCTTCACCAGACCGATACGCTCATTACAAACAGGCGCAAATTATAGCCTGCTATCTTCCAAGTAGCAGGATATATTGGGAACAAGACCAAGATTCCTCAGGATATTTTCTTGACCAAATAGTCCACTAATTGCAACTGCGGGCTGATGAAGACGCAAATGAGCTGGCTAATTTGAGATCGGGCTAGTTAAAATTGCGGGATATTTTGCCACTTCGGTCTGATGAGGACAGGCCTATAGTTCTTAGAGAGTTCAGAGAGTGACAATTGTTAACAATATGTCCCCTAGTCTTGTTTATGTGTCTCCTGACCTATAATTACAATGTGTCCAACACCTACATGACTAAATATGAAATATAACTTAGTATTCACATGCAATAATTAGGCACGGCACCCAAGATTGCTCTTATAATGCAAATTTTGGCTAGCTATATACAGGTAAATTGCCAATACTGAAGGTACATGTATGAAATAAATTTGAATCTAAAGAAAAAGTATTTTGATCCAATAGTGGATAAACATTTTTGGAGTTCATGACAGAATTAGTCATTTTCTGAAAAGTAAAAATATGTATTTAAGTTGTTTTGATGGATATAGGGGGAAAGAAATCAACTGAAGCTGGACATAGAAAACTGTTTGAAGTCATAGAAAGTGAATATAATACTATGAAAAATATGGAGAGAAAGGTGGTATTAGGATTTTGAAAAGAGAAACAATCTAGTGTTAATGTTTATGTTTGTTTGTTTTACCCGACTGCTAAGAAAGCATGTGTATGCTTGTAAGTAACCAAACAGGGGACCGACGGCTTTTTAAAGTCCTCTCAGAGGGACTTGGTAATGATGAAGGGCATAAGTCCATCAACTTAATTGCAATCCCGGGACCTCCCGGTTAAGAGACCATGCACTGCTCTACCACTGAGCTATCATGCCTCATATGAAATAAAAGCAAAAACATAATTATATATGTATATAAGTAGTACATAAAGAGATTACTTGCCTGCGAAGAGATCCATAGTTATTATTTAAATCCAAGAGAACTGATAACAGCTCCAAACAAATATCCAAATCAGCTACAGTCCCATATGGAGGAAAGCTAGGTGCTACAATGGTGACCAACATACAATGGATAGTACATTAGATCACAAGACTACAAAGCACTGCAAAGCTATTTCTATTCAAAGAAGTACCCATACTGTGATAACATCTGTCAATAGACGCTGGTACATAATATACTCTTAAAG